>OX465293.1:106120091-106212591 GCA_949987695.1 Merzomyia westermanni
AGGCTTATTTTGAATTTTTGATGAATGACATTTAGTTATGGTTTCGAACGAGCGCTGTCACGTGATCAGCGAGTGCTCGTAAAGAGATGCATGTTGTGCATATTAAAACATGTCAAACCATAAATTTATGTGGAAAAAAATAAGTTTTGATGCAATGAAAAGTTTTTTCTTATTATATTTATTTGCTTGCAACCTAATAAGCATGTTTGTTGGAAATATAATTCTATGGCTTTTGAGAACAAATTCGTTTTCCAATTTCAAAAACTGGTTTTTTTTTGCGATCAATTGGAGAAACCAAACAGTCCATTCTCCAGCAAAAGGGAACATTTTTGATATGAAAATATTCTTATTTCTACATTGGAAAAAATATTGCATTCGGACTTGTATTGCATCAATAGTTTTCAACTGTAAGCACACTACTTTTTTGTTAGGTATTTCACTAATTATTACAACACAATGCGCAACATAATGGCTTTCAAACTTTGGAAAAAAATGGCTAACCTCAAGTGGAGAAACATGTTGGAAATAACTTTGAAAATTTAGACATTTCTCAAACATCGAAAAAAGATGGGTTTATGCGTACTGGAAATGAACATTATTTGTTATTAGTGCATCTATGTAAATTGTGGCTGGTTGTGGGTGCCACTAGCCGACATCCGGTGGGTTATAGAGCTCCGTATTGCACACAATTCTCACGTTAATACTCTGGATAATTAATAGAGTTCAAAAGCAGATGCCAGCGTCATTGCTTCATGCAAATCGGTGTATCCATATTATAAAACCAAAATTACTATAAACGAGCTCAATGCCAATAATAATAACTTTTCTTTTGATTAGCTTAATGGTTAGCAGAGCGTGCCAAAATTTCTCTGATGAAGAAGTGTAGCAGCTTGCGAAATGGGTCTATAAGAAAAGCTATGGCGCTTGTCCCTAAAAATTTTCCTATTCTATTCTAATAAAAACTTTTAATAATTAATTAAAAATACTTACTAAAAAAATTAAAACAATAGCAATTTTCATAAATAAAAAGAAAATGTATTATTATTGGCCTTGAGCTCGTTTATAGTCATGGTACTTTGCAAATGTACAGGCCGTAAGAGCCACAATTCAATTGAATTGTTGGTATACAAAATAAAAAAAAAAATTTAAAAAAGCTCCAGAGATATGTATCTGTTTAGTACTCGAATTCAAGAAATTCTCAAGTACATATGCTTTGGCAATATGACAATTGAAATAATATATTTACATAATCAAGTTAATAACACGCGAATGATAGAAATCAATAACAAGTCTATGTTCGTACACACTATACAACTTCAATAAATTTTAGTGTTTTTAGTATAAAACCCAAACAAAATACCTCAATCTAAACACTGCGCGAAGAAACATTTTAATCATAGCGCACCAGACCATCTGTTATTAAAAAACTTGGTTTGTCAAAAGGGAGCGTGTCCATACAAAATATACGAAACAAGCAAAATTATCTAGCTCACAAATTAAACCAAACATCTATATAAATCTATCTGGTTCAAAGCGTTGTTGTTGAATTCACTTGTAATATATTTTAACTGCCTTCGGATCACGACCACCGGATGATGGCTATTATCTTTCAACAAATTTATTCTATGGCGAGCAGCCAATTGCAATTTTTGATATTAAACTCAAATATTGCTGCCACTGCTATTTCACAAACCGTAAATTGTTATTGGGAAGCTGTAAAATGTACTTCAGAATAATCAATTGTACTTCAGAAACCATAAATTGTACTTAAGAAACTGTTAATTGTTCTTCAGAAATGGTAACATCCTATTAACTCTGCAGCTTCTGAATTGACAATTGACTTTTCTGAAGTAAATTTTATAGTTTCTAAAATACAAATGACTATTCTGAAATACATTTTAAGCTTTCTGAAGCACAATTAACTATTCTGAAATACATTTTACGGATTCTGAAGTACAATTGACTTTTCTGAATTAAAATTTATAGTTTCTAAAATACAATTGACTATTCTGAAATACATTTGACGGATTCTGAAGTACAATTGGAAAAGGTGTAGTTTCAAAATATTCAACGGTTATAAAAAAAATAGGTGGTTCCGAAAAAGTACCTACCTCATAAAAAGCACTGAATTCCTAAAAAGTCACTGTTTTTCAAAAAGTCCAATGGCTAAAAAAAATTGCCTAGCGCTAGAGTAGCCATACCTCTATAGCAGTCATATGTTCCAAAAGAAATAACTTAAAAAAAAAGTCAATGTTTGAAAAAACGGAATACGCCAAAAAAGGGAATCACTCGTATTAAAAGTAAATTTTTTTCCAAAAATTAATGGTACTCGAAATATTAATTTTATTATTTAACATCTCTACATCTATCCTGTTTTAGAGTATTAACTTGTAAACTTAAGCAGTTGTCACAAGCTGGTTCAATCACAGCTCTTAGCGCCATCGCCAATACACGCAGCGTACGCCATCAAAAGTGGAATTGCATTCTGTTCCATGACACCTCTAAATAGGTGAGCATAAGGTCCTGTTGCATAAACGCCCACATCATCACCACCATGTGAACCCAAACTAGCGGGAATGTAACTGGGAAATATGAAATCTAAACACCAGAAAAAATTAATCAAAATAATTTGAATATTTAAAATCTAATTTGAGTTTCACCTGCATCTCCCAATTGTCCAGTTAAATCAAGACGCTTGCCATTTTTATCCAAATATTGTGCAGGGCCCATAGCGTAGTTGAGTGTTGTATAGGGTACGCCATTAAGATCTTGTCCGCTATGGTTAATATCCAATATATTGTTGCCACGCGACGGATAACCAACAATGCTCAGTGGATGCGCATGATCGGCTGTGACAACAATGAGCGTATTATCTTCGGCATTGGTTAGCTTATGCGCCAATTCAACGGCCTTCTCCAACTCAAGTGTTTCATCCAAACTAAGACCAGGCTTGTTTTGATGATTACCATAATCAATCAGGCCACCCTCGATAAATACAAAGTAACCATTCTTATTCTTACTCAAAAACTTGATAGCTGTCTCTGTCATTTCGGAGAGCGTAGGTTCTCTTGCAGTGGCGTGATGGTGAAAATTCATCAAACCTGATTCAAATATGCCCAAGATGCTTGTGGTTTTTGGTATATTGACTGCATGAAGTTGTTTTCGATTCGTAACTACAACACCGCCCGGATGACGCGCTTGCCATTGTGAAAGTAAATTCTTGCCATCCGAGCGTTCACCGGGCTTACCAAATGTGTCGTTCATTGTTTTTGGTAAAAATTTACCCATACCACCACCCATTACAAGATCTAAATGACGCCCTGGTGCCTCTGTGATCAATTGTGTTGCAATATCTTTACAATTTTTGTTGTACTTTTCACCAAGATTTGAGCGCGTATCGGTATCCGATTCCCAGAAACGATTTGCTACATGCGCATAACCACCACTGGGGCTGGCGTGTGTTAGTGTTGTTGTTGTGATGAAGCCAGTGGATTTACCAGCTGCTTGCGCCCAATCATAAATAGAAGTGAGATCATTTGCTGGATCCATAGATGCGGGACAATCATCGAGGGGCACATGTGCTGGCACACCTAATTCGAGGATATTGGTTTTAACACCAGTCAGATAAGCGGTGGAAGTACAAGCTGAATCGGCTACCTGAGAATCGGTACAATAAGTCTAGAAAGAAGAGAGTGATAGATAGCATAAAAAATAATTTAGCTTATTAAGATAATTCAATTTTTTTGAAAAATGTGTTTTCTAAAAAAATCAGAACGATAAATTTAAAACAATCCCGAAACGAACTCAAACTGCCCCGAAATAGTCCCGAAAAAAATTTCGAAATATTACTGTAATGATCCTTAAATGGTCACTTCAAATTTAAAAAAATAACTTCAAAATAAAATATGGAATCAATAAAGGGAACAATTTCGATACTGGCAGCGTTAGACCGGAATTCCAGGATTGATATCGCTTGTTGAAAAAATTGGGTTTCCTATAGCATGGGTGTGGAATTTATATCTAATATAAAATGGAATTGCTGTTCGTTAGTCTCGCTAAAACTCGAGAACGGCTAGATCGATTTGGCTAATTTTGCTCTCGAATTATTTGTAAAAGTCTAGGGAAGGTTTAAAAGGTGAATAAATATGAAAGTTGTATAGGGACAGAGATAGGTAATGGGACAGGGATAGGCAGTATTATTAGATCTATGCAGTTAAATTTCTGGGCAGGACAAAGTCTGCCGGGCACTCTAGTACTGTATAAAAAGAAAATTAGTATAAAATATATCATATTAAATATTTAAAAAAACGTATTCGCCAATTTTCGAATATTTTTAACGATTTAGGACCAAAATAAATGTATTCAAAAGCCAGGTATAGTAATCCCAAGTACTATGTAAAAAATGATTGTTTTAAACCCACCCTAATATGAACCGCTGCATTTACTTACTTTGCTCAAAGCGGTGTACGGGAATTTCTCGAAGCTAAGTTGTGATTCCTCACCCGGATTACCCTGGCGTTGTCCCTTGAGAATACGCGCCGCCGTCACCGTATTTAAGGACATGCCATCACCCAAAAAGAAGATAATATTTTTTGCTTTATTTGTGTTCAGCTTGTTGCCAAGTCGTCGGTGCAATTCATCATTTGCTACTTTACGCCAATAGCTGGGATGAAGTTCAGGATTTAATAGATTTGCGCGGCTGGTACGTTTGCTGCTAGCACTACGTGGCGGGTATTTAAAGTAGCTTTCATCAAGTATATGTGGATCGACTAAGGGTTGATTTTTTTGTTTTGTAGAAATGTAGAAAAAAGTTAGTAAATTATTGTACTTTGTTTAAGAATTACACAGTGCAAAAGTAATCCTCCTATCAGAAAATGCTATAAATTTTGCGATTGGCCCCTAAAGTCAGTTCTGTTTTGACATTTGTGTAGTAAACACATGCGAAATACACGTTAATAAACAATGTTACGCTACACTGCTCCAGAACGCGGAATATTGCTGACTATTTATTTGACCAATAATCGGTCGGGGCCAAACGGTTACTGTGAATGGTGAGCGCTACAGAGCAATGATCAACGAGTTCTTTTTGCCGCAACTTGATGAATTGGGATTGGAAAAGATGTGGTTCCAACAAGACGGCGCAACAGCACACACTGCACGTGCCACAACCGATATGCTGAACATCGGAAGCTTACTTTTGCGCCACCTTGTAGATTCGTTGTATTAGGGAGCTTCACTCAAAGAAGTTGCGTTTAATAAGTTTGTAGCGATTTTCCGTCAATCCTTGTCAATTTTGGTTTGTAGACATGTCTCCAAAGGGATGACGGAAAATCGTTCCAGTAAAATTGGTACTACTACCCTGTCGGAAACAGCAATAACAATAAAAAGGAAGTTTGTAGCCCTGCTTATTTTACTTCTTTTTTATATAAACTCATGAGTTACGAGGATGACCAGGAAGTGCCATAATTACACGAAGTGTCGAGCTAAAGCTTTGTTTTAAATAGATGTAGATCCCTTTTCAAGTATTTACAATTAAAACTTTGACATTTTGAGGTACGGTGATTCCACTTTGCTCTACATTTTTAATCCTTTCTATGGTTCCAAAGCTATAGCTCTAGCAAATGGCTCGATGCCCCCTTTAGACCGCTTTTAGGATATTACTATTATTTAAATTTCTGAGGCTTACTTTCTTGAATATTAGCATGCACGTCGTTGCCTAAGGCAAATACAACAAATATTTGTACAAGATAATGCAACAACATTTCACTGCGTTTTAAGATGTTAAGAGACTAAAACTTGTTTAGGTACTGATCATGTGCAATCGAGGCAAGTAATTTATATAAGTTGGGTTGCTTTAGAAGTTATCTTTACGATGGCCATGTTTGTTGTTTAGATTTGTTTGACATTGCCAAAAAAAATGTATGGTACATGAGATACAGTGTTGGACACTAATATACTAACATTTCTACACACAATATGTTTGTAGAATATGGGTATCAAATGGGAGGTCGTAATGAGGGCTGAAATAAGCGAT
This sequence comes from Merzomyia westermanni, assembly GCA_949987695.1. NCBI lineage: Eukaryota > Metazoa > Arthropoda > Insecta > Diptera > Tephritidae > Merzomyia > Merzomyia westermanni. The sequence goes on from OX465293.1 coordinate 106,126,126, forward strand.
GTAATTAAGTTCCATATCTCAACTGGTTGCGGAGTTATAATGATTAAAATCAGACACAGTCTCTTAGCAGTTATGAGACGCAGCGAAGTGTGGCCTGGTTTGCTCTTTTTAAATATTTTGAAAGCTGCGCGGCAGTTTCTGAATTATTTTTAATATTACTTTCAATTATTCATGACTATAAAAAATAGTTTACGCATATCCTTGAAATTACTAAAAGCTTTTACTTGTATAGATTTTATTAATTATTTTTAATAGATGGGAAAAGTTCTTTGTTTGCACAAAAAATGATAGTTGGTGCTCTCTAAAAAAATTATTATTAAATTATAAAATCAAAACGTACAAGTTGTAAGAGCAGCAATTCAATTGAATTTTAATTATTGAAATGATTTATAAAATTTGTTAATTGATATTTGTCTAAGTAAATTTTTTTTATTATTTTTTTCTTCATATATTTTTTTATTATTACAACGATATGCACAGCGATGAAATGGGATGACATATTTCGTATAATTTATTATTTCCATTAAAAAAAACGTTTATATAATTAAATGGTAAAACAATAAATTTAATATCTAATATCTTATTAATTTATTTAAAAATTTTTATAATAAATATCGAAGTCCACTATTATTTTTGAGTTTGGTTTTAAAAAATAAACAAGTAAGAAAGTCTAAGTCCGCGTGAAACTGAACATTATATACCTAGTAGTGATATATTATGGCATACCAATTTACGCAGGTCTATTTTAATACATTTCAGTTCATATTATAAAGCCAGCTGATTGTTTTCAATAAAAACACTTCTGTTATGAGTTTTGAGGGGTAAATTAATTTAAAAAAAATTTAAATGTATGGCGCGATATACAACAGGTATAGCAAACAGAAAGAGAGTTTGCCAAACCACTGCCTAGGGGCGATCCCGTTTTGAACAACTTTTTCAAACAACTTTTGATGTTACCAGTCCCAGGACTCGAAGCTTGGACTTCGGTGTGGTAGGCTGGCACCACTACCGCCACACCACAGTGGCCGTCATTAATTTATTTGTATATAAATAGCTTCCCTACCAACAACTTCTAACCACATTTTTACAAAATACCAATACATGCACATTTTATGTTTGAAAAATTTGCATTCAAATAGACAGACGGACAGATGGACGGAGAGACAGACAGACGGACGGAGAGACGAACATTGCAATCGACTCAGCTCATCGTCCTTATTCTTTCAGTTTACTTATTGATGGTGCCATCTCTTCTTCTTCTCATACTTACAAACATTTCATGTTCATTAAAGGTATAAAAATCAAAAAAGGTATATAACTTCCATATTCCACTGGGGTATTAACTACTCGGCCGGATATTTTACTTGTGTGGTATCCGAATTTTTTTCAGGAGTATACTACATACAATTGAGAAGTAGCTGACCAATTCTAATTGAAATATCTAGTTGAAACTAGAAGCAATCGCCTTTAAAAATAGCCGAAATTTTATGCTGAAAAGTGGGCGGCACCACGCCTACTTCCCAAAAATCCACAAAATTTTTATGCGGTCGAGTTTTTATTAGAAAGCTTATTATGTTTGCCAGATCTTATTGATATAGCTTGCATGGTTATAGAAATATTGCGTTTTACATTTTACAAACAAATTTTTCAGAACCATGTTAAAAAACTGGGCGTGGCCGTTGACGGATTCCCATTTTTACAACAAACTTTTACCTTTATATGTATAAGATTTTCGTCAAATATTGTTTCTATAAATCAATTTTTTGCCGAAGTTATGGCATACAAATTTTTGTGGAATAATCCACTATAAAAAGGGCGGGTCCACGCCCAATTTCAAAAATTTATATTTTTCCACTTTCTTCACGGACACTTTGAAAGCGAAATAGAAATTATATAAAGCTTTTGTACGCAAAATTATTGCCTATTAAATACATGTACGATCCTTTTCAAAATCTTTTGAATAAAAGTGGGCGTGGTTCTTAACCGATTTCGCACATTTTCGGAACATACCTTGTATTAATATAAATCTGTGTGCTGAATTTTGTTTCAATACTTAAAACGGTTCTTGATTTACGATTAATAATTTTTCTAAATTTTAGTTGAACAAAAGTGGGCGGTGCCACGCCCATTTTCAAAAATTTCTTGGACAATTCATTTTCTGCCTCAATTTTATCCTTATATCTGTATGTACTGAATAATCACTTTTTTGTCTTTTCGAAAATATTCTATATATAAAAAGTGGTCGTGGCTATCATCCGATTTCGCACATTTAAAATAGCGCTTGGAGATAAGTGCCAAGGAACTTGCATACCAAATTTCATTAAGATATCTTAAATTTACTCAAGTTATCGTGTTAACAGACAGACGGACGGACGGACATGGCTTAATCAATTTCTTTCTCCCTTCTGAACATTTTGATATATATAAGTCAAAATCTATCTTGATTCGTTTATGGCGTTACATACCATCGTTACGCGACTAAATATACCTTGTGTGCGTAGCACTACTAGGTATAATAATGAAATGTTAAGTCTCATTTTTGACTTACAGTGTGCTACAAAACTAAAGCACCAAAAGTACCTTTCCTAAACATAATTAAATAAAATATTATGTGCAAGTTTTGAATTGTGTTTTTGTTTTTATTGATGAAGGCCAAATATTAGTTATTTGAAATAAGCAATAAAAAAACTGTTTTGATACTTCATTAAAAAAAAAATTGCACTTTTTAGGCTAACTAAAAAATTTTTGCAACATAACTAAAGCACCAAATCAAGGTAGCTTTTGTTTTTCCTTAAACGTGTTGTAAAAAATAGGAAATCGCTGTAAGCTTGAGCCACAAAAATCACGGCGTTATATTTAAAAAAATTCCAAACAACGGTTCCTTTCTCGTATTTAGCCGTTAAACTAGGTTGGATGATGATCTGTACAAGTCTAAAAGATTTGCTGGAAATAATTATTTCGTGGTACTTCGCGAAAGAATTTTACTCAAATTTTAAACAAAGCAAATCAGGAAATACTATTTCAAAATGTTTCAACATTTTTCATGGCCTTATTTAGCGTACTACAAACGTTTTTTCAAAAAAAAAAAAAAAAAAAAAAATTATTTATTTATGTCACAAATATATAATAACGAATGAAGTTGCAAGATAAAGCAAGCAACAAGTAAAGTGCGCTGAAAGTCGCAGTTATTACGCCGCTACATCATTGCTACGTAATCTTAACGGTAATGGAACCTTGCCGCATATTTTATGGGAACGTCGCTGAAACGTTGCGGCTAAAAACAAATTATTTGCCATTTTGGTTGCAAGAAAGTAGTAGATGTGCTCCAATTACGTGCACGTGAATAGTGGCTCAATACTTTAAAGTCACAACTATGGTCGTAGCTCCGTTTCAGCGCCCAGAGAAAGTTCGATAAATAGATAAGCGTTATTAAACAAATAATAGATCAAAAGAATTAAAATTAATATGATAAATAAACGAGTCAGTGAATATTCGCTATCTAATAAACAACTCAATTAATTTCACTATTATTCACATTTAAATAATTCTTGATTTCAATCTTATTATTTTAATTATTCAGTAATACAAATTTGAATTTTGTTAATTTAGTACATGTCTGCTCGTTTTATATTCATTGCTTTATTTATAAAGAAAAATATTCGAAAGAAATGTACTAAGTTACTGCGATTGTAAATGACAACTGATTTAATTAATCAAATAAAATGTATTTAATCGATTAATTCCACATTCCTGAAACTAATCTGTTGATTAGTGCAAAAAAACCAAAAACTAGTTCTAAAATATTATGTTCCACTGGCCCCATGAATATGAAAACCCCATAAAGGACATAAAAAGTAAAGAATACCAATCTTACCCTCTACTACAGGGTGTCTGATGAATTTTGCTACATTAAGAAACTCAAATAATTTTTTTTTCATTGTATGGAATTCATTTTTTTTTTATTCATGTTAAAGCTCATTAAATTTTATTAAACATAGCTTAATTAGTTTTAAAAATAATGGAATTTAAATGCCCCCCCTGCTCGTCGATGCATGTGCGGCATCTTACCAAAAAGTTGTTCATTACTGCTTGGAGAGTTGAGACAGGAATAGCCGCAATTGTTTCTCGAATGAATTGCCTTAGTTCATTCAAATTTGTTGGTTTTGCTTTGAAGACTTCCTGTTTGTAATAACCCCACAAGAAAAAGTCAGGTGCAGTAAGGTCAGGCGACCTGGGTGGCCAACGGAATGTGGAGTTTCTGGATATCAGCTTATTGGGAAATTTTAGTCGCAATTCTGTCATAACAGGTTGGGATATATGAGGAGCTGCACCATCTTGCTGAAACCACACAGAGTTGAAAGAAATTCTCATTCGGCGTAATTCTGGATAGAAAAACTCTCTCAACATGCTCAAGTAACGGTGTCCAGTAACCGTAACGGTGTGACCGTTTTCTTCGAAGAAGTAGGGCCCGACAATGCAGCGTGATGAAACTGCACACCACACTGTGACACGAAGTGGATGCAATTCCGTCTCATGGAGTATCTGTGGGTTGGAAGCACTCCATATTCGACAATTTTGTTTGTTTATGTTGCCGTTTAAATCGAAATGGGCCTCGTCAGACATGAAAAGACAGTTCAACATGTTTCCATCCTCTTCCACCATTTGAAGCATCTTCTGGCAAAATTCCAAGCGAATCGGCAGGTCTGCAGCGTTCAGTTTGTTGGCCATTTGAATTTTATATGGGAATAAGTCCAAATCTTTGTGCATAATTGACTGTAATGACTGTCTGCTTACACCCATTTGAGCAGATAAGCTTCTTGTCGAAACACGTGGATTGTTTTGTATGGCAGCAGCTACAGCAGCGATTGTTTCCTCCGTTCGAACTGAAGGGTTTCGATGGTAAGGTCTTCTGTTGACTGTCCCATGCTCGGCAAAATTGTTTACAAGTCTTATTATGGTCCATCTGCTCGGAGGATTGCCGCCAAACGTGCGCCTATACTCTCTTTGAACCGAAACTACGGACTCCAGTGCGTGATAGCGGCGGACAATCCAAATTCTTGTTTCAGTGTCCCAGTTATCCATTTTTGTTAAATGTCAATCTGCAAAATAAAAAAAAATTAACCAGATTCATTAAATAGAAAAAAAGTTATTTAATTTTTTTTTGGTAGCGGCTTTCATCAGCCACCCTGTATCTCCAACATACACAATGTTACATCTAATTTGTTACCGTGACTTATCGCAGAAAAAAGTGTTGGGTAAATTGCGGGTAGAGAATTTAGTTTTTTAGTGCAATAAACGAGTTTTAAGATTTATAAATTCTGCACAATAAAGATATGAATATTAAAGAGCAATTATCAGAGATACTGTATTACCCCAATAAATCCACACACGCGTCAGATTAGATTTTATACCCATCCGTCCATAAAAAAAAAATAAGGCTTGTTGGCCAACGGTAGAACGCAAAGAGTCATTTTTAAAAATTCGGTTTCTAGCACCATTGATGTTTCCTCTGGTGTTCCTCAAGGCAGCCATCTGGGCCCGGTTCTGTTTTTGATTTTTATAAACGATATCTGTACTACAATGAAACATTAAAAAATCTTAATGTACGCTGACGACGTAAAACTATTTAATTCATATGCTTCGATGGAGGAAAGTTTCTTCCTTCAAATGGATTTAGACTACTTAGTTACTTGGTGTAAAGTATGCTATATACCGCTTAATCCTGCTAAATGTAAATTCATGTGTTTTTCTCGTTGGTATTTACAACCAGCTTCTTATACAATTAACAAACACAATCTTGAACATGTGAATGCTTTTGTCGACTTGCCCTCATATTGAGGCTATTGTCAACAAGGCTAGAGGTGTATCAGCTTTTGTGAAAAGGTTGTCAAAAGAATTTAGCGAGCCTTATATTACTAAGACTCTTTTTACTACATTACTCAGTTAGGCCGATATTATAATATGGCTCGATTGTATGGAATCTGCGTTATCTAGTTAGTTAATGTAGATAAGCTAGAATCAATTCAAAAACAATTCCTACTTTTTGTCCAGAGAAATCTTCAATGTGATCCGTTGTATAGTCTTCCACCTTATACTAGTCGGTTAAAACTTATCGATCTCCCAACCCCTGCAAGTCGTAGGGAAATGCTAGGCGTAATATTTATGGTCAAGCTATTAAACGGATATATTTCAAGTCCATTTCTTTTAAACGAAGTTAATATAGCGTCCGGAGCTTCAAGACATTTCAAACCTATTCTTCTGAAGCAATGCAGGACCAATTTTCAATTATACGAACCTTATCAGTGTATGTGCGACAACTATAACTATCATTCAGGTAAATTTGATATTTCGGACTCTTTTTTTATAATAAAAAAACTGTTCTCTCCTCTCCTCTCTGTTTATGTAACGCAATCTCTTATGCATGCACCTTACTGAGCTGATGAAAATTTTTCTGTAGCTGAGCAAACCTCCGCCTTTTAACCACTCGGCAAACTTGATCCGCGCGTAATGCGTATGCGGCCCTCGTGTCGGTTGGGCGGAATGGTGGGCAGTCCGTTGGGCTTATTATTATTATAACTAGAGGGACAGGCAAACTTTGTTCTGCACAGATATTTACCTGAATGGATCTAGAAATATTGGCTTTTCCTATCCTTATCATTATCTCTATCACTATCCCTATCCCCATTTCCATCCCTATCCTTATCCCTATCCCTATCCCTATCCCTATCCCTATCCCTATCCCTATCCCTATCCCTATCCCTATCCCTATCCCTATCCCTATCCCTATCCCTATCCCTATCCCTATCCCTATCCCTATCCCTATCCCTATCCCTATCCCTATCCCTATCCCTATCCCTATCCCTATCCCTATCCCTATCCCTATCCCTATCCCTATCTGTTGTTGTTGTTGTTGTTAACAGTGCTTCGCCCTGCCCAATGGGCTCGATCACTCTAAATTGTTGTTGTTGTTAACAGTGCTTCGCCCTGCCCAATGGGCTCGATCACTCTAAATTGTCATCAGGCTCTTCTAACGGAAGTCCGAGGAAACGCGCAGTTTCCACAGGGTTGGACCAGAGTGATGTAGGTGTTAGAAGAGTGGGTTCAACTGAACAGGAGAAGAGATGCATGGTATCATGAGGGGTCATACCACATGCATGGCATGTATTTGGTATGTTGGGGTTCAGTCTGGATAAGTAAGAGTTTAACCTGTTACAATATCCAGAACGAAGTTGTGCCAGTATGACTCTAGTCTCCCTCGGAAGTACACGTTCCTCCTCAGCCAATTCAGGTGGTTGAGTATTAATAACGGGATTCACAGGCCGAGATCTGAGAGATCTGTCTACCGACTCGGTGTGGAGGTCATTTAGAGCCCGTCTATGGTTCCGCAGATCAAACGGCAAAGAGATATGATGCCGGATATCATCGTAATGCTTACGGAGGTGTCTCCTTATGTCTCTGGGGGGCGGTGCTCCATCCAAAAGATGTCGGTTCGGATGACTAGGTTTATGACAGTTCAGAAGGAACTGTCTACTCAAGAGTTCCGCGTGCTCTTGAACATTGAGCAATTTTGCCTCTTGATGGAGGTGAGACTCAGATGACATAAGCAGGCATCCCGTAGCAGTTCTGATGGCGGTGTTTCGGCAGCCTTGCAATTTCCTCCAGTTGGTGTCAGAGAGGTTGGGCGACCATATAGGCGCAGCATAGTCAATAACCGGCCGGCCAATAGCCTTATATGTAGCAAGCAATGTTTCTTTGTCTTTTCCCCAAGTACTGCCGGCCAGTGACTTGAGGATCTTATTGCGGCTCTGTACCTTTGAGGCTATTGCGGCGGCATGACCAGCGAAGGTGAGGCCGTTGTCAAATTTCACACCCAAGATTTTTGGGTGGTTGACAGTAGGTAGAGGTACTCCGTCTACGTGGACATTTAACTCTTGCCCCATCTGCGCATTCCATGTAGTAAACAGGGTCGCCGTAGATTTAGTCGGAGATAGGGTCAGATTACGCTCGGTGAAGAAGCTGGAAAGGTCATGGAGGTAACTGTTGATTCTAATACAGAGTTCATCAATGGAGGGACCCTTGCCCGAGGCCATTATCGTGCAGTCGTTAGCGTAGGAAACAATGGAGACTCCCTCTGGTGGGGGGGGGGAAGTCTCGAAATATAGAAATTAAACAAAAGGGGAGAGAGAACACCACCTTGCCGCACCCCTTGTTTTATTCTTCGTGGTCTAGATTTCTTGTTCCTAAATTCGACTGTTGCCTGTCGACCATTGAGGTAATTAGCGGTCCACCTCTTAAGGCCGGCAGGGAGCGGTGTCTCATCCAGATCTCGGAGGAGTTTGGCGTGATTGACCGTGTCAAATGAATTTGACAAGTCAAGTGCCACTATGGTTTGGTGGATGTTGATTCAAACCGTTGTTAATCTGCGTTGTAATGGCTTTGATTTTTGCGGAAACCATGTTGATGATCGGCCAATTAGATCTATCTCTACAGATGTAACTATTTCACACACACAATTCCACTTCACCATCGATCGATCCAATATTGAGAATTTCTAACAAAAAAAAAAAAAAAAATTCTAAAAATTCCCACCATACAAAATGTATGGGAAAATAAAATTTTTTTTCAAGAATTTATTCGGAAATTTTATTGGGTATTCTCCTATTATGGTCAGAGAACAATCTAAATTAGTGTCAATCATTAAAATCGGTGCAGGCGTTCTTGAGTTATGAGCGTTGGAACTAACGTCACTTTCTCTAATGGAAATTTCTAAACAGACAACAAAGAATGGTGTTTACACTGGGAATGTACGCAAAAGGATGCCACCTGTTTCCCATCCACTATTAAAATTATAAAATTTTTTGTGATTACTAAACTCATTAATATCATCAAAATACCTTTAGAGAATGTTTACCTACACACATATAAATAAAGCATAAAATAGCAAATATCAATGCCACCAGCGGTTGCTAATAACTTGTTGTCTATTAGTATGCGCTGCTGACCTATTGGCCGAATTTACCCAACAATAGCCAGTGTCTATCACACTCACAATGCATTGCCATGAGAATGAGTAGAACAAAATAGACGGAACCGGAACCGGAGCAGCAACAGGCAGCATTGAGAATCCAACGCGCGCTGTAACATGAAACAATGTGACACTGTTAACAGCACACAACAGCTGACAGACAATAGAGAAAGAGAGAGAGCGCTTAAAATAGAGAGAGGGCGAAGGAAATAAGCAAAGTAGGCAATGTAAAATTACTTAACACAAACACCATACGTTGCGCCATGTCGTATTACACATATATGTATGTATACACTTCGGCTATGGCGCCCAGCCGAGTGCAATCTAACGGTACCAGCGTCTCCAGTGCGCAGCGAGCATTCGAGCAGTTTGGTTGATAAACACAAAAACGGTATATTATTAAATATGTACTCTGGCGGCTGAACAGAGGAAGAAGCATTAAATATGCCGCAGCGCCGCTAAAATTCCCTTAAAGTGTACGTGTGCTTGTTTGTGTGTGTGTGAAATTTCTGCATGTATATGCGCATTTTACATATTTGTAGCCATTTTAGATACGCCTGTGTGCGTGTTAAGTCAAAATGTAGTGGTGAAGTAAAAAAAATTTATAAAAAAAAATAAATTATTATAAAAAAGGCTACAAAAGAAAAAATAATAAAAAAGAAAATTAATGAATCGAATGCGGCTGAAAATTTAAAGTATTACAATTTTTTTTTTTTCGCTGTGCTTGTGTCAAACAAAATGTATACATAGTTGTGGTTTATAAAGTAGTGAAAATTCGTTACAAAGAGTTGTCCCAGTTATGTGCGAAGCCTGTTTCCCACGCGTTTTCGGAGTAATAAATATAAAATGTCGCTCATACGTCACGTTTACCCAGCTCGAATTTCGTAGTTACTTTTAGTTTTATTTTTAAGTTTTACATTTTTGCTATTTGTAACTTTCCTTTATCGAAATGAGGTGTAATTTCTACTTTCGTTACATATATAATAAACATATATTTTTTTAAATTTAAAATTTCACAGCTTCCTACTAAACTCCACCCCACTTTTCTTTTAATTCCTTTTTACCTACTAATTCGCCCTTACTTTTACAGCTGCTCCACACTACATTCAGGCATCAGGTTATTGTTACTCTCCCAGTTACGCACGAGCCTCATTTCGGTTTTAGTGCATTAAACCTGTAAGTTCGGGTGTTAGCGGGATCTTTATGTGCGCTCACCCACAGGATAGGGAGATAGGACTTAACACATACATTCGCAATTTATACTGAAACGCGCATAAAACATTTTTTTTTTATTTTTGTCCCTGTGTGTGTGTCATGTGCCCGTTAGATTGTCGTAGGAAAAAGTGTAATTCGCTGCCTGCTTATAAACGCACACATTTAGGAGTATAAAGCTGTATCCAATTATTGAGCGTATTTCTGAGAAGTTTGTTTGTGATTTTTGGAATAGGTGATAAGCTTAAATTTTGGTTACAATTAAGTAGCTATGCTTTGTAGCTTGTTTCATGTGTTTCTTTCTATTTTTTTTCAAATTTAAATTTTCCCTTATACAAGGTGGCGCAAAAGTAAGCTTCCGATGTTCAGCATATCGGTTGTGGCACGTGCAGTGTGTGCTGTTGCACCGTCTTGTTGGAACCACATGTTTTCCAATCCCAATTCATCAAGTTGCGGCAAAAAGAACTCGTTGATCATTGCTCTGTAGCGCTCACCATTCACAGTAACCGTTTGGCCCCGACCGATTATTGGTCAAATAAATAGTCAGCAATATTTCGCATGTGTTTACTACACAAATGTCAAAACAGAACTGACTTTAGGGGCCAATCGCAAAATTTATAGCATTTTCTGATAGGAGGATTACTTTTGCGCCACCTTGTAAAATATTTAAACACGCAAAATATTTATTATTATTATATTATATCATATTATATTAAATTATAACTAAAATAACAACATGATAACTTTTTGCAAAATTTGAGATTTCATTTAAAAACCAAATGTTAACTTGTCGCTTACGAACTAGCAAAGAAAATTGTAGGCGCTTGAAATATTGCTTGCTTATTTCTTGCTTTCTTATAACCAAAAACATTTTTAAGAGAGGAGGAGGGGGTCAAGAAAGTAACTGAAAGATTTTGAAACAAAACTTGTAATTATTTTCCAAATAAAAAGCATATACCAAATTGCTTACCATATACAGTTGTGTTCAATATAATAGTAGGAAAATTAAAATGGATATCGTTCGTCGAAATAAGAAGAAGCTGTGATTTTAATAATTTTCATTTAAAATATCGCAAATTCCATAACAGAAAAAACATAAAAAGAAATTTCGAAGCTTACATAAAGTTGAGGAAATTTAATTAAACTTTAAAAAATGGCCATCAAATTCTTAAAACTTTTCTGAAAAATTAAAAAAAAACATTTTTTTTGAGTACGCAGTTTTGTAGACCAATCAATTTTGTGCAAATAAGGACTCCCTGCATTTTCAGAATTTTTTTTCGTTAAGGGTATTGAGTGATTTCTTCCATACAACGCATGAAGAAAAATAAATTTTGTATGGAAAAAATAACCAGCATCCTTGACAAAATGAAATCTAAAAATTCAGGGTAGCTTCTAACTTGCACTAATGTGCTTAAATTGAATGCGCTATAAAACTACGTACTCAAAAATTTTTTTTAAATTCTTCCCAAAAATATTAAAATTTTGATGTAAATTTTAAAAAGTTTCATTAACTTTCCTGAACTCGGTGTAAACTTTTAAATTTCTTTTTATGTGGTTTTTGTTATAAAATTCGCTATATTTTAATGAAAAATATTAAAAACAAAGCTCCTTTTTTTCGTCGAACGACATCAAATTTATTTTCACTGCTATTATATTGAACACAACTGTATATTAGCTAAACATTTTTTTATTATTTGAAAACTCACAAATTTTTTCTTCATTTCTAATAGCATTTCGAGTAAGCAGTGTTGCTTTAAAATTTTTGTCGCCCACTTTCCATGTATCGAAAATTTCTACAAGAACGTGCTTTTTCAGTACACGGCAAAAATTTAGGCTTAAATATGAAAAAAAACAATTCTTTGGTTTAACTAAATTGTAAGGATGTTATGCAGTAAATTCCAAAACTTTCATTACTTGCTAAGGTTTTTCTTAGGCTTAGTTTAAATTTAAAATCTAACTGAATGAGAAGTGTAAAATTATAAAATGGTCCTTAAACTAAAAGAAGTTATGTTTTGTTTTGTTCAATTTTATTTCTGAGAACTGTTTCAAGTCATTGAATTTTTCTCAAGACATTATTGTGTGTGTCGCAGTTCAGTGGGTAGGGTAAAATAATCCAACCGATTTTAATTTTAATTGCCAGTTTAACATTTCTGGTTTAAAACTCAAATCTTCAAATTGGCTCAGTTTCAAGGTCACTACTTTTTTTTAGAACATTTTTGTATAAAAATGCCTTATTCCAGAATTTAGTTGAAGGAAGCTCACTTCAGAAGTTTTTCTGAACAACGCCTAAGCTGAAAATGTATTAAAATTTTGTTCAGATCAACAGAAAATTTTTAACGGTGTAGATAAATCAAGTAAAATAACAAAAATTTGCTTTTTTGTACCAACAATTTTTGTTAAACTAAGAATTAAAAAAAAAAATAAGCTTATCACAGTACTCATCAGCACCTTTCGTATGATATCCATATTACACTGGCACACTTTGGGTATCCTTGGTCCACATAGTGGTCGAAAACTCCAAAATCGGATACTTATCGATATAAGAGATAGCTTTAATTTTAAGTTAGAAATCTAGTAATAGAAAACTGACAGCTACATTCCATTCTTTTCAGCAGTTTTTAAGTGATACGCGAGCAAACATACAAACAGACAGACAAAAATTGTAAAAACTGTCGACTTCGACTCGTTTATCGTCGGTCCATCCGTCTGTGAATACGATAACTTGGTAAAATTTTGAGATATCATATTAAAAATTCGCATGCATGTTCCTTGGCACTTATCTCCGGGCGCTATTTAATATGGGAAAAATCGGATGATAGCCACGCCCACTGTTTGTATATAGAATATTTTCGAAAAGACAAAAAAAGTGATTATTCAGTACATACAGATATAAGGATAAAATTAAGGCAGAAAATGCATTTTCCAAGAAATTTTTGAAAATGGGCGTGGCACCGCCCACTTTTGTTTAAGTAAAATTTAGAAAAATTATTAATCCTAAATCAAGAACCGTTTTAAGTATTGAAACGAAATTCAGCACGCAGATTTGCGCGAATACAAGGAATGTTCCGGGTAAAAATGGGGGAAATCGGTTAAGGTCCACGCCCACTTTTATATTAAAGATTTTGAAAAAGATCATAGATATATTTAATAGGAAATAACTTTGCCTAAAATAGCTTTACATCATTTCTATTTCACTTTCAAAGTGTCCATGAACGAAGAAAGTCGAAAAATAAAAATTTTCTAAAATGGGCGTGGCCCGCCCCTTTTATAGCGGACTATTCCATAAAGCTTTTTATGCCATAACTCAGATCTATTATTAGCTACGCATCACCTGGCCAAACTTCTAGGAACGATTACTGTGTGCTGTAGAGTAGCTATTCTCACAACGCTTGTTGAAGCTGTGGATGAAATGTTTAATCTATCATGCTTTTCCGAGTTCGTAAGCATACCAGAGTTAGGCGAGTTGGACATTACGGGCTCTGCGATATTTACGCCCATGCCGTTTTAATATTATAGGACTCGATGCCACCATTGTCTTCACTTAGAAGTTGAATGTTGGATTTCATCACTCTCAGCATTGGCCTAAATCCAATAATTCCATTACTGAGCCGCACTCTCATTTTAAAATCTTTCCTTAGGACTCTATACTGACTATGCATCAGACGCTGGGATGTTCGTTGTATATAATGGTGACGAACTGCACTGGGAAGTGTGTTTCAGTATTCGAAGCTGAGGTGCTCGCAATTCTCAATGCCGTGGACTATACTTACGCATCTACAGTGACAATCAAGCACTGTACTGAAAATGGAGATCCTGGAAATAAGACGACTGAATATTTGGCGAGGTGGGCTCTGAACTGATATTCCTGTTACAACAAAAAGTTCTAACACTCTCTTCTTCAGCCACGGAATGGTCAAAAACTTCGTAAGTATTTCGCTTAGTAGTTACTGGGAGGAAAAGAGAGGTTGTAGGTGGACAAAACTGATGTTGAAGTGAATCTCAAAAAGTTTGCTAGGTCTCTGGCTCCATTGAGCAGGTGGGACTGTAGACAACTTGTGGGATTCCGTTAGAAGAGCCTGATGACAATTTAGAGTGATCGAGCCCATTGGCAGGGCGAAGCACTGTTAACAACAACAACAACAACAACAACAACAACTTGTGGGATGGCATAAACATATAACTGTCTTCGATGCCTTAAGGACGATGAGATGTCGTCCACTTTATGCGTAGCTACCTGTCTTCGCGGCCGCCGTGGTGTGAAGGTAGTGTTTGCCGGCCTACCACAACGAAGGTCCATGGTTCGAGCCCTGGTACAGGTAACATCAAAAGTGATTTGAAAAAAGTTTTTCCAAAACGGGGTCGCCCCTCGGCAGTGATTTGGCAAACTCTCCGAGTGTATTACTGCCATGACAGGCTTCTCAGCAAAAATTCGTCTCCTTTGTAGATGCCGTTCGGAGTCGGCAAAAAACTGTAGGTCCCACCAATTTGTAGGGAAAATTCAAATCTGCACACCACAAATTGGAAGAGAAGCTTGGCGCAAAAATCTCTTAGGAGGTTTATGATGATATACCTGTTGTATATCGCGCCATAGAGAGAGACCTGTCTTCGCTAGGTTCAGGAATATGATTTTTGATAAATAGGTTGGGAGACGAACACCTAAGATTTTTAACACCAAGACAACTGCTTTAATTTTGTTGTAAATTGGTCAGACTTAGAGTAGAAATAAAACCTACAAATGTGCGATAGGCAGTATAGTCCCCGAATGAGTCAGTACGTAAACATATTTAACTAATTTAAATCCGCCAAAAGATTCCCATACTTTGCACTGCCGAACAGCAAACAACAGCAAACAAAATTTTGTGATAATTTAATTTACTTGTTTATGAATTTTTTTTTTTCGAATATATTTTTTGCTCACAAATCAGTTCACTGAGTCTACAATAAAATTGTGGGTTGGGCTTAATAGCATTATTAAACATGAATACTTTGTGCGCATTTGAATTTAAAAAAAAACCCGTAGCTTTATTCTTACTACCATTATACAAGGTGGCGCAAAAGTAAGCTTCCGATGTTCAGCATATAGGTTGTGTCACGTGCAGTGTGTGCTGTTGCACCGTCTTGTTGGAACCACATGTTTTCCAATCCCAATTCCTCAAGTTGCGGCAAAAAGAACTCGTTGATCATTGCTCTGTAGCGCTCACCATTCACAGTAACCGTTTGGCCCCGACCGATTATTGGTCAAATAAATAGTCAGCAATATTCCGCGTTCTGGAGCAGTGTAGCGTAACATTGTTTATTAACGTGTATTTCGCATGTGTTTACTACACAAATGTCAAAACAGAACTGACTTTAGGGGCCAATCGCAAAATTTATAGCATTTTCTGATAGGAGGATTACTTTTGCGCCACCTTGTATAAGACCGCTGTCTCGTTTGTCGGCCTATTTAAAATGCAAGATTGGGGTAACTTGCCTCGAATTTAAGGTAATTTCGCGTTCAGATAGAGAGTTGAACCTTGGAATTTGATACTTCAAACTTAGGCTAGATGGTGAAGCAATGACAACTTCGTACGAAATTCCGATAGATGGCGCACGCATTGAGTTATATATATGAAATTAGACTTTTAGGTATTTTCCCAGTAAGCTAGAGGCTTAAAACTTAGAGCTTAGTGAATGAAGCATTCCTTTTATGCTCAATAAATTTTAGAATTAAAATCCAGCAAGACCACTCCTTTGTTTCAGGAACTGCTTCTTTTTGGTCCATTTACATAAAGGTAGTCTGAAGCAGTGGCTAAAAAATTCTAACAAAAGTTTCTGTTATCTTTCAAACACATCCAATCTTTTTTTTTTTTTTTTCAAAAACAAAATATTATAAACTATATAGTAAACGAAACAGGAAAAGCATTGCTGGCAAACTATTATCAATATCCGTGACATCAATATGTATTGAATATCGTTTTTGTTATGACTAGGGCATGGATTTTTCGATATTTTGAACGGTTTTTGATTTATGATTAATATTATTTCTAAATTTGACTTAACCAAAAGTGGGCGGTGCTACCCCCCTTTTCAAAAATTTCTTGGTAAATTAATTTTATGCCTCAATCTCAATGCATTCACCAAATTTTATCCTTATAGGTGTATTATGTACTGAGTTATCACTTTTTTTGTGTTTTCGAAAATATTCTATATATTAAAAGTGGGCGTGGCTATCATTCGATTTTAAATAGCGCTCGGAGATGAGTGCCAAGGAACCCGCATACCAAATTTCACTAGGATATCTCAAAATTTACTCAAGGTATCGTGTTCACCGACATGCAGTAACTTTGGATAAAATGCCTTAAGCACTTTTGCTGATTTATTTATGGAGCTGCGAAGTCAGGGCCCAATAATTGCATTGAAGCATCGAATGCTCTTGCAATTGTAGAGTTATTTGTTCGTTCTAGACAAACGATGTTTAACAAAAAAAGTTTAGAGCTTACATCTTTGTCACGATGTAAAATTCTCACGATAATATTTGCTACGAAACGACCTTGAATGTCAGTCGTTTCATCGATTGATACCCACAAAAAGTGCTTCTTCAACTGGCTTTTGATTTCGTCAATTTGTAATATATATATATCGTAGACATATGTAGTTTTTCCTGAAAGTCGACTCAGTAGGAATTTGCATAAAAATTTTAAAATCAAATGAAAATTTTTTAAGTAGATCATGAAAAAAACCTTAAAAATCAAAGTCGAAAAAAGTCAAAAAAATTAAATTTCGCAGGCTCGAAAATTATTTTTTTGGGTATGCGTAGTGGAACTTTTTTTCCTGAGCCCAAAACCTATCGAAAAATCGATGGCGTGATACCGGTTAATAAATCGACCCAGTCTAATATTTATACCATTGATTACCATTGGTATGCCGCCGTGGTGTGAAGGTAGTGTTGCCGGCCTACCACACCGAAGGTCCATGGTTCGAGCCCTGGTACAGGTAACATCAAAAGTGATTTGAAAAAAGTTTTTCAAAACGGGGTCGCCCCTCGGCAGTGGTTTGGCAAACTCTCCGAGTGTATTTCTGCCATGACAGGCTTCTCAGCAAAAATTCGTCTCCTTTGTAGATGCCGTTCGGAGTGGGCAAAAAACTGTAGGTCCCACCAATTTGTAGGGAAAATTCAAATCGGCACACCACAAATTGGAAGAGAAGCTTGGCGCAAAAATCTCTTAGGAGGTTTATGATGATATACCTGTTGTATATCGCGCCATAGAGATAGAGAGAGATTACCAAAACACTGGTTGTGAGCAACGTTTAAATTCAAATGGTACAGGTGTACGCAGAAAAACACTGATTGTAATACAAAAGCCTGTACACATACGCATTGGTAAATTATATGCATTATTGGTCTAAACATATGTTTCTTAGGATGGCCAACCAAAGGGGAAATTAACAAAATACTAAAAAATATGTGATGAAATATGTTTTTTTAAACAAATATGCAAATATATGCACTAACAAATCAATGCCATTTAACACCAATTTCTTGGTTCGCAAAATCTGTTAATCTTTAAGTTCCTATGACTTAACAAAAAAAATTTGCAAATGCATAGCAATCCGGGCCCTAGTTATGACCTTAAACCGCTTCCGTTTGGTTTAAGTTTTAAAAGCTTTTGTACAATTACTTCTTTGTACGTAAATTAAAGTTTCATGAACCAGAAGCAAAATGGGGGCTTATATGTATGTTTATATGTAGCATAAGTGCAGAATTATTTGCCCATGGGCAGTCAACATCACTCAACAACAGAACTCCCTTGGGCGTTTGGCGCGCAAATAGAGTAAATGCTGCCACAAAACACTGGAATGTTCTTAAAAAAGCAAAAATTAACAAATAAATAAAATCAAGCAAACGCACACACATACGTTTTCTTTGCTAATGCAATTTAAAAACACGTAATAAGTAAGTGAAAAGAAAAAAATCAACACCTTATGTAAGGCTTATATAATTTAATCAAAAGGCTTACAACATGTGGTATGCAATTTGTAAGGAGTTCTGCTGTAGAAAACATTTGAAATACTTACGACGGCTTGTTTTTGTCTGCTGCTGTTAACATAAATAAAGTTTAGCTCTGTCTCTCTCTCGGTGATAACTGCATGTATAAAGGCTTAAGCCCACGTAATATAAGGCTTACATAAGACTTCATTATAACGAACTTTTTGATGTGTAAACATCTTTGGGCTCGGTAGGCGCTGTCCAGAAAAGTTACGCGTCGCTGCTTGTAAGTGTAAGCACCTTTGGGCTCGGTAGGGCAACGAAATTACGCGTAAGATCTGCCTTCGTCTCTGTCTCTGTCTTTTTGTTTTTTCACTGAGATCAGTTGGAAATACTAAGATTTGAAGTCATGCTCCAGCCCTCTTTTTCCAAGACAGTGTGAACCATCCTTCTCTGGAAAATTATTGTATTTTTGTTGTTGTTGTAACTGTAAGAACGCTTTCCGCGCTCGCACATGCGGTTGTTAGCTACCTCTTGGATGTATTCTAAGCCAGTTAAACCACGCGGGGCTGAAATATCTCGTAGGTAGAAACAGTTTCTGGCCCGCAGCGGCTATCTGAACATGATCTGACCGACAGAAGTAATAGGCTAGGATATGGAATATGACACAAGATCTTGAAAAAAGGCGAGAATAAATGGAAAGTAATTAACTTGTTATAACCGGGGTAAACTGAAAAACTTGCGAATTTTCAGAATAAAGAATTTTTACTTAAATTTATAAGGTAAAATATAAGTACCTCAGCTATTAAGGGCATATCTAAGCACTTTGGAGCCTGAGCAAAAAAAAAAAATAAAAATGTGTAAGCTCTAAGCAGTTTGCAAGTGCAAATAGAAGTTCTTTGTAGCTGAGCTCTAAGCAGCTTGTAGGGGCTAATACAGAAGTTTATAAGTAGTTTATTATTATCTCTAAACAGTTTATAAGGGCAAATAAAAGAACTTTAGCCTCAGCTCTACGCTGTTTCTCATGGCATAAATAAGTACTACAGCCATCATTAGTAAGCACTTCGTAAGAAAATATATAAGCACTTTGAACCTTAGTACTTAGGTATTTCAAGTGTACCTAAGCATTGAAAATATGAGTTTCCAGTTTACACCCACAACCTCAACAAAATTACATACTACAATAATCGCTGCATGAAACGATGATTATATAATACTCAGCTGTATCATACAACTTATTTCTTTTGATACCTTACTCTATTTTTTGCTGGGTATTAATGTGTTATGTTAGTGTTTTACATTGTTGTGATATATTTGTTGTGTTACTTTTTGCTCCGCTGCTAGCCAAATATCGTTTGCGGCGCAAAAAAAGGGGACAACTTTTTGTTAAAATTAAATTGTCCTTGTCGGTTGCAAAGTGGCAAGCCCACACTAATACAAACATAGATACACTCATAAATAAACCTACAAAACATACGTTGCAATTTTTGTATTTCATTTGAAATATGTGTTGAAAATTTTGTTTTTGCAAAGCTGCTTGTCATGTTAAATGCGACGAAAATATTCGGTATGCATGGAAGTGCTGGCAGGCGGATGTTTGGTATTTTCGTAGTATCCGTATATGTACACTGCAGTCAAAGCAACTAAATGTAGCTGAAGCGATAACTAGTTTGTATGACAAGCCAACTAGTGAGCCAATTAATACTTTTTTACTTTATCGATAAGAAATTGGTATTTTTGACATGGCGTTGTCCAACGAGGAGTTCATTGTCAGCCTTGGGAGAGAAATATATCAGTCTCTAGACCAGTTCGCTTTAGGCTGTCGTCATAGTGGATAAGCAAATGGAAGATATCAATAGTTCAAGTTATGCTGACAGAAATGCCAAAAATATAATAAATTATTTTACTACGATTTAACAACAATTTTAATTTTATTTGTTACAATTTTGGTGCTTTTCAGACTAGTTTGCTGTCAGCAAGAGAATTCTAGTTGTGAACTAGTAATTTGTAGCACTAGTTTATTGCTTCACGCAGCATACCCACATGTACATACAACAACTGGGCTGTGAAAATAAGTTTTTTTTTAATAATTTATGTGTGAATACAACAAATGTTGCTAATTTTATATCCGGCAATTTAACTAAATAGATGAGTTTAGAGTTTGTGTTAGGCGGCAGCGTGTAACGTTGCTTTCTTAGATGCATCTATTAAATTATTCATTGCTTGCTTAATTGGAAGAACAATATTTTTTTTTAACTAGCAAAGGTCAAAGTTCTGAAACACGTGTAGATGTGTCGTTATTGTAGTACTTAACCGCATGGCGATTTTCGTGGTTGGTAAAAATCGCGAAAGTCATTACTTCTAACGATAACTCGTGCCAGACCAGCTGTAAGCTATGCCTTTCTCAAGAAGAGACTAAAATCCACTACGGGTTACGTGGTTTTTGTTGGAAAAAATAAAAGTTTTTTCTTGAAAAAAAAAAACAAATTTTGTTAGTTATTTAAAAATCTTAATAATGTATGAATAATATTTGTTATCGACTTACAAAATTTTTCAAAAAAAGATTTTTGAAAAAAGAAAATTAATAGAAAAAAATGTTGAAAAATAAATAAAAATTTTTTTTCGTTATTAAAAAATCTTAAATAATAATTGATTAACTCGAGTATTTAGTTGATAGTCTTGAGCTCGCAAAACTTACCAAATTTTTCTTAAAAAAATTCTTAATAAAGAATACTTTTCTTAAAAAGAAATTTAATTTTGTTAAAAAAAATTTCTTAAAAAACATTTTTTTTTTGTTTAAAAAAAGAAAAACAAAATTATAGAAAATAAATTTTGGAAAAAATTTTTTTTTTGGTACATATTTCAAAATCTTAAATACTAATTGAATAATATTTTTTATAAACTGGTCTGGAGCTCGTGAAACTTACAAAATTTTTCTAAAAAATCATTTTTGCTAAAAACGCTTTCTTAAAAAAATGTTATTTGATTAAAAAAAAAAAATATTTTAACAAAAAAATGTTTTTTGCGTTTTCTTTTAAAGTAAAAATAACAGTAAAATAATAATGATTGTCAGCTGGTCTTGAGATCGTACAACTAACAAAATTTTTCTAAAAAAGGTTTTTGAAGAAAAAAATTATTAGAAAAAAAAATATTGAAACAAAAAAAAACTTTTTTATATTTATAATGGGCCAATGTTGATTAATAATTGTAATAAATGGAGCTTTAAGGCCGGCGAAATAGAGACAAAAAACTGTAGTTCTTCTTCTTTTCCTCCTACTACAATAAGGTATCGAAACGCTCACTTTACAAAAATATAACAAACGATGAAGCTTATGATTGTCTTTTTGTCTTGATTTTGATTGATTTTTTATTACAAAAAAAAAATTTTTGTTTGTTATTTAAAAATCTTGAATAATATTTATTCTCAATCGATCTTGAGTTCGTAAAACTAACAAAATTTTTCTTAAAAGAAAAATCTTTTCGTAAACAAAAGTTTTAATTTTGAAATAAAAAATTTTTAGAAAAAACATGTGAAAACCAAAAAAAAAATGTTTGCTTATTATTTAAAAATCTTAAATGATAATTGAATAATATTTATCACCGACTGGTCTTGAGCTCGTAAAACCAACAAAATTTTTCTTAAAAGAAAAAGCTTTTCTTAAAAAAAAGTTTTAATTTTGAAATAAAAAATTTTTAGAAAAAACATGTGAAAACCAAAAAAAAAAATGTTTGCTTATTATTTAAAAATCTTAAATGATAATTGAATAATATTTATTAACGACTGGTCTTGAGCTCGTAAAACTAACAAAATTTTTCTTCAAAGAAAAAGCTTTTCTTAGAAAAAAGTTTTAATTTTGAAATAAAAAATGTTTAGAAAAAAAATGTGAACACAAGAAAAAATGTGTGTTTATTATTTGAAAATCTTAAATGATAATTGAATAATATTTATTACCGACTGGTCTTGAGCTCGTAAAACCAACAAAATTTTTCTTAAAAGAAAAAGCTTTTCTTAAAAAAAAGTTTTAATTTTGAAATAAAAAATGTTTAGAAAAAAAAATGTGAAAACAAGAAAAATGTTTGTTTATTATTTGAAAATCTTAAATGATAATTGAATAATCTTTATTACTGACTGGTCTTGAGCTCGTAAAACTAACAAAATTTTTCTTAAAAGAAAAAGCTTTTCTTAAAAAAAAGTTTTAATTTTGAAATAAAAAATGTTTAGAAAAAAAATGTGAAAACAAGAAAAAATGTGTGTTTATTATTTGAAAATCTTAAATGATAATTGAATAATATTTATCACCGACTGGTCTTGAGCTCGTAAAACCAACAAAATTTTTCTTAAAAGAAAAAGCTTTTCTTAAAAAAAGTTTTAATTTTGAAATAAAAAATGTTTAGAAAAAAAAATGTGAAAACAAGAAAAATGTTTGTTTATTATTTGAAAATCTTAAATGATAATTGAATAATCTTTATTACTGACTGGTCTTGAGCTCGTAAAACTTACAAAATTAAAAAAAAAAATTTTAATAAAAACCCTTTTCTTGAAAAAACAAAATAAAATTGCAAAAAAAAAACAAATACTTTTTTTGTTTTCTAAAAGTCAAAAATAATAATTAAATAATAAATATTGTCAACTTATCTTGAACTCGTAAAACTTACAAAATTTTAATAAAAATATTATTTTTATTCTTATTCAAAAAAATTAAACTTCTCAAAAAAAATTTCCTGAAAACAAAAACATATTTTTTATTGAAGAAAAATTTTTTTTTTGAAATGGTTGAAAATATTTTTTCGTGCTTTAAAGATCAAAAATAATAATTATTATCAGCTTGAGAAAAAAAATGTAAAAAGATCTTTTTTAAACTGTTCTAAATCTTTAAGGTGTACCTTGTTTTGTGTTAGAAAGAGCATAAAAAAACCTTTTTACTTCCATTGAAAATATTATTTAGGTAATTTTTGTTATTTTTTGGAATTTTCTACCTCCATGCTAAGCAAAACAGGTTTTTTTTTTCAGTCAAAACTAATATTTATCCTAATAGATACGTGGGGTAACTCAAATTCGCGGATTACTTTGAACTTTTCACAATTAATGGCCAGTGGACCGTTCTTCGAAGAGATCTTCCAGTTACGAGATATTTTCCTATCCGACAATACTACAAGCGGCATCTTTTCTTGAGAATAAACGATTTCCGATTTCAGTCCGCATAACTCTGCTCACCTTTCTATATTATCTTTCAATTTAAAAAGGATCATTTCCACTTCACTTTGATCTCAAAACTATTTATTTTGTTGTAATGAAGTAATGATTATATTCCAACTGAACCATTTTGGCATTTCACGGAACTTGTTATGTTACGCTTTGCTGCTGCAAAACAAAGTTGTTGTACACATTCACAATACATCTGCACATGCATACATACATGCATACTTACATATGTAGCACATATCTATGCATATGTAAACATTTGTTCAGCATCTGTTTCATTTGAATTACATTTTTCACTTCATTATATTGAACTTTATCACTTTAACCTGTACATTCATCCGTTCGCAAGGCGAAACACTCACTCGTGCATTGTGTTTATAACTTTTATGATTTCGAAATGAAAGAATTGTTTATATGCCATCTGGTATTGATTATAAATTAATGTTTGAATTGACTTTTGAGAATTGTGCTATCTTGCTACCAAAAACAGTTATTAATTTACAAAATTGCATGTACTAGATCAGGGATCGTAAGGTTTATGACTTTTATTTAAAAATGACAATAAAATAAAAATAAAAAATTTAAGGCAAAGTGTTAAGAATGACGATTAATCCACTGAACAAATTATTTATTAATAATCTTTCTGAACACCAAAATTGTTAAATATTTAAAATTTCTGTTTAATCCCGTTGTGATTGCTCAGATTCTAATCAATGAATCACTTACAAATTAAATCAGAGTTCAGTTATAATCTCCCTATTAATCACCTGTTTATGGATTATTATCTAAACATTTTAATCAACCAGTTTTTGTCTATATAACTGATTAATCTACTTTATTTTAATTGGAGCGTTTGATTAATTCATTAATCGCAAGGACTAATCTGAAGTTTCTTTTAATTTTTCATATTTTTGAATTATTGACTGCTAGAATTTGAATTTTATTTCTTTAGTCAAAAATTTAAGACTTATTTTAATTTCTGATTTTTAATTAATCATTTTATTTTAATTGGCATGTTTGATTAATTGACCAGTCGCAAGGACTAAACTGAAATTATTTGCTGTTTTCAACTTTTTTTTGGAACTATTGAAATTAAAATTAAATTGAAAAATTAAACTTATGATTTGTGATAATTGAAAAAAAAAAAAATTTTTTTTTGCAGGTGCTACAATTATAGATTATTTGGCTTTCAGGGATCATGTTACCATATTGAAATATTAAGTAAACTTATCTCTACATATAATAAAATTGTACCAGTTGGATGTCTGTACATTGCAGATATTCAATTAAAATCTATGGTAGGGATTATTATCGAGCCAATAGAATTCAAAGCAACTGCTGTTAGCAATATTGTCCGTATGTCTGTCTTTTTGCGCGCGTATCACTCAAAAACTGCAAAATAAAATTGAATGCAGCTTTCACCGATCCATTAACAGACGTCTAACTTAAAGTTTAAGATATCTCTTATTTCGATAGCTGGACTGTTTTTAGAGTTATCGACCAATATGTGGGCTAGGGTGGCCCAGAATCTGTTAGTACAATATGGGTGAGTATCAAATGAAAGGTGATAATGAGTAGTGCAATATATATTGATTGAAATCGGATTCAATCTTTTATTTACGTTTCAACAATAACATTTATACTCGCTCCCTGATAGAGACTGCAATTTGTTAAAATATGTGAAATGAAGAAAAAGAAAAAAAAATCATTTAATTTATTTATTTCCACGTGTACCAGAAAGAGAAGATTTGTGTGCACATGTGGGCTGTGTTTACTTCCAAAATATTCAATACTACTTGTTTGTTTATATGGCATAAATTGTGAAATTTATTCAGAATTTTGTAATTTATTTTCCAACAGGTGTTTTCATATTTGTTATAATTTTTTTTCGCTTTCTAATGGCATAGAATTCGGGTGAGTGGAAATTTGTTTGAAAATAGCAAGTCCATATGAATGTGGAAACTAATAAATTTTCGAAAGTATTTTTGGATAAAGTTGCAATTTATTTAAATAATTTTCTGAATAACCACGCTGTCAATACTCTTTTTCTTGAATCCACAAAAATGTTTGAATTGTGGGTTTCGTTAAAAGATTTAGAGTAATTAAGTTTGTATAAGTAAGCCCTATTCATCTGCTAGAGAAAAGTGGGCGGTGCCGTCTTAAATAAGCTCTGTATTTATCTACTGTTATTTAAGCTAGCTATCTGATATTTAAAATAGATATCCGGTAAGGAGTAATAGGAAGCATAAACGGAAGGTATACTATGAGAAATAAGAACAGGAATCGAATGGGTAGAGAAGAAACAGCTGGAAAAGCTTGCAGGGGCAGTTAAGAAAAGGGAACTGGAACGGATACGCCTAAGAAAAAGGTAAGGATAAAGATAATTAGGGGGAGAAGAAGAGGGCTATGGATGAGAAAAGAAAAAAAACGCGCAAAAAAAACGTAGAATGGAGGGAGTGGGCCAGGACGGCCTAGTTTTCATTTATTTCACAAACTTTTCCAATGTAATTTAATTTTTTTAAGTTTATATATGATAGCAATTTTTTTTCGTAAATCCTTAGCCACTTGTGAATAAAATAACAAAATGAAACCTTTTAAATTTGAAATTTTCTTTGAGAATAACATGTGAACTTATTATAAATATTATTTAATTTAATTTATTCTTTTTAAATTACAAGCGGTTTTCACTTAATCCCCGAAAGTTCGCTTTCGAGATACCAACCAAACTTATGAGCGCTTATAATTTTTTTCTTTGCATATATTTTTCTTTGCTTTTAATTCGTAATTTTTTTTTCCCAGCGAGCAGGAAGCATTTTACCTACCATCGAAATAAGGGATTAAAAACATCTAATATTCAAAACTTCTTAATAGGTAAAGAAAACACAAAAAAACTTGCTTATAAAACCATTTAATAAATATTAAAAATAAATTAAATAAATTTAATATATTAAAAATAAAGCAAAATATTATTGGAACGCGTGAATAGAAAAACCTAGATACTTTTCGAATTTCTAAATTACATGAATCTGAATTTATGCAGCATGCAGGAATCAACAAAATAATACTCATTTAATCCTGAATTATATAAAAAATTTAAGTTGTGTTGGAAATAAAAAAAAAATACAAAAAAAACCTGCAAGCGAAATTCGAATTTTTTTATAGTTGCAAATAAAATATATATGAAACAAATAAATCGCTTCAAAATTTAAAATTTTCACCAATTTAGTTGTGAAATTTCAAAAAAAAAAAATAATATAAAAAAACGTTCCACTTTATAGTGTGTTTAAAATTCAAAACTAAGCTAGCTAGTGAATATAAAAATTTGATAATATAAAAAAAGATAAAATAAGTAGGGGCTTAAAAAATTGTTGAAAATTGCGTTGTTTAAAAAAAAAAATTAAATAAGTATGCGAAAATGTTCAGTGTTGCGGTTTGCTAAGAGCTTAGTTAATTTAAAAAGCTTTTGTAAAATAATAAATATTTAAAATAATTGAATTGAGCTTAGTGGTAAATCGTGAGGTGTGTTTCAAAGTGAGATAAGAAGAGTAAAATTTAAATTTTTAAATAAAAGCGTTAAGAAAACTAATTTTTCTTCTATTGGCAATAATTCAACAATAAAAAAAAGCAGTCAAATAAAAACAAAGTTGCTTAATAAATTAATATAAAGCACAAGTGAGGAATAGTACTAAATAATCGTACTAAAAAAGTACTTAAAAATTAGTTAAAAACCAGCAGCAAAATTAAATTAGCAGGCTCAATACGCAGATTCTAAAAAATGTATTAAATCGCTTAAAAAAGTTTTGAAAACCACTTTAATATTTTTGGCATGGTGGTTGATATTTTTTGTACGCATAGATTCAAAAACGAGAAAATTTAACAATAAATCATTAGTAACCAATAATATATTTATAATGCAAAAGCAATTGCTATAAATGTTACAATTTTATTAAAAACGAGTGAAAAATTATAGCAAAAAATAGAAGTGAAAAATAGTAGTGTATAAAATTAGTAGTAAATTATAGTACTAAAAATAGTATTAAATAAAATAGTACCAAAACAGAGTGTTTATAAAATAGCATTAAAAATAGTAGCAAAAAATTCAACGCAAGTGCTCAGTGTTCAATTTCTTAAAGCAGCAATTGCTAAGTTTACAAAAGTGAAAAGGAAATAAAAAAATATTTAACATATTTCAGTTCATACATACTAAAAAAAATTTTACTGCTTCTAAAATAAATCACCAAAAAAGAAAAAGTGAAAAAAATGTATTACTTAAAGTGCAAAAATATGCAAAATGAGTGAAACAAACGAGAAAAAATAGTATTAAAAAGTAGTACTAAAATTAATATTAAAATTTATTAAAATTGAATGCGTTTAAATAAGGTTATTAACAAAAACCATGTATGAAAAAAAAGTATAAAAAATTAAAAAAAGAAATGTAATTTTTTTTTAAAAAAGTAACAAAAAAAGTATTAAAATATATAAGAATATGTTAAAAATAATTTATTTGCAAAAATAATCAAATAAGCATTCAAACAAATTGCAAGTGGTGTTTTATTAAAGAAAAAGCTGTAAATTTTGCTAATCTCAAGACTTAATAAGTGTAAGCAAATAATTAAAAGAAAATGTGGTAACATAAAATAAACATTATAAAAAAAATGTTTAGAAATTAATTATATAATAAAAAATATATAAAAAAATTGTAAACTTAATTTTAAAAGAAATAAGAAATCATTAAAAATAGTTTATTTAAAAAAATATAAAAGAAGCACTAAATAAAATATAAAAAATACAAAAACTTAACTAGAAACGTTTGGGAAAATTAAACAAGAATTGACAGCAAAAGACGTGATGAGAGTTGTATATAAAGATTTAAAGAAATATTAAACATTTTACCAAAAAAAAAAAAAATCGTGCTCAAACTAAATCTTTTTCCCAGTTGCCTATCAAACCCAAACCGTATTAAATATGCAAATTAGTCAATTGGTCAATGTCATAAGTATTGCAGGCCAGCACATCTAGCAGTGAGTCAGATATGTGCTGAACGAGCAACCACAACCGTTCAACTAACCAAAAGCTGTAAATACACAAATCCACAAAATTTACAAAATGCCAAATGTTAAATGCCAAAACGTCAATTTGCGTTAGGCGATAATCAGCACCAGCAATTGCTGTTATAAAATTGATGGCTGATGGTGCATGTTATGTGGTGCTGTGTCAGTCATACTTCTTAGTGGAAGTGGAAGTCCAAGCCACTCAAGCGACCAACAACTAGGCAACAGCACAAGCCATAAATCGATTATAGATTAGACGGAAATTTGAGTGGCGAAAGTGCTTCCGTCACTCTGCCTGTCAAGGTTATGCATTTTGAATCGAGTAATGTATTTGAATTGTGAAATATCGTATAATCTCACAGAGCTTACTTGGCACTGGTCATAATTGAGCTGGCGCGTAGGGACAGCGAGTGAACGCAATTAGCTGGTACCAAGTTTGTGGAGGATAGCACCCACTAGGCTGAGTGATAAGCTTGTTTGTGTATATGTGCTGTTGTCAGTGTATACATTTCTAAATAAAATAAAAAAATAACAAAAAAAAAAAACACTCCCCCTCCACCTTTATCATCTGCGTGGTTTTGCCGTAACAAATTGCTAAACACTCATACGCCGTGTAAAACACGTGAAAATTGCACGTCGTTCAAAGTGTCTCTGTGTTTGTGTGTTGTGCGCCACATCTTTGTAAAGGTGCTTGTTAATTTGTAAATGATTTTAGTAGCATTTGTTGGCATAACATTGCTACTGTAATAAGCATCAAAGTGAGTGACAAAGAAAGCTTGCATGCCCTACATAGTACATACATACTTGCGTGCGTGCGTGTTTTCGTCTGTTTGTGCCATACGCCTCGTCGAGTAATAACATTTTGCATCCTTTCAACCTTGTGCCTGCACTCAATTTTACTCGATTTGAGTGTGTTTCGTTTTAATATTTGTTTTTGTGTGGCTAAACAAAGCAGCATACTCGTATAACGTTAAAGGCAACACTATATCGTGCAGCTAACCACCCCACTAACATTAGAAAACACTCTATGCATTAAAAACAACAACAAAGCGGCACGATATGAATACGTCGGGTGTCGTTGGTTGACGCTTTTGCTTTGTTAACTTTAAGTTGACATGCGGATTTTGACGTCTAAGTGTGTGAAAGGTAAGTGGTTGACATATAATACTTTTACAAAAATACACGTGTATGTCTGTATTTTACACTGAGGCAAACATTTTTAAGTTTTTTTTTTGAAAATTATGTGGATATTATTTGTTTAAGTGTTTTAGATCTTGTCTTATTTTAGCTTTAAAAATTGCCAAATATATTGATGTGTAAACATCCTTGGGTTCATACATTGCATACAAAAACAAAAACTCGGTTATTGGAAGATAAGTTAAAGTTAAATAAAATAAAATAAAATAAAATAAAATAAAACAAAATAAAATAAAATAAATAAAACAAAATAAAATAAAATAAAATAATATAAAATTAAATAAAACAAAACAAAATAAAATAAAACAAAATAAAATAAAATAAAATAACTAAAATAAAATAAAAAAAATAAAAATAAAATAAATAAAACAAAATAAAATAAAATAAATAAAATAAAATAAAATAAAACAAAATAATATAAAATAAAATAAAATAAAACAAAATAAAATAAAATAAAATAAAATAAAATAAGATAATTTAAAATAAAACAAAATAAAACAAAAATAAAATAAAATAAAATAATATAAAATAAAATAAAATAAAACAAAACAAAATAAAATAAAATAAAATAACTAAAATAAAATAAAAAAAATAAAAATAAAATAAATAAAACAAAATAAAATAAAATAAATAAAATAAAATAAAATAAAATAAAACAAAATAATATAAAATAAAATAAAATAAAACAAAATAAAATAAAATAAAATAAAGTAAAATAAAATAAGATAATTTAAAATAAAACTAAATAAAACAAAAATAAAATAAAATAAAATAATATAAAATAAAATAAATTAAATCAAAATAAAATAAAATAAAACAAAATAATATAAAATAAAATAAAATAAAATAAAACAAAATAAAATAAAATAAAATAAAATAAGATAATTTAAAATAAAACAAAATAAAACAAAAATAAAATAAAATAAAATAATATAAAATAAAATAAATAAAACAAAATAAAATAAAATAAAACAACTAAAATAAAATAAAAAAAATAAAAATAAAATAAATAAAACAAAATAAAATAAAATAAATAAAATGAAATAAAATAAAATAAAATAAAATAAAATAAAACAAAATAATATAAAATAAAATAAAATAAAACAAAATAAAATAAAATAAAATAAAATAAAATAAGATAATTTAAAATAAAACAAAATAAAACAAAAATTAAATAAAATAAAATAATATAAAATAAAATAAATTAAATCAAAATAAAATAAAATAAAATAAAATAAAATAAAACGAATTAAAATAAAATAAAATAAAATAAAATAAAATAAAATAAAATAAAATAAAATAAAATAAAACAAAACAAAATAAAATAAAATAAAATAAAATAAAATAAAATAAAATAAAATAAAATAAAATAAAATAAAATAAAATAAAGTAAAACAAAATAAAATAAAAGAAAGTAAGGTAAAAAAAATAAAATAAAATGAAATAAATAGAATAAAAAAAAATAAAATAAAAAAAAAAATAAAACAAAATAAAAAAATAAAATAACGTAAAATAAAATAGAATAAAATAAAATAAAATAAAATAAAATAAATAAGCTAAAATAAAAAAAATAAAATAAAAAAAAATAAAATAAAAAAAGGAAAGTAAAATTAAAGAAAAACAAGAATAAATAAAAAAAAATTAAATTATAATAAAATAAAATAAAAAAAAAGTAAAACAAATTAAAATCAAATAAAAATAAATAAAATAAGAATAAATAAAATAAAATAAAATAAAATAAAATAAAATTATGATAAAAAAAAATTAAATAAAATACAAACAATTTGCAGATAGCAATGATTATGAAACGAACTGTTAATGATAACTAAAGTTTTATAGAAACAATTTTACACACATACATACGAGTATATACACATCGTGTGTGCATGCGACAGTGAATACTGAATATGAATATGCACTGCGATGCTTATGGCAAAGTTATGCCATGAGAAAACTGGATGCTGGCATTGCAAATAGTTTCAACATATTTTGCATTGTATGCATTAGAGTGACTCATTTTCGGCTGATTTCTTTTCTTCTTTTGAATTATTCAAAAATCTAAATTCTTAAAAGATATTAAGAGATAGGTGATTATATTACTTTGTGATTACAGGGTGGCTGATGAATTTTGCTACATTAAGAAACTCAAATAATTTTTTTTTCAGTGTATGGCATTCAGTTTTCTTTTATTCATGTTAAAGCTCATTAAATTTTATTAAATATAGCTTAATTAGTTTTAAAAATAATGGAATTTAAATGCCCCCCCTGCTCATCGATGCATGTGCGGCATCTTACCAAAAAGTTGTTCATTACTGCTTGGAGAGTTGAGACAGGAATAGCCGCAATTGTTTCTCGAATGGATTGCCTTAGTTCATTCAAATTTGTTGGTTTTGCTTTGAAGACTTCCTGTTTGCAATAACCCCACAAGAAAAAGTCAGGTGCAGTAAGGTCAGGCGACCTGGGTGGCCAACGGAATGTGGAGTTTCTGGATATCAGCTTATTGGGAAATTTTCGTCGCAATTCCGTCATAACAGGTTGGGCTATATGAGGAGCTGCACCATCTTGCTGAAACCACACAGAGTTGAAAGAAATTCTCATTCGGCGTAATTCTGGATAGAAAAACTCTCTCAACATGCTCAAGTAACGGTCTCCAGTAACCGTAACGGTGTGGCCGTTTTCTTCGAAGAAGTAGGGCCCGACAATGCAGCGTGATGAAACTGCACACCACACTGTGACACGAAGTGGATGCAATTCCGGCTCATGGAGTATCTGTGGGTTGGAAGCATCCCATATTCGACAATTTTGTTTGTTTATGTTGCCGTTTAAATCGAAATGGGCCTCGTCAGACATGAAAAGACAGTTCAACATGTTTCCATCCTCTTCCACCATTTGAAGCATCTTCTGGCAAAATTCCAAGCGAATCGGCAAGTTTGCAGCGTTCAGTTTGTTGGCCATTTGAATTTTATATGGGAATAAGTCCAAATCTTTGTGCATAATTGACTGTAATGACTGTCTGCTTACACCCATTTGAGCAGATAAGCTTCTTGTCGAAACACGTGGATTGTTTTGTATGGCAGCAGCTACAGCAGCGATTGTTTCCTCCGTTCGAACTGAAGGGTTTCGATGGTGAGGTCTTCTGTTGACTGTCCCATGCTCGGCAAAATTGTTTACAAGTCTTATTATGGTCCATCTGCTCGGAGGACTGCCGCCAAACGTGCGCCTATACTCTCTTTGAACCGAAACTACAGACTCCAGTGCGTGATAGCGGCGGACAATCCAAATTCTTGTTTCAGTGTCCCAGTTATCCATTTTTGTTAAATGTAAAAGTCAATCTGCAAAATAAAAAAAAAATTAACCAGATTCAGAAAGTTATTTAATTTTTTTTTGGTAGCGGCTTTCATTAGCCACCCTGTATATTATATTCAAAAACGGCAAGCTTGTCTAATTCATGTAGCATACAGAGAATTTCGTTCAGTAAAAGATATCGGTAATCAATTTTTTTTTAACCACTTGAGTGCTCCCAAATAAAAATATTTTATATAGCAACAACTACAAAATGTGCGCTACATTTCTAGATATACCTGCAGCGATACAACGGAGAGGAAAACATTCCATTCCATGCAGTAGTTATTTAGTGATCCGTGTACAAACATATAAACAGACGCACGGTTAGAAATTCAGCGAATTGTTGCTTTAGCTTCTGTTGTTCTAATTAAAACTACCTGTATTAAATTTTATTCAAAAACTATGTTGTAGAAACATCGGTTTGCAAATAAGTGCATATAAATTATTTGGGACAACTTTTCTTGCCACCACTGTATATAGTGAGAATAAAAAATTTCGTGCAGTAAAATGCATCCTAAACTTTGAGCTGGATATCTAGCAAGAGATCGATGAGAATTGCATTCATTACTATACAGTAATTTTTGAGTGATGCGCGAACAAACTTACAGATGAATGTTTAAAAATACTCATTACTTTACTAAAGACACCCGGTATTGTGAATTTTTGTTTGTTTTTAGGACAAGTGTGTTACTATTTATAAAAAAATAGCACATCACATTTTCAGACAGTTCAAAAAAGAAAAAAATGCACTTGAAAATAAAACACCGTAATATGAAAATTGTGTGGCATTCAACAGCTTACAAAGCAACAGTGCAATGTGCTCAGCGTTGAAAGAGTGAAATAGCAATTTGTGAAAAAAAGAATCACAATACCTTAACTGCATGGTAATAGTAAAACTGATATTTTGAAATCTGCTGCTTGTCAGCCTACCAGCCAGTTGCACCAATTCACCTTTGAACAGTGGCGGGCAATAAAATAGTAGTGTGTTAATTTCTTTGCTAAGTTGCTGTAGGAAACTAAACAGATTCGAAATATGTATGTAGAAAAATTTAAATAACTAAAAATGGGCATAGGAAAATTGAGCTGGGTTTGGCAATTGCGAGTTAGAAATGGAAGTGAATTTTTGAGTATATTTATTTGGTCCACATTGAAGGCCGCTGTTGTCAAAAATATGTATGAAGCTTTAAGCATAAAGTGGCGGCAAATCTTGCTTTATTTATACGGAATCGAAGATGGTTTTAACAAGAAAAGTTCATACAAAAAACACTACTTCTAAGTCACACAAATAGTTCTCGATACAGTCAGGATAGTACAACTCACTACTGTACCTCCTCAGTTGCACCCCATCC
Organism: Merzomyia westermanni; assembly: GCA_949987695.1. NCBI lineage: Eukaryota > Metazoa > Arthropoda > Insecta > Diptera > Tephritidae > Merzomyia > Merzomyia westermanni. Next base: position 106,160,474 of record OX465293.1, read on the forward strand.
AACGTAAATGCTGAGTCGCTTGCATATTATTGTAGTACTTCAATACACACTGCAATATGGAACTTCTTTCATTCATTTGCGTTTGCATCCTCGTTCTCGTTCTCATTTCCATCAGACCCTATGGGTTTGTCGGTAAATGTGTTATTATTTGTATTGCGCACACTGTAATTTTACTTCAGTTCGTACTATATTACTTCGTTGTGCCATATTTTGTTTTCCTCGTGTTGCTCATTTTATTGCCTTGAGGCCCCAATCTGTTCCATTTGGCTTTTGTTCTCGACGTTTGTGCTTGTGCGTGTGAGTATCCATTTTAATTTCTAGATTTTTAGTCCAAAGTACTTTTGTCTCTCTATTTTAGCAACAATAGTAACTAATAATTTCTATTATGCCTCACTTTAAATCTATATATTTGTACATATATATAGATATATATGTGTTCGAATATTTATTCTCAGCGCTTAGAGACTTTTCAACTCATTTATAACTTTTTTTTCCTTCCGACATGGCTCAAGCTTATTCTTGTTCTTGTTTTAATTCTTAATTTGTTCCAGTTCTGGATTTCTTCGTGGAGGAAAGTTTATTGTTGTCTGTTTGAATTAAAATAGGACTAAAGTGATTGCTTTACATTTTTTATTCCATTGTAGTTAAGCGTAGAAAGGTCTTTTTTGCGCCTGATATATTTTCAAGTTATCAGTAAATGTGGTTCTCTGTTGGGTGAAATAACAAATGCTTGGATGTGACAACACTTCTGCTGAATCAAATTTATGTAAAATTGTGGTTCAACGAATAGATAGATACTTTTCTGAAACTCGTTGAAGTTGATCTTCAATAAGCCCCATATTGGTCGTCCTTTAATTCGTAAATTTGGTGCTAGACTACATTTCTTTTGCTTGAATTGAAAACAACAAAAAAATAAGCCAAAACCGAAACAAAAAAAAATTTCACTATTTTTCAAAAATTTTATAAAATTTTTTAAAACTTTTTTGAACAATTCTTCAAGCAGATTTTGAAAAAAAAATTGAAATAGGGTGTTCCTCAAATTATTTTGAATGATTTTTATTATTTAAAATATTAAAAATTTTTTTTTTACAAATTCAAAATTTTAAATTAGGGCGTTCTTGACAAAAGCCTTTGGTAGGATATTCTTAAAAGCTATGACTTAAAATATTTTTAGATTTGTTTAAAAAATTTGAAAACTGCTAGAAAATGTTTCAATACCTTTTTTAACTGTTCTTCAACCAAATTTTGAAATATGGCTTTTCTTAAAAAAAAAACCTGGATAGAGTATTTTGCAAAACTAATTTGAAATATGTTCTTCCTCTCAACCGAAGATTTTTGATTTGCGTTTTATGAATTCAAATATTTCAAACTTTGTTTACAAATTTCAAAAGTTTAAAAAAATGTTTCAAAAATATTTTGAACTGTTCTTCGGCCAAATTTTGAAATAGGGCGTGTTTGGAAAAAAGCTGAGGTAGCGTGCTCTTCAAAATTATTTTGAAGTACATGATCTTCCGCTTAGCCTGCGATTTTCTATATCCTCTTTTGTGATTTAAAATATTTAAAAAATTTGTTAAAAATTATTTAAAACTTTTAGAAAATTTTCCTAAACTTTCTTGAGCTGCTCTTCAAGCAAATTTTGAAAAGAGCTGAGTTTTTGTGTTCATCAAAACTATTTTGAAGTATAATGATTTTTTACTAAGCCGTAAATTTTTGGCTTTCGATTTTATGATTTAAAATATTTCAAAATTTGTTTCAAAAACTACAAAACTTAAAAAAAATATTCAAAACTTTTTCGCACTATTTGTCAACTAAATTTTGAAATAAGCCGTACTTGCAAAAACCTCATTTAGGGTCTTCTTAAGAGATATGATTTAAAATACTTTAAAATTTCTTCAACAAGTTTCAAGACTTCTAGAAAATGTTTCAAAACTCCTTTGAACTGTTCTTCAAACCAAATTTGGAAAAAACGGTGTTCTTGAAAAAAACTTGAGATAGGGTATTCTTAAAAGATATGATTTAAAATCTCTTTAATAAATTTCAAAACTTTTAGAAAATGTTTCAAAAGTCTTTTGAACTGTTTTTCAACCAAATTTTGAAAAAGGGTGCTTTAAAAAAAACCTCTATAATGGATCCTTCAAAACTATTTTGAAGTATAACGATCCTTTTGCGATTTTCGATTTTATGTTGTCAAAAATTTTAATATTTTTTTTTACATTTTCAAAACTTTTTTGAGCCTTTATAATTTGTACACAAACATCAGAATATAGATTTGCAAGACGCTTTAATATTAGTTCTAAGAAAAATATGTAGAAAATCAAAACGAAAATAAATTCCAAGTGTGCTATAGTTATGAAAAACACTATATATAGCTAATTTATATCATTTCAGCGATTATAAAGTAGCTAAATGCAAGTGAGAATAAGACAGAAAATAATTTCATTTAAGTTTGACTATTCGATTCTAATATATTTATTTGTTTTTATTGAGCCTTTGAGTTAGTTTGAACTCTTTGTGGTTTGCGCTTCGCTGCTTATCTTTAAACCCATACAGTGTACGCTCGCTTGTAGCACAATTAACTTTCAAACTTTTTTAATTTCTTGGCGTATAGTTATTTTAAAATTTACTTGTATTATTTTGTTTGTGCTTGAATATATGGTAGCGCAATTTAAAATGTTCCTTTAGTCGTCTTGCGGATTTTTGGCTTGCTTCTTTTTGTTTTTTTGTAGGTTATTTTTGAGCTAAAATAAGCGAATTCTTTTGTTTTCATTTGATTTGCAACTTTTGCTTGCAAAGCATTCCAGAATTAATTTGAATTTTCTTTTGAACGCATTTACTGTAGGTTTCTTTTGAGCTTTTGCGCATTGGAATTTTTGATTCTGTACCCATGGGGAGCTGGTATGTTTGTACGCGTGAGGGTGTTAACGCTTCATTCGCCACTTCTGCAATATGCTTGTTTGAGCATCAGTTGAAATATAGCTAAAATGTTGTATTTTTTGGTTTAAAGAATATCGATCGAATAAAGCAGATACAGACCGGTTGTGGTAGAGTGGGGTTAAATTAGAAAGAGAGGAAGAAGAGAGAGACGTTCGCTGCGTCGCACAACTCATGACAGACTGAGTGCGATTTTAATCATTATATTTCAGATATGGACCTTAATCACAACACTAATTGCAGCACTCATTAGCACCTCTCATTTGATACCCATATTGTACAAACATATTTTTTGTCACCCTGTTCCACATATTGGTCGGGAACTCCGAAATCAGTTGAGTTAGCGAAATGAGGTATATCTTAAATTTCAAGTTAGACGACAGTAATGCAACAGTGAAACCGGCAATCAATTTAATTAAGCAGTTTCTAGGTGATGCGCGCACAAACATACAGACAAACAGAGAAAAATTCTAAAAACTATTGCTTTGGATTCTATAGGCTCAATAATGATCCTTTCTATAAAAGAAAGCGACCTGTTACAAGTTCAATATATGTAAAGATGAGGGAGCGGTGGATGCTTAGCTGTGATCAAAGGCAGAGAGAATGTGCCGGAAGTCGAGGTAGGCGGGCGAGAGTGAAAGAGAGGGTGATTTAGTATAAGAATAGCAGTTAAGGGTGAGAGTAAGTGCTACGTCCGTAAACACGATAACGAGGCCAAAATTTTGAGATATCCTTTTGAAATTTTCTATGTAGGTTCCTATTCAATCAACTGCAATCGCTATGTAAAATGGAGAGATCGGATCTTAGCCACGCCTACTTTTATATATAGAATATTTTAGAAAATATAAAAGTGCAAAACTTAATACACCTATAATGACTGAATTTGGTGTGTATATTAATCTTAGACAGCCAACTTATTTTTTTAAAGAAATTTTAAATATAAATTTTTGAAAGTGGGCGTAGCCCCGCCCGTTTTATAGTGCATTTTTCGACAAAAATTGTAACGCTCTAACTCGAACAAAAGTTGATTTGGCGTAGCGAAATTTCGCGCAAATGTTGCTTTAGAGCTCTTCCGGTTTATTGTGAAATCGGCCGAAATCGGTGCAAAGCTACGCCCACTTTTTTAATGTAGATCTGAAAAACTTGTTTGAGAAATTTAAAACGTGTTATTTCAGAAACATTGTAAGTTATATTAATAAGATTTGGCACGCGTAGTTGAATCTCAAAAGTTGGCCGCAAATAAATTTTGTGGAAGTAGGCGTGGCACCACCCAACTTCCAGTATAAAAACTCTGCTCTTTCTGAAGGAAATTAAGCGTAGATTTCAATAACAATAGTTTTGATGGCATGTTTCGACATGTAATTCTAGTTTAAACATGCAACCAATGGCTGTGCACTTCCTTTTCGCATATTTTCAAAATATAAATTTAAATACCCAAGAATATGCTTTTCTTTTACTCACACCAATGCAAAGTCACATACACTGAAATGAATAAATAATGGGCAAACATCAAAAAGAAAAGAGGCAAACAAGAAACCAACCACTTTGCTTAAGAGAAAAGCTTAAAACTTTCACGGAGGCTATCCAGTTGCTCAAAAAGCACGTCCAACTTTGTTATGAAAATGTTTGTATACCTTTTAAGCCATACGGAAAGAGCTGAAATGTCTATATAATTTAGGCAAATATTTCTTCACGGACAAACTCTAAAGCCGTCGAACTTACTGCCCTGTGCGTGGGTCAGTTGCACATTTGTTGTTGTTGTTCATACACAATTTTTTAAACCATTATATAGTAGACCTCGTCTGTGGCAAGCGCTGATGTGAAAAACTAAATGACCGTCATTTATATTGAAATTGAGCAAATCTAAAACATGCAACTGCTTACTGCTCGAAGATTGTTTGCGCATTTAAATTTATATTTTTATTTGTACCGAACAGCAGATATTTAACTATTATTTTTTCTGATTTACTTGCATAATTGGATCCTCTCAATCCCTTCTTCGCTTTGCTAAATGGCTCTAATTGGAACAATTGAGGAATTTCTTAATGTCCTTCACTTGGTTCTTGTAGTGTTGTCGAACTGACATTCCTTTGGCCGGATTCGCAACCGGTACGTTCCGGTACTCCCTTGTAGTACTGCCCGACTGTCGTGGTAGCGATTTATGACCAGTGAAACCTTCTATGTCATGTCACCCCTCCTTCCGTAAGGAAGGTTAAGATGGGTAATGAGAGGTGAGAGGCATCATATTCGTAGATCAACTATCGAGTTGCACGTCATTACCTTTGTGCATATTCGTCGCCTCTTACGACCGGTATGCCTACCTCGGGCATATTCTAAACCCATAACCTGCAGGGGTTCACTTGGGTCTTCTATCGGATTGGTAATCTTCATCTACCTCTGCTTTCATAGATGGACGCCGATTAGTATATCTCTCATGCGGGAGCCTACTCAAGGAACCGCACAACATGGCCTAATCAACGTAGACTTTTTTGAAATAATTAATGTCAGTTAAAGAGAAAGCATTCTGCCAATTCCTCCCTTTCATCGTCCTTAAACACCCAGCCTCTTTGAGTGTCGTCCAGTAAGACAGTGCCCCGTAAGGACTGCATTTATAGATGATATGTCCTCCCTCTTGAGGTGGTACATATTACGAGAACGCCTCCTGTGCCATATCCGCCATGTTAGCGTCGCCTATCGCCAATTTGTTTCAGTGTGCAACTGCCATAGGGCATATCAATACTGTCATTATCCGGAAAAAACTGCTTGTTTGTACCTTGCCTCGCAAGTTCATCTGCCATGCAGTTTCCCTCTATGTCCTTGTGGCCTGGGACCCAGACGAGGTGTAGTCTAGGCAAGCACTAATTTCGAATTCAACGAGAATGGGGGTAGCTATAACTAAAGTTGCAGATATTTATTTTTTCTACAGTTTCGTCACTGGGAATTCAAGCATACAAAAACTGTTTACTGAGAATTGCCAATACAGCAACAAAATTTTCAGTTAGGGGCCAAAAACCCCTTTTCAATAAATGAAGCCACATATTGGCCAGTCATTTTATTTCTATTTACTTTGTGAAAGGGGTTTTGGAGGCATTGAACAGAAGAAATGGTGCTGCTCTAGCACAATAGGGGGTAACCCTTTTCGTGCTTCCAGCGACGTAGAAATTTCACATTTTGTTTACAGAAGTTTCAGAGAAAGAGAACCAAATATACCGAAAATAAATCTTTTTTTTTAAATGTCGACGTTTTTAAACGAGATTTCCCAATTATATTGTTAACCAATGTGTCTATATATTTAGTCTCTAGTTAATTCTGTTTTCATGAAGGAATAATTTTTTAAAGTCATGAAGGAATACTTTTTTAAAGATCCATTGAGCTTTGGCTAATGTAATTAATATCTTTATTTGAATACCCAAAAAACGCTTGGGAATAAAATGGCATTATAATCGTGTTGATAGGATAAATAAAAGAAAAGATATGTGCTAAATATAAAAAAGGGGGTTTTGACCCCCAACTTGAAATTTTGCGCATGATTAGTGTGGGTCATATGTGAGCCTCTAAAAGAGTATTTAAATTTTATTTTGTGCAAATTTAGAAAATTTTTATTACACTCCGCCACTTTTTTTCCTAGCGCAAAATCTCCAAAGTGAGCATATGTTCATCATACGCCACGGAAAGTGCCACACTTGAACCACGCAGGCACATTCATGCCTACATTAAATTTGCGGTAATTTGTGAGGACTGCGTGAGTCACTAAATCATTGTAGCCGTAATTGGCCTCCTCATACATGTTGTTGCATTAATTATATGCCCTTTCGGTTTGCGTATTTAAGAGGCTTTAATTGTGGTAAAGCTTTAGTCCTGTTACGTTTAGGCATAATATTTACATATATTTTGTTGGTTTTTATTTTTTGTTGTGTATAATGTTGTAATACAACTGTTGATAATTTCATTTGCTCATTAAGTTTTATTCAGCCACTGAAATTATTCTAATTGTCGCTTTAAGATTTGAGTGAAAAGTTAATTTTTAAGGAAAATTTTTAGTAATTTTTTTTTAATACAATTTTTTTATTAATAAAAGAATTGTAGAAGCTGTTGGCATAATTCAAATTTTTGCAAAAAAAACTCTGTAGACTTGTACAATTTTTCAAACTTCACTTGCCGTCGTAAGACAGTCATTTTTTTTAGAATTTTTAGAAAAAACTATGTAACCGGATGAGCTGCTTATCTATAGTAAAAACTATTTTTGAGATAATGACAGGAAAAAGTAAAAATTTTGAAATTGAAAAAAAAAAAAACAACCGAAATAGCCTTGATGAGTCTGATATCTCTGATGTAGAAGAAGAGATATTTCGTTGTGGGCCTAGCGCAAGAAACTGAAAATTGGGAAGAAGATAATCTGTAAGTTTTATGCAATTTTACCATAGAAAATGCCTGAGACATTTGTACAATATTTTTTGGATAGTTTTACTGATGATTTCATTGAAAAAGTGACTGAGACAATGAACCATGCTTCGGTCCTGAATAATGGAAATTCAGCTAATTCAGAAAAAGTTTTTTATCTTTTTGGCTCAAAAGGTGTGACCTATGACTTGGAAACCTATCAGGGAAAAAATACAATTGTAGGAGACTCAAAACTGCGCTTTTGTTCAGACATAGTTATTCACTTATCAAAATCAATCCCTCAAAGCGAAATCTTTAAAATTTATTATGATAATTATTTCACGACTCTGAATTTGTTTTAGAGCAAGAATCAATTTAGGAAATAAAGTGAAACATTTTTTTTTTTTTGGCATTTTTTTCCGATGAGCTAATGTGTTTCTTTTATATAATAGAAATTGCGTACATAAACTTGTATGGAGGGGAAAATATCAAAAAAACCTTTTTGTTCAACTTGTGAATTTAGTTTAATAAATTTTCAAACCAACAGCAATTCTTACTCTTACAAATATGTATTGGAAAATAAAATTTAATGGAATCACCATTTTAATGCATGCTTGATCACGTATAACAGTTTTTTTTATTTCAATTCCCATTGCTTTGCTTTGAGCAATAAAACTTCTTTAGTTTGTCGGATATGGCCAGTTAGCGTGCCAACTTTCCGATTTGGTCAAAAATAAATGAAGTCGTTAAATTATTCTTCACGCGTTTATCCTGTGGACGTGTTGGTATTAGTTTGCAATGGAAAGCTATTTTACTTAAGTGTCTATATCATCTGTGCTTGAAGATGGCATTTATAAACGAGCAAGTGGTCAAGGGATGACAAAGAAGAAAGTGTAATTTCAAGCCGAAATTATCACAAAAACATAAAGTGCTTGAATCAGTGAGTGCAGGTAAATATGCTGGTTTTACTTGAAAAAGTAAAAAAATGAGCATTAAGATTTCAATTTTGGGTTTTTCATTCAAAAACGAACAAGTACTGACTTCCTTTTGATTATGGTAAATTTTGATAATATCTTGAGCGTTAAAATGAGCGGCTGACTTTTGAATGAGTCATGAATACAATGACCCTGTTTGATGTGAACTCGCATATAATACAAGAAGAAGTTATGTACGTTGTAACGATTTCTCTCCGAACGAAAAATGGCATTGAAAATGGCACATCGCCGAAACCGGTTTGTCTCCAAACCAAATTTGACAAGGGTTGACGGAAAATCGGTGTAATATACATCAGCTTTCCACCCTGTCGGAAAATCAACAACGCAAAATGAATAAAGAAAAAGTATAACTTCCCAACTTCCCGAGTCTCTAACCAATATAAAGAAGCCTATTCAACTAACAAGCCGCTGCCGCCTTGGCTTTAATGTGGAAAGCCATTACAAATATTAAGCAGATATACAGACCAAAAACATTGTAACAGGCTTCTGTGGGGTTGTTTTAAAATTTAAACGAATGTATGAAAAAAAAAATTTCGAGCCTACTTATATTGCCACCACTGTAAATTCCGCAAACAATATCATTCCGGGCTGTTAAAGGGCTTATAAACTTAGAGTTAGACATCTAGCAGCACATCTTTGAAAATTTGGTCCAATTACATGGAACAGTTTTTGAGTGATATGCGTACAAACATACATACAGACGCACATTTTATAAACTCTTGTTTTGATTTGAATTGCACTCATTTTTCTTCGACATGTGTAATGTGCATACGTCTTCATATTTTATATATCTCCAAATAATAACTTTGTAATAAGTCAATGTCTGTACATTGCAGCTATTCAAGGAATTTTGATAGGAGAGATCATTATCGAGCCTATAGAAGCTAAAGCAACAGTTTTTAGTATTTATGTTTGTCTGTCTGTATATTTGCTCGCGTATCACTCAAAACCTGCTGAAGAGAATATAATGCAGCTTTCTCTTTTCCCTTACTAGAGGTCTAGCTTAAATTTTAAGCTACTCTTTATTTCGATAACTAGACAGGTTTCGGAGTTATCGACCAATATATGGACCAGGGTGACCCAAAATGTGTTAGCACAATATGGATATCAAATGAAAGGTGCTGTTGAGTGCTACAATAAACGATGTATCCCAGCGGCAAAAGTATTCCGTAAATGTTTTAGAGCCTTTAAAAACATTTCTAAACTGTTACAAAAAGCGCTGCAGCTTGTTGAAGTGTTAGAAATGACATTTCAACACTGAGCAGAACTAAAAAAACAAACTTCGCTAAGCTATAACCCAGCTAACCAAAGCTGGAGCGCTCCGAAACAATGATCCAAGAGCAGTCCGTTATTTGAGCTTTCTTGGAAACAGCAAGCAAATTACTTTTTTTGAAGATTAACGCAGCTCTGGGTGTGAATCTTAAAAACTTCTGTAAAGCTTTATAGAAGAGTCAAATACGTCTCCAATGAGGATCCAAAACAATCAAAATGGAATAAAAAATTTGTTTAAAAAGAGTCAAAAAAGCTTCAGAAAAGCATCATTAAAATACTTCAATATGAGTCCAAAAATACTCTGAAGTTCATTTAAAAAGAGTCATAAAACACTTAAAATTTTTTGAATTCGAAGTCATTTTGGATTCTTTTTTATGATTTTATTTTCTCATTCCAGGATACTAAAAGAACTCATTTCTGAGGGAAATGCACTGAGTAATGTGCGTTTTGTTGCTCCGTATTGAGTCATTTTGCCTAAATTTGGTTAGCTGGGCACAATCAATGCGCTCCACACATACATACATGCAAGTCTATATCTACCACACCAACCGGATATAAGACAAAATTTTGCTTGGCCTATTGCCAACAAACAAAACCAACTAAGTCGTTTCTTGTTGGTCGCTTATCTGTGCTAGACCATTGCGACATTGGCGGGCATAGAAACTTAGTTGGCTGGATGAGTGTGTGTTTGTGACGTGACGTGCTGAGCGACATGGCGATGTTGCTTGGAAAAGTGCATGAACAGATTGACAGCTTACTAGGAGATTAATAAGCCTCTTCTTAGTAATAATTTGTTTTCTCAGCTAAAAGTTTAGCTATGATGAACGGCCAAAACGTTAAGACGGTTAAGTGCCACTTAAAAAAAGAGCAAAGAAGAAGAAGCTACTTGATTGCAAAGTCGCAAGGTCCTTTTGGTGATTTTTTTATAGCAAAGCAACTATCTTTCTTCTAAAAGTAGGCAAACCTGTGGTTAGATCACTTATTACGTTAACTGCTAAGCTTCTTTTATCAACAAATTTTTGGGGACGCATGTCAATTACTTGACCGTATGAGCGGGCGTTCTTTCCTTTGGGTGTTTCCATGTCAAATAGTCAGATAGCTGGAATCGAACCTTTCCGCTTTGAATGACATTTGGTTGAGAGTTTTATCTTATCATAAAGCGAAGTTCTGCCTTTTTTTCAAAAGTCAAGCAAATTCATTATCTTACTTTTTTCCTTCTTTTTTTATTTTGTAAATTTTTTTTTCAACATTCCGAAAAAAAGTTTACACTTTCAAAGTTATTAAAAAAATATTTTGAAAAAAAAAAAAAGATTTTTTTTTTATTTTCAATTCTAGAAAATTCGGAATTTTTCAAAATCGAAAAAATTTAAGTTCGTCATTAAATTGAATATTTTGTACCCCTGATATATTTTAGGAAATCCTGAAATTAAAAAGAAAATTAATAATTTTTTTGGTTTTACATTCCACTCGATGAAAACATCTTTAAGCAATCAAAATCGAGTAATTTTGTGCTTAAATTTGAACTCCATAAGTAAGTTAAAAAAAAAAAAAAATTGATCAAAATTTGAAACTCATACTAAAAAAAAACAACAAATAAAAACAATCTTCTAAAAATTTCAGGATACCTTAAGATGTATCAGTGGTATCAAAAAAACTGAAGTCCAAGATTTAATGGCGAACTTTAATATTTTCGATTTTGAAAAATTTTAAGTTTTCCAAAATTGTAAAAATTTGTTCTTCAAAATATTATTTTTATACCCTTTGAAAGTTAAGCCAAAGTTTATTTTTTAAATACAGTGCTTTTCGAGATATTGAAAAAAGAAACTTAAAAAACAAAAAAAAAAAAAAAAAAAAATTTTGAATTTGCATAACTTAAAAAAAAAAAAATATATATATATATGTATATGTAATTTCTTTTCTTTAGCAGAACTTTGTTTTATGATAAAAGAAAACTCAGCTATAAAAATTTAGTAATTTTGTGCTCAACTATTTCAACTCGCGAGAAAGTTAAAAAAAAAAAAATGTTGGTCAAAATTTAAAAACGCATACTCAAAACAAAAAACAACAAGTAAAAACACTCTTCTTAAAATTTCAGTATACCTTAAGATATATCAGTGGTATAATACAAAAAAAATTTGAGTTCAAAAATTTTGTCGATTTTGAATAATTAAAAAATTTATAAAATTGTAAAAATTGTTTCCAAATATTTTTTTTTATATCCTTTGAAAGCGTCAAAGATTATTTTCTAAATGAAGTACTTTTCGAAATATGGAAAAAAGGAACTTTACAATACAAGAAAACAATGAATCTTTAAATTTGCATAACTTTTGAAAAAAATAAAAAAAAATTTAAATTTTTTTCATTAGCAAAACTTTGTTTTATGATAAAAGAAAACTCCCCATCAAATTTCATTCAAATCGGAACATTGTTGTTGTTTCTTGGCCTATTGCGTTCTCCAAACAGACGACTTTCTTAAATAAAAACCCCAAAAGCGGGTCCGTTTCAAACGGATTTGTCTTAAGTTTAAAAAAAAATCACTTTATTAAGAAGTATCAATCATAATAATCAAATTTATTAAGAAGTAGTATACATTTCTTTCGAAGCTCTCACGAAAAGAGTGGTCGATTTTAAGCTTGCGTGGTAGAAATGGTAGAATTGCTAATTTATAAAAAAAAGTTGTTAGAGCTCCCACTTTGGTGTGAAAAGTCCGCACACAGCGGTCCTTCCATCAAACGTCAACTAAGTAAAAAACGAGACTCAGCCAACAGCAATTTGACTGAACTGATTTGGAATGCATTGCACTGACCGCATTTCAAATCAGTTGCATTCACAATTTGCTGAGAACAAAAAAGCAAAAAGCAACACAAAAACAAATTGTGCTGGCGGTGAAGGTCGTCACTCACAAAAACGGCGAAGAAATCAAAAAAGAAAAAATGTTGTTGTTAGTAGTAAAAATAGGGTAATGGCTAAAAAAGTTTTAGGTGTGAAAGAATTATGAAAAATCATGGTGACACACTTTCATCCGCATCGTCATCGTCGTCGTTGTTCTTGTTGTTGTTGTTACCATTGCTTTGAGTATTTGTCTGCTGCAGCTAAGCGAAGTGCTTTGAAAAAGTATTTGCTTTCAGTGGAAATTGCGCGCAAATATCCTTGTAGCAAGTTGTAAATGAGCTTTGTGTTTGTATGCGTGTGTTTTTGCGTGTGTGTGTCTATTTGAGTTTACTCGCAGACAGGCTGGTAGGCGGCAACAGGACATGCCTGTGCATATTTTAATAAACGTGTCCTTATGCGTTCGCTTTTATATGAACTCGTTTCACTAGACTTTGAAATGAATAAAAGGCAGATGGCGTGCAATAGACCAATTCTTTTGTTAACGAGTTGCGAAAGAGCAGATAATAAATAAACGGGATTTGAAAACTTTTTTTTAAATAAACCTAAACAACTGCTTCATTAAATTTTAGCTGGAGTTCATGAGCTGCTCTTTTTTGTAGAGAGCCTGCGACAATACCAAGCAAACCTTTTTGCGCCGAAGACCACTAGGATTTAGTTGAAAATAATTCAACTCGTTTGCAAAAGATTATAGCTCGTGTAAATGTAGGAACATTTATGAATTTTTCTAGTGGTTAGATTGGTAGCATCTAGTGGTCATAGAAGTGATAATAAGTAGCATTAGAAATTTAATTGCTTTCCATTTACATCATCAGAATCATCATTCATTTATTGGCGCTTAAGAGTTTAGTCTATTTCTGGCGTTGCGCACCAAAGCACGCCAGTCATAATTTTTTAAACAATAAATGCTGTCGATAGGAAATAACAAGGAAACCTGAGTCATTCTCCACCTCTTTTATCCAACTCAGTCGAAGCCTTCGCCTTCCACTGCAGCCGAATTCGCGTGCTCATAGCAAAAGCTTCTGAGTCGGAGCTTCTTTGTCCCTTCGCATCACTTAACCAGCTGCGCCTTTGGCTTTATTTCGTGCTTTGCAAACGTGTCCGTAAAGTTCGTACAGCTCTACTTTAATTTTTCTTCGATATTAGCCGTTGGCATGACGGGAAGGACCATTCTTCTTCCAGAGAACCTTTATCTCACAAACTCTAGAGACCTCCTGATCTACATGCAACACTGCACACGATTCCATGAGGTACAGCAGGACAGGTATAACGAAAATGCATTGTTCGTCGAGAGAAGTGGAATTCTATTCAGGCCAAATTAGCACTTGCTAGCAAGAGTGATTTTTAGTTCCGTACAATTTATTCCTTTTTTTATCCAGACCAGTGGAGATAAAACTTTTATACTTTTCGTAAGCATACGAAGCTGTTAGTATTGGTAAACGTCATTTGATGCAGTCTTACAAGCTTTGGTTTTGATTAATCACATTATGGTTAATCAGGTCACGATACCTATTGAAGTTGATTAGTAATTAGTAGTTATCTAATTAGACGGCTTTTTAATTGGTAATGATTATTTCAATTGTTTTTCAAGAAAAGGCAATTATTAATTGATTACGAATAGAAAAAAAAAAAATAAATAAAAAATAATCAAAAAAATAAAATTTTTTTTTAAATAATCCAAAGTAATCAAAACAACTTTTTTGGATTATTTAAATTTTTTCTTAATAATCGTAAAAAATCATGATTTTTTGATTACTTTTTTAATTTATTTGTAAAATGTCAATTAAAATTGAAAGTAATGGTAATCAATCATTCTCAAGAAAATAGTTAATCAAACCGGAAATCATCATTTAACAGGTCTGGTTACGAGCATATTATATAAAATTTTTTTATATTTTTTTTCATTCATTATTCTTTAAAAAATAAGCAAACACGGTTGTGATTACTCAGTTTAATAATTCAATAATTCAATTATTCAAAATTTGATTAATACAAACGTGATAATTTGGGAAATCAATACGTTGGATTAATTCGCAACGATTAATCTCTGAATGATTAAATAATCAAGAAAAATAAAGAATTACGTTACTATGGAATGTAATGATTATTTTTTATTCACGTGTCAAAAATATATAAATACTATTTAGTTCCAGAAAATCACACTTCAAGTCTAGAATTTGCTCCTTAAGGTCAACATTATTAAAATTCAAAATTTCTATTTCAAATCAAAGAAATTATAGTTCAAGTTTACAATTTAAGTTATAAATTAAGAAAGTTACAATACAAAAAATTGCAAATTCAAATTGAAAAATTGACAACTCAAGTGCAGAAGTCATTCAAGAATTGTTTCATAATTTGCATACAATGGAAAGCTTTAATTTTGATTTTGACTTTTAATTTTCTGAAGCTGAGTTTTCAGTTTGTAATTTCTTAGTTTTCGGAATAAATAAAGATCAATACAAATATGAGTAATCAAAAAGTTATGAGTAATCTTTGATAAATAAATTAATTAATGTAGATTAATTGGATTAATTATTTACACATTTCATATTTAAAAAATTGCAGTTAAAATTCAGAAAATGATAATTCAATTTTCAAACAAAATTTTTTATTTTAATTCAATTATTCACAATGCAAGCTCAAAATTTGTTCAGCTAAAAATAGAAAATCCAAACTTCTATTCTACTTTCAGTGTTTGGAATAGAAATTCTTAATTTGAATTATAAATCTCTGAATTAAAAATGCAAGTTCTCAACTTGAATTTTTATTTCTTGAATATGAAAATAAAAATGAAGCTTTTTTTTGAATTTCAGATATATTGCGAACTTTTTGAAGCTTTCTGCTATGTTTGAATTAATGTTAAGACTGCGCATTAGGCATCTCAATATCTATCTAGAGTTGCGATCTTCAAATCAAATAACGAAATATATTTTTAAAAAACCTGTTTCTATACTCAGTTTAGCAATGTTTTCTAGTATACGATTTGTCTGAAACATTCCAATTCGGAATAAGCAGGCTTTGTTGTTTAGCAGACTATTTTCTGCATGTCTGCAGCAAAACCACTCTAAAGTTGCCTGTGGAATGTGACCACATTTAAAGAGCGCTATGTCTACTCTCATAAGTAGATTTCATGATCAAATGCAAAAGTAAGCTCATCATCTTCGTAATCATAATTGCATTACATTACAAAACCACAAATTTCTTCGTAACTTTAAAGCAGCGTAAAATAAATAAATAAATAAAAGAAACATTGCAATAATAACAGTTAAAATAAGCACAATTAAGTATTTCACACCGCCTACATGTCCTTGTCTTCAACTGTTTTTTTATATACACACATATACATACATACAAACACATTGTGTAATTTAACTAGCTTGCGCACATGCTGTCCACCATCCACCACATCCTCCTCCTGGCATCAGCAAATCCTACACACTCGAGCCTTAATTTATAACTATGCCCTCTTTTACAATGTAAATATATATGAGAGGATATAAAGGAAATTGTGTTTGTGTGTATGTATATATGTAAGCACAAATGTAGTGCTACTGACATCTGCTCTGTGCACCTGTTTCATTCGACATTACTTGTTGCCATTACACGCTAGAGTGGGGACGCAGACGGTGAGGGCTGTAAATACATCTACACGTACATATGTTCCCGTTTGAAACAAAGATGGCTATATGATGACAACTGGTAGGAAATTTTTGCCTTTTTAGTTGGCACAGTGCGAAGGCAATGTGTATTTGATAATACCGAAATTACAAATGGTTTTGGTGTAAGAGCCGACAAACTTGTGACGGTTTGCTATTTCAGAAATCTCATACGCTTTGTCTATAGCCCTGGACAGCGAAAAAGAATATCGTAAAACGAAGCAAAGTTTGAGATATTTTTAAGAGATATGTCTTAACATCAAAAACCGAGGCATGGTTTTCAGATAGTAGGAAACAGTTTTAATATAGTTTGACAATGTGAGAAATATTAAGTTTCAGTAAACATTGCAAAACTTTCGGGACTTTTACGGGATTATTCAGGGACTATTTCGCGATTGCTTTAAGGAGAATTTCGGGATTGTTTTTTTGACTTTCGAGGAATATTTCGAGACTTTTTGGATAACATTTGGGGACTTTTTAGGGTAATTTCAGGACTATTTTCGGGATTGCTTCAGAATAATTTCGGGACTGTTTTCGGTATCATTTCATGACCTATCACTTCGGAATCATTTCAGGATCATATTGGGACAATTGCGGGCCATTTTGGGGATCATTTCGGGTCCCTTTCGGTATAATTTCGGGATCATTACAGTTTCATTCAATAGCGTTTTTGGGACTTTTTTGAGATAAATTCAGAATTGTTATTCCTGGATAATTTCGGAACCCTTTCGACATCATTTTAGGATTATTACAAATAAATTTCGAGGCGTTTTTTGGTCTATTTTTGGGTCTTTTTCTGGATCAATTGGGCATTGGTTTTGGGACTTTGTCGGGAGTGATTTTGAATTGTAGCACCATTTCAGGATGATATCGGGACCATTTTGGGAGTTATTTTTTATCATTTCGGGACTGCTTTTTTCGACTTTTTCGGGATAATTTTTGGATCTTTACGATATTGTTTTCGGGACCACTTAAGTACTTCTTCGGGATAAATTCGGAAATGTTCTCGATAGCTGCTAAGAAACGGTTAATTTTCAATAATTATCTGTGGTTTAAATATTTAAAAATTTAATAGGAGTACCAATACTAACCTACTTCGCAAAGTTCTGAGATCCTATTTCCCCCTTTTATTTGCAGTTAGAACACCCCGATATTCCAAGGCAAATTATGCGCTGTATTTACCGTGTTGGACTATCTATAATTGTACTATTATCAGCACTTTACTTGACTGGCGTAGGTGATAGCCCCAACCTACCTGTCACACCTACATTGAGAAAGTAGTATCGAAATCGCCTTTTATTGGACCTTTAATTTTCGCTCCCGACACTTTTAAGACAATACGGGAAACGAGATACTTTTCATACAAAGTTATGTGCTGATTTCAGGAAACTACTGACAGTCACTTGTTTAGTCGATATGTTCTTCTAGTTTGCACAGTAATACGTTTCAATCGTTTGTTTTTGTTTTTTAAATAAAACGTCAAATGATTATTTAACCGGAAACTCTGCAGTTGAATCAGAAACTTTTTATGTTTCTTTTCTTAAATGAGCAGTTTAATTTTCTATTTAAGCTGGCCCACCAGTAGTGCTTTAAGTTTTGAGTGACACGTATTTAATATATTCCTACTGGGTCTTTCAGAAAAGCATACAATTGCAGAAAATAAAAAGCAAAAGAAAAAAATATGAGAAATTTCCGCCAGCAAATAAACTTGATTCCCAACTAGCAATGTCTGTGTCGCCAACAGAAGGCGTAACGGAAAACTTTTACGGGCTTATACAATCACAAAAACACACACACACACCCACATACATACAAATGTAAACGGCTACATCTTGTAACTAATTTTTTGTTGATTTTTGCAGAAAAAGTCAGTTGAAGTGGCTTCAAGCGATAGTGTAAGAAGAACGGTTGAAGAAACAAACAAGTTTACGTAGGCACACACACACACGCAAATACACATACACAATCAGAGACACAGGGAGATGCGCTATCTCGCAGATGTATCTGAAGGTAAAACTGTGTTGCAAAACAAGGCAGCAAGGCACTTGTAGGTAAAAATCGGTCAAGCACACATTACAGACTTACTTACACCTTAGCAAATTCACACGAAGGCGACTGTGACTTCTTGCCAACTTAAGGTTGGAAATATTGCTCTTCCACACAGACATTACCACTCGCTTATGTATCGACCTATAACGACAGCCAGGCACAGCAGGTATGATTGCGTTGATAGTAAAGCTCTTTGAGGTGTTATGATATATGAGTGTTCCTACTTTTACTGTTATCCAATACAACATTCAGGTATTTATATTATTTGAGTGGCATATTAAAGTGAAATAAGCATTGAATATATGTGTAGAAGACGGCTGTGACTTTTCAATTGCCACTAGTTTTGCTTGTGTCTATATCGTATTTTGACGTAATTGATATGTTTGCACACAAAAACTTCCGCTTAGTTTAACTTAAAAAAAAATAAAATTAAAAAAAACAAAATAAAATAAAATAATATAAAATAAAATAAAATAAAATGAAAAAAAAATAAAATAAAATAAAATAAGTAAAACAAAATAAAATAAAATAAAATAAGATAAAGTAAATTAAGATCAAATAAAATGAAATAAAATAAAATAAAATAAAATAAAATAAAATAAAATAAAATAAAATGAAATAAAATAAAATAAAATAAAATAAAATAAAATAAAATAAAATAAAATAAAATAAAATAAAATAAAATAAAATAAAACAAAACAAAATAAAATAAAATAAAATAAAATGAAATAAAATAAAATAAAATAAAAAGAGATAATATAAAATAAACAAAAAAAATAAAATAAAATAAAGTAAGTAAAACAAAATAAAATAAAATAAAATAAGATAAAGTAAATTTAGATCAAATAAAATGAAATAAATAAAATAAAATAAAATAAAATGAAATAAAATAAAATAAAATAAAACAAAACAAAATAAAATAAAAAAAAATAAAATAAAATAAAATAAAATAAAATAAAATGAAATAAAATAAAATAAAAGAAAACAAAACAAAGTAAATAAAATAAAATAAAATAAAATAAAATAAAATAAAATAAAATAAAATAAAATAAAATAAAATAAAATAAAATAAAATAAAATAAAATAAAATAAAATAAAATAAAATAACATAAAACAAAATAACATAAAATAAAATAAAATAAGTAAAAATAAAAAAAAAAACAAAATAAAATAAAATAAAAAGAGATAATAAAAAATAAAAAAAAAATTAAATAAAATAATATAAACTAAAATAAAATGAAACAAAATAAAATAAAATACAAAAAATAAAAAAAATAAAATAAAATAAAATAAGATAAAATAAAATAAAATAAAATAAAATAAAATGAAATAAAATAAAATAAAATAAAACAAAACAAAGTAAATAAAATAAAATAAAATAAAATAATATAAAATAAAATAAAATAAAATAACATAAAATAAAATAAAATAAGTAAAAATAAAATAAAACAAAATAAATAAAATAAAAAGAGATAATATAAAATAAAATAAAAAAAATAAAATAAAATAAAATAAAATGAAATAAAATAAGATAAAGTAAATTAAGATCAAATAAAATAAAATAAAATAAAATAAATTAAAATAAAATAAAATAAAATAAGTAAAAATAAAATAAAACAAAATAAAATAAAATAAAATAAAATAAAATAAAATAAAATAAAATAAAATAAAATAAAATAAAATAACATAAAATAAAATAAGATAAGTAAAAATAAAATAAAACAAATTAAAATAAAATAAAAAGAGATAATATAAAATAAAATAAAAAAAATAAAATAAAATAATATAAAATAAAATAAAATTCATTCATTCATTCATTCATTTTTATTCAATATTATCTTATGGATTTTAACAGATTTTAACATTAGCATATTAGTGAACATACAATAAAGTAGATACAATAAGATTATAGATAATGGCGTTGAGTGTTCAGAATGAGAACAGTGATAACGCCATTTCTTGTAATGATTACAATGGAAGCTTAGAAATGTGGGGTGCACTTCAATCCGGAGTTAAAAAGGTTTAACATTGATAAATAAATAAAAAGAAATAAGTACATTGGTTCATTACATAGCAAGCAACTTACAAGTGAGCTTATTAAATAAAATATGAAAGTAGTAAGAAAAATAAAATTAAATTAAATAAAATAAAATAAAATAAAATAAAATAAGATAAAATAAAATAAAATAAAATAAAATAAAATAAAATAAAATAAAATAAAATAAAATAATAATAAAAATAAAAAATTTCATAATTTAGATAGACATGTTTACACGTCGAAACTCTATAGGTACTTCGAGTGATGTGAATAACTGTGTGCCTGTCTGATATCATTGCCCAGAGCAGGCCTGTGAAGATTACCCCGAACTTTCCTTAGCCTTGAGTAGTTGGGTTACTTCAGTTACGCTTGGCTTCGGAATTCCAAGCAAAGTCGAGCGGTTTCCAGGCTGGATTAAGTGTGTTTTGCTACTATTTTAAAGTCTAGTCCACGGAGCAATTTTTAAACGTGCATGGTTGCGGGGCCAAATTTGTAAAGTTTTCCTTGCTGGTTCGTTGACATTTTCAAACAAATTTCTCAAAATATATGTTTGATTATCAATTCCTCGTTTTTACAAAATCGGTGACTGATATGTTTCCCAAAAAAAGGGAAATAAATTTCAAATACATTTTCACCTTGAAAAAAAAATCAAAAAAGAAACCCCCGGCGTTTCCGCAATGTAAACAAACAAAAGAAGAACACCAATTTCAAAAGCCGAAAATAAAAATATCAATGAACTGAAATAAACAAATACATCTGTTGATTTTACAAATTTATTTAGTTACAATTTAGCTGATAGACTGTTTTTGTTTCCCACATACTACACCTTGCCCAAATCAAACACGCAGAGAGCCACAAAAATTAACAAAAAGCAAACCGCGTGCGGAAAGTAAATATACAAATATACATACATACATATATATCTACATAGTAAAATATTGAAGTGTGAGCGAAAGTGTAAACCAACAAAAAGATTAATTAATTTTTAATAAAAAGCGAAAAGGCAGCAACGAATTTATTATGCTAATTATAGGTGGTATTTTGTATTCATATATGTGTGAGTGTGAAGAGATGTAAGCAGATATTGGCTGGGATGGATTAAGAGATTTTACTGAAATTAGTCAATATATACGATTTCCTTGAAAGTATTTTGATTTCTTGTAACGAGAAATATCTACATACTCGTATAGTAAAATTGTAACAGGTCGATATCTTTACATTGCAGATATACAAGAAACATCTATATGGGGGATCATTATTGAGCTAATGTAACACAATTTCTGTCTGTCTGTCTGTCTGTATTTTTGTGCGTACATCACTCAAAAAATACTGGATAGAATTGAATGCAACTTTCACTTTTCTATCACTAGATATCTTGCTTATCATTTAAGATATCCCTTATTTCAATAGCCCGACCGGTTTCATAGTTATCGACCAATATGTGGACCAGGCTGACCTCATATGTGTTAGTACAACTTGGGAGTCAAGCGAAAGGTGCTAGTGATTGCTGCAAGAAGCGATGTGATTAAGTTCCATATCTAAACTGGTTTCCGAGATATAATCATTAAAACATATACCTCAAGTTCTGATACTGCGAATTATGGTTTCAAAACTTCCAAAATTTTTTGGAATATACTGTTTTGTAGGTCATTAAATATTAATAGAATAGGGATCAGATATAATAGTCTATAGAAAGTTGCAAAAGATGTTATACTTAGCAGTGAAAATTAGGGAAATTTAGTCTAATATCTGACAGAAGAGGATACATTCGAAGACGCTCAATTGGACTTTTGTTAAATTCTCACTTTAATACTTAGCTATTATTTTAAGTTATCTTGTGTGAAAGCTGCCAAAGAATGTGAGTTCGATTGGCTGGTTTGCTGGCAAGCAAGCTATATTTACAAGGTCGACAGACAGCGATTCAGAATTTACTTTAGCAGTAAGCGACAATAAGTGCCTTTGAGTGCCACAGTTAACAACCCAGAATTACAGATTATATCTTTTTTAACTTGCTTGCCTCTCGGGTATAGCCGACAAGCCTTACGATTATATATTTGTTCTGAGAAAAGTCAAAATTATTAATGTCTTAATGTTTTTATTGAGACGTCAGAAAGTACTCACAACCAAGACTCTGGAGCTATGTCTGCAGCTGATCCTGAAGTATTCATTATGCTGAGGTTTTCCATACGGACACACATAGCTAGTATCTTTTTGTGCTGAAGCAGGCACCCTCACGTTAACGTCGCCAAGCCCCATTTTGATATCAAGTTGGGAGGCAGCGATCATTCTCTATCTTATTTTGTCAGACAAGGAGTCCTTATCAGCAGCGCTGGCCTCTTATATCCCTTTTATAAACACCACAAATTCGATTTTCTTTTCTCTCGATTATTTTCTACCTTTCAACATCCATTGCAATCACTGTAGAGCGATGATGTCATCCCCAGTCTGGATGGGGCATGGTACGTCAACTGGAAGTGCTTAGATCAACCACAATCTATTATACCCCAAGTGTGCGACTCGAATTGGGTCAACTAATCGAGATTAAACAGTGCTGCCTGTCAACGCCTTTACATTCAAATGAACTCATCTGCATACGTAAATATTTTTATGGCTATGAATGGGTTCCGTGTAAGCAGTCGTTAGCATGTCTTTCGATTATACCAAGTCTTAAGATGTGTGTGCAATTTATTGCTGCCTATTCTTAGCGTTATGTGTGAGGAGGGGCTTATGTTAATAAAAGAAAACTTGCAAGCTACTTATTTGCATGCTTTGATGACAATCTACCAGGACAATTTCCTTTCGGCTTTCGCTTAGCCAATTCATTCCTGCTGCTGCTTCTTAGTACTGGTGTTATTATGCCAAACATTTTATGGCTTGCAAAATCGTTAAACTTGTTGTTTTGTATTGTAAGTAAATATCTTTGACTTCTACATCAACAAATTCTATATCGTATTTTTTACGAGGTTCATCAAATATTTCACTTTTAGTTATAAATGAACAGGATCAAATTGCCCTATGAATAATTTACAAAAGAAATCCACCTGCTGTGGAACAGCAAATTAAGTGAACTAGTTTTAGGGTAACTTTCGAAAGTGTCTGAAGTAGAAGCGAAAAATGTGTAATTCTATATCGACTTAGACGTCAATTGAAATCCACCATACTGATTCCAAAGAAAGACCAGTGGTCGGCAAAAAGTACGTGCTCAATATGTGATTTTATTAGTCTTTCAAGCACAGTATCTTCACACTCCATAATCATATTCATATTCATATTCATATTCATATTCATATTCATACTCATACTCATATTCAAATTCATATTCATATTCATATTCATATTCATATTCATATTCGTATTCATATTCATATTCATATTCATATTCAAATTCATATTCATATTCATATTCATATTCATATTCATATTCATATTCGTATTCATATTCATATTCATATTCATATTCACATTCATATTCATATTCATATTCATATTCATATTCATATTCATATTCATATTCATATTCATATTCATATTCATATTCATATTCATATTCATATTCATATTCATATTCATATTCATATTCATATTCATATTCATATTCATATACATATTCATATTCATATTCATATTCATATTCATATTCATATTCATATTCATATTCATACTCATATCCAGATTCATATTCATATTCATATTCATATTCATATTCATATTCATATTCATATTCATATTCATATTCATATTCATATTCATATTCATATTCATATTCATATTCATATTCATATTCATATTCATATTCATATTCATATTCATATTCATTTTCATATTCATATTCATATTCATATTCATATTCATATTCATATTCATATTCATATTCATATACATATTCATATTCACATTCATATTCATATTCATATTCATATTCATATTCATATTCATATTCATATTCATATTCATATTCATATTCATATTCATATTCATATTCATATTCATATTCATATTCATATTCATATTCATATTCATTTTCATATTCATATTCATATTCATATTCATATTCATATTCATATTCATATTCATATTCATATTCATATTCATATTCATATTCATATTCATATTCATATTCATATTCATATTCATATTCATATTCATATTCATATTCATATTCATATTCATATTCATATTCATATTCATATTCATATTCAAATTAATATTCCTAGTACCCAGTGAGCACGACTCAACAAATAAACATAAAAATTGTTTGACAAATTAAAAATTTCGAAGCTTTGTCGAATGACCTAATGTATTTACTTCGCCTATAAATAAAATTGGTACATTTACCTAAACACCCAAATGTTATCCTACAATTAACTTAATTAGAAAAAATGCGAGAAATCTCTTAACAATTCTACGAGATTAACAAGTCGTTTGGCTAGTTGTTCGAGCTTCATGGGAAATGAGCAATAAATTGTTTCGTGTTTTCAGTACAGCCAACTTTTCTATTGGACGTCGCAGTATACATAAACTTCCTGGCCACTTAGCAAAATAATGGGGAATTTTGTAAAGTGTTTGCAATAATTTGTGAACAACTTTAGAAATTCCTTAACGCTTGATAAATTTGAAATGCTTGAATTGCGAAAAGCTTAAATGATTATTCGACCAATAACAAACATAAGCAAAATATTTGCTATAGGGAAACTATAAACTGGTCTAAAATATACCAGTTTTTAACTAGAATTTTCTGAGCAATATCGGAAAAGTATGAAAAATTTCAAATTTGCAGAAAACTACCAAGAAAAAGTTTTGAAGAACCTGTAGTTTAATTCAGATCCTCTTTCATACTAGCCGAGTACTTATTAACTAGCTCACGGAGGCCTTTAAATCATTTTCAATTCTCGTAAGAAAACTAGTAGTTTTTTGGCTCATTTTAAATAAGTAAGAGACTAGTATAAGTCTGATGTCCCCATGTTAAAGATGCCCGTTGCGAGGAAGAAAACAGATATTTGGTCGCCTAGTTGCGCTTAGCTTCCATACTTATTGTGAAGTAGTTTACAACTAATTATTTCGACTGCTGAGTAAAGGCAAGCGATGAAGTTGGAAAATGCGCTTAAACGCATTCGAATGCACTCAGATTTGCTGTTAAAATTGATATCCTGGGTATGAATACGAAAATTTGTGACTGGTCAATGAATTGAATTTATGTTAGTAACAAAGTCTGTACCCACCAAAATATGAGCGCTTTATAATTTTAACGACTGAGCTAAGAATCCATTATTATGATTACTTTAATTGTAGTATTGGGAAATTTGAATGTTACGATTACGATTGTGCATAAGGCCCAAACTGATTTAGTTCGAATTTAACATTTTCATATGCCCAATTACGGTAGTCGTTAACCTAATTACACTTGATTACAATAACAGTAATTGGAATTTTTTTAAATAAAATTTTTCTGTGACTTGTAAGTTAGGTATCGCATATTACTAACTGTTACTATTAGTAACTGTAATTTCGACTACAATAGGCGTCGTGGTTGGTAAGTTGATGTTTACTGTAATCGAATACTATTACTGTAATTGGCAATTATAATTTGAAAAAATTATAAATAAAATTTCTTGAAGCTGTAATTTTTATCGTGTGTATGTAGTCGTTTGAATCTACTTAATAATAATAATAATAATAATAATAAAAGATTACTGTAATCGTTAATCTAAGTATCTGAGAATATAACTGCAGTAATTGTAATTAATTTTGCACAAATGGAAATTATTCAATTGTGACCGTTGTTTGAACGAAACTGTGATCATCATTTTTATATGAATGGTGTAATCATTTTTATATGAATATTATTCTTGTTTTGATTTTTTTGTTAATATTTATTTTTTCAACAAATTATTACAAGCTCACATTTCGCGAGCTGCTAGGCTTCTTCATAAGATAAATTTTGGCATGCTCTATTATCATTTAGGCTATCATAACGCCGGTTTTCTACCAGCTAAACTCCTTTTTCTAATTATTTTAAGATAACTTTGTGCAAGAAGCGCCATCTGGCGACATTTAGTATTGCTCATGATGGATATTTGTTTTGTACGGCCATTTTTGACACTCCGATTGTGCTCTTCGGTTTTGTTTTTATTTTGCATGCCAACAATTCAATTGATATACATACTTCCGAGGAGATTAATACTGAGCTTCTTTTCCAATTTAAGGTTTGCTGATTGTAATTTTTCCTACAAATTGGCGGGGTCTATGTACCTATCAGGGCAGATAAATTTTCGCTGAGAAAGTTTTTCATGGCAAAAATACACTCGGAGCGTTTTCGGCCACTGCCAAGAAGCGACCGCGTTTTGAAAAAAATTTTTCAAACCACTTTAATGTTACCTGTCCCAGTACTTCTACCTGGAACTCTCGGTATGGCCGGCCAGCACAATCCCACCACACCAAAATGTTTACCTAGCTTTCCGATAATACGAGATTAAGAACCATCTTTTATTGGCGTGTCTAATGTTATTAAGTGCTTAAGGAAGCATTATTTTTGTCATTTATAATAAACCTTCTGTGTACTGCTTAAGGTAGCATTACACGCGTAAATTAGAGTGGTTCTTGTTGATCGTACCTTGCTTAAATCCTTCCATCATATTTATCCTGAGTCATCGCCCTCCATGTTGTTGTAAAAAAGAATAAGTGCTCAAATTTCTTAAGTAATGTTAAAAGTTGGTATATTTTGAAGCTTATGTGAGTCTTGTTTCAATTCGCCTATAGGTGTTAGAATCTGAAATTAAAGTAAAAAATATACCATCTATCACTTTATTGGTAAAAGCATTCGAAAAAGGTATTTATATAGATTTTCCCCCGTTCCGCCTATCTTTATGAAGTATATGTAAATATAAAATTTTTAAATTTGGGAACCAACGAAAGTTTCATATTAAAATTGTGCCACATCAAGTACTTCTCAAATTGACATTAAACCAAAATGTAATAATGTCTTGAGAGGTGTTCTGTGGTATAAAACATTCTCCATTTTTGGGTTTTTAGTGCTGACGTCATCAGGAATAAGGTTGACCTTTCTCTATGGAAGAAAGCCTTCTATGTATATAAGGTTGTAAAACTGGTGAGAATTAAGGCTTGTAAAATACTCTCGCTCTCTCTGGTTATATAAGACTGATAAGCCATGTAATATAAGGATTACATAAGATATTATTATAAGTCATTTATTGAATACTCGAGTAAGTATATTGAACTTATTACAAAATTTATTATTTATGAGAGTAAGCAGTTCGCCCCTTTGTTCCTTATTTCCTATACCCGCTTATAGAATTTTTGCGTGGTTCATAGCGAGTAATGCATATATCAATATTTGTTTTTATACGTCTCAATAAGTGTTAACGTACAATCACTACACCAATTTTATGAGCACAATTGTGCTCAGCATGTCAGGAAACAAACGCATAAATATAAAATTAATGGTAATGGCGAGTGGAATGGCGAAATTCTGTCGCCAGCACAATTTACTTCCAACTCAAACACATAACGACATAAAGCACTCGGGTGTGTAGGGGCCAACAACTGTGATTGAAATCTCTTCATTGATGTAATGGAAAACTTTTGCTGATTCAATATCATCTGATGTTAAACATTTTATAGATTTATAAAAACTGAAAGCATAGAGCTAATCGAGCAAGGAGCACTATGTGGAAGGCAAGCGGTGTGAGAAGATTAAAATTTGTTTGAGGCTTATAGCTACACATTAGTACAAGAATTTTAGTGCTAACTTCATAGCTTCTTCTTTGCCTTATTATTTAAAATCTAATTTAATAGTTTCATAAAATATGAGCAGAGTTGATCTTATCTCAATTGTAAATTCGGAAGCTTTATACGACAATTCAAGCTTATCTTATCTTACTAATATCATAAATGCGTAAGTGTGTGTGTGAGTGTGTGTCTAAACTACTGAATGGATCGCTACAATATGGCTATCAAAAGAAAGGGGGAGGCCACAGGTTACATTCAGACTTGGATATATTTATCGATAAATAGGTTATCGGTCAATATGTGAGTTCCCTATATCTTTAATTTTACACCGCATGGGACAGTTATTCATGTGAACAAAGGTATTTATCTGGATATAAATAAAACTGTCTTAAGAAGTACTTTTGGTATTTTGCTTATTTCTTTCTTAGTTAAACATTTTGTAGAAAACACGTTCCTTTCATTTAAAGAGTATTCTTTCGAAGTTCCTAGTTCTGAAGAGCCCAATTAAGTGACTGTAAGTAAATGTGCGTCTTGATTCAATTCGCCTTAAATTGGGCTCAAATTTTTATCATAAATTTTTATTTATTGCATTGATTTTCTGTATGTTGGCGATATCTTGATAATAAATAATAAATTAATGTTTTTGGGTTTTTCATACTTTTATGATTTGATTATGTAACGAAGCCTACTCCAACCGCGCCCATCTGTTTTTACATATAATAGTAACAATTATAATGGACTGATATCTGCTCACTATAGATTCTAAGGAAATTTGACTGAAATTTTTTAGTTCTTAGATCTTTATTTGTCACTAGCAGACCCGGCAGACGTTGTTCTGCCTAAAATTTGACTTGCCTATATTCATTAAATTGCTTTATTTTCCCTCCCCACTTGTCACTTCTTCTATAGGTATCCTTATATCTTCCTTTGTCTTTCTACTTTTGCTTTGCCCTACCCCCATATACCGTTACTCTTATTTACCCTCTTCATTTTCTTCTAACGCCACCTCTATATTTCAAATTTCTATTTCTTCTTCCCTTCTTCCATATGTCCATAGTTCCGAAGATATGTCGAATTTACTTTTATTTGATCCTGGTACCGCTTTCTGTTTCCAAGGTTTTTTGATGTGACTTGATCCAAATAATTTCTTAGCTGTGCCGAATTGCTACTTTAAATAGTCTGAACTTCGAAAACTATAATTGAACTTTCATAGAGATCGATTCTAAACTTTGGATATAAATGGAGCACAAACAAATATAAAAATATGTGGGCGTGGAATCGCCCACTTCCCAAAATTATGTAAATCTTGACTGAAGGGCACATATATCCAAACTTCATTAATTTATGCCAGCTACGGTCAGAGTTTTGACGAATTGAAATTTTATATAGCCTGGGGGCGTGGCACCGCCCACTTTTTCAAAACTATATATAACCTATGCTTGAACCAGTGATCCAAAGAATATACTGTGAAAATTTCATAAGAAGCGGTTAAGTAATTTGGACGCCTATAAAGGACACACAGACACACAGACACGCAGACACACATTCATTTTTATTTATAAGATTCTGTCATTTTCTTCGCTTGTATGTCTATATGTTTGTAGGCTCATCACTCAAAAACCGCTGTATAGAATGAAATGAAATTTCCGTTGATTTGTTAAAAGACCTTTAATTTAAAGTTAAGGATCACGTTCACAGCTGTTAGACCTAGGAATATGGGATAGTTTTCCCCATACTAATTTTCTTTGGTCGCATGACGAAAACTTGCACAAATGCTTCAATGAGTTGTTTGACCTGATGCTTTTAGTTTCGTGTGAAGCATTGAAACTGGTCCCTGCGCTTTATTATGGTTTGTTTACCTTTATACCCAAAAGAAATCAAAATCAAAACAAACCAAAATGTTAAAATATTTTTTTAGTACTTTGCTTTAACACGGAAAAATGAAGAGTCTTCGCTATGGCTGACCAATACTTTAAATATTTCTAAGTTTAGAAATAAAAAAAATAAAAAATAAAGATTAATATTTAAAAATCTTAATGAATTTAAAAATAACGAGTAAGGAAGTCTAATTGGCGGGACCTACAGATTTTTGCCGACTTCGAACGGCATCTACAACGGAGATGAATTTTTGCAGAGAAGCCTTCCATAGCAGAAAGACACTTGGAGAGTTTGCCAAACCACTGCCGAGGGGCGACCCCGTTTTGAAAAACTTTTTCAAACCACTTTTGATGTTAGCTGTCCCAGAACTCGAACCTTGGACCTTCGGTGTGGTAGGCCGGCAACACTACCGCCACACCACGGTGGCCGCCTTTAATTTATTTGTACATAAATAGCTTCCCTACAACAACTCCTAACCACATTTTTTCAAAATACTAATACATGCACATTTTATGTTTGAAAAATTTTGCATTCAAATAGACAGACGGACAGACAGACAGACGGACGGAGAGACGGACATTGCTAAATCGACTCAGCTCATGTTGTTGTTGTTGTGGTAACGTCCTTATTATTTCAGTTCACTTATTGGTGGGCCCATCTCTTCTTCTTCTCATACTTACAAACATTTCATGTTCATTAAAGGTATGAAAATAAAAAAAGGTATATAACTTCCCTATTCCAGTGGGTTATTAACTACTCGGGCGGATATTTTACTTGTGTGTTATCCGGATTTTTTTTCAGGAGTATACTACATACAATTGAGAAGCAGCCGACCAATTCTGATTGAAATATCTAGTTGAAACTACAAGCAATCGCCTTTAAAAATAGCCGAAATTTTATGCTGAAAAGTGGGCGGCACCACCGCCTACTTCCCCAAAATCCACAACATTTTTGTGCGCTCGAGTTTGTATTAGAAAGCTTATTATGTGTGCCAGATCTTATTGATATAGCTTGCATGGTTATAGAAATATCGCGTTTTACATTTTACAAACAAATTTTTCAGAACTATGTTAAAAAACTGGGCGTGGCCGTTGACGGATTCTCATTTTTACAACAAACATTTACCTTTATATGTATAAGATTTTCCTCAAATATTGTTTCTATAGATCAATTTTTTGCCGAAGTTATGGCATAAAAAGTTTTGTGGAATAATCCACTATACAAGGGACGGGTCCACGCCCATTTTAAAAAATTTATATTTTTCGACTTTCTTCCTTCACGGACACTTTGAAAGTGAACCAATAAGTGTATTATGTACTGAATAATCACTTTTTTTGTATTTTCGAAAATATTCTATACATAAAAAGTGGGCGTGGCTATCATCCGATTTCGCCCATTTTAAATAGCGTGCGGAGATAACTGCCATACCTGCATACCAAATTTCATTAAGATATCTCAAATTTACTCAAGTTATCGTGTTAACAGACAGACGGACGGACGGACATGGCTTAATCAATTTCTTTCTCCCTTCTGAACATTTTGATATATATAAGTCAATATCTATCTCGATCCGTTTATGGCGTTACATACCACCGTTAGGTGACTACATTTAATATCCTTTTGTGACTGGCACTAATAGGTATACAACTTTGGGAAACAGCTATACCAGATGCATACATACCTACCTATGCATACTCGTATATATATGTAATTAGTATATACTTATATAATAGATAAACAAAGTCTTAGCAAATTCATGAAAGAAGAAGGTGCAAATTATTGTAAAAGTAAACAAAAACAAAGCGCTCCGATTATAGACTCATATAAACAGTGGAAGGAATTAAAATTTGCCTTTTCCGTTTTTCTTCAAATATTTAGCAAACAAATATGATGACTATTTTGTTATGTAAACATACGTCGGAGTCTTTTAAAAGTAAACAATAATTAAACATTGCAAAACGTTGAGAAAATTTTTTTTGCAACAGAGTGACGATGGTATTTTTGTTGTAATTTTTGTTGAGTTCATTTTTATTTGGAGCAATGTAGATGCCCTCGGGTTGAGTTGGCAAGATGAGTTACATTTGATCAAAGATTTATTTTTTTCATAACACTCCATTACAAAAATAAGATTTAAAGAAATACATGGCCGCCATTTTCATTTAGTTAAAAATCAAAAACGCAAACAAATTTGAAAGTTTTAGCACCTGTAAAATATTGAAGATATGCAGCTTAGGTGCCCTTGGAGATATTGATTCTTTCAAATTTATTTTTGGTTTATTTCAAGTACCCTTTTTGGATCCTTTAAATTTTAAGTTGAAATAAAAACAAGTAAGGAAAGGGCTGTCTTCGACTGTGCCGAAGATTTTACACCTTTCATGAATACGTATCACGGTCTTAAGTGTCCAATCCTTACTCACAATTAGTAAAAACTCTGCAAAACTGATCACTTAAAGATACAAAGCCCAAACCCCATTTATAGGAACAATCGATTGTATGGGAGCTATATGTTATGTAGGTACGATCTGGGTGATTTTCACTACACACATTACATATATAATAAGTACCTAACCTAGAAAATTTTACGTTCCTAGCTTTTTAATTGCAAAATTTATAGCCCAAAATCAATTTATCGAAACTATCGATTGTATGGGAGCTATGCGTTGTATTGATCCGATCTTGTTGATTCCGACAAATGATTCATCTCACAAACAGGCAGACGGAAATGGCTAAATCGACTCAGCTCATCGCCCTGATCATTACGGTAAACTTAGTGGTGGATCTATCTCTTCTTCTTCTCATACTTACAAACATCGGACCAAAGTTATAATATCATTTCATGTGCATGAAAGGTATAAAAAGCTATTGCTGTGTATTTAATAAAAATTATCTGTGCAATGCCTCTTTTCAAGAAAAACTATTTCTACTCTTGCAATATTGCTGTTGTACAGTGTTATTGATTCAATGCATATGACGTCTATACACCGGTCAACGTGTGCATTATTTGTATGTGAATTATTGTATACAGAGATAAAAAAAATAAAATAAAAAATTTTGCGGCATTCACAGATGCTATGTGGTTTAGACTCTGAAGAATATTATGAATTTGATAATTCCCCGATTACTTTCGTCCGTGTTAGTTCGCTGATGAGTTATATGAAAATGAGTCATTTCAATGTAACTGCTCTTTAAGTTCACAGCGCAATTCTTTAAATTAAACAATTGTCCTCCCTTGCTGCCAAAACTTCTTTTATAATTTGCTTGGTGTGAATTACCTCGCTGAAGCTTCTAAGTATCTTTCGGGTTGTTTATTTTTCACGCATTCCAATCTAACTTATATCCAATTACAGTATTGCTATCTCTTTCATTTCCGAATACCTTGTAGCTATCCTTATCCTTGTAGTACTTTTGCTGTCGCCGCTTTTGTGGTGACAGATGCTCGCTTTGGTCGCGAGACGATCTCGTTATCCGCTAAGAATATCCGATAATGTTGCTTATACACAAACGGCGAGGACGTCATATAGTACAAGGTGGTGCAAAAATAATCCTCCTATCAGAAAATGCTATACATTTTGCGATTGGCCCCTAAAGTCAGTTCTGTTTTGACATTTGTGTAGTAAACACATGAGAAATACACGTTAATAAACAATGTTACGCTACACTGCTCCAGAACGCGGAATATTGCTGACTATTTATTTGACCAATAATCGGTCGGGGCCAAACGGTTACTGTGAATGGTGAGCGCTACAGAGCAATGATCAACGAGTTCTTTTTGCCGCAACTTGATGAATTGGGATTGGAAAACATGTGGTTCCAACAAGACGGTGCAACAGCACACACTGCACGTGCCACAACCGATATGCTGAACATCGGAAGCTTACTTTTGCGCCACCTTGTATATTGGCTTCGGTAGTTGGTAAGCGACATTTGTTCGTGTCAGAAGAGAGATCATAACCGAATACAAATCTTTCATGTCTAATGTGTCTAACTACAAATATATTTGTTGTGATTTTTCTTTTCATTTATTTATTACAATTTTGTATTTATTTCGTTTTTCTAGCATTGCAGCAACTTAATTTGGCATATTCTGAAATTATTTATTAATTTTGTTTGGATCAAAATCTTTTGCTTATGTGCAGATATGTTTATATGAATGATCTACAATAAGCGGTGGAATATTTGTGTTCATAAACCACAAACAATTTCGAAATGCTTATAATTTAGGAAGCCAAGAAATATGATCATATAGGAGTCGTCCACGAATCAGATGTGATGAAAATTATGACCCGGTGTCCAGAGTATTCATTTAACAGCGCAACTTTAGACCAAATCGAAGGCTGAGTGGAACATCACGCCATTTTAAAATATTTTTCAATAACTCTTCACCTCAGAATTTGGTTCAAGAACGCCCTATCTCAGAATGAGTTTCAAAAACATCTCAATGAAAATTCAATACATTTTCGGTTGGGATAGGGCGTTTTCGAACCAAATTTTGGAAAAGGGGGGAAAACCCTTTACAACATTAAGACACTTTTCCTTGGACTTGCCCAAATATTGAGCTCATTACATAGTAGTGGAGCATTTGATATCTTGTGAAATGTATGTCAGTACAGTTCTTGCTGAATATGTGCAGGAATAAGAATTCCCCTCCAACAAAACTTCCTTCCTTCATTCAAATATAAAAACAAAATGTATCAAAGTGCACGTTTTCAGCTGCTGCACACCGCACGCAAATTACTCATATTCAAAACCACAAATTATCCACTGACAGCAGTTTAGTAGCTGTTAAAAACAGCAATTTGTGGGAGGAGAAAAAAAGTTTTGAATACTTTTTAGCATTTGACTAAAACTTTTCGCATCAAAAATACACAGCTCTCAAAAACATTGAACTAACAAAAACGTAGCACAAATTTATATAAGTGGAGTTAAGTTGATGAGGCAACACTCAATATATTTGTGGATGTGTTACCTGCATACACCCGGCAGCAGCAGGTAATGGAGCTACTTTGAAAACGATTCAAAAGAGTACTTTCTGTAGTGGAAGCTTTGCACTTTGAGCCGAAGCGGCGACCAATAAAACACTTGGGCTCATAATTACATTGGTTTCGAATTAAGAAAATGAGGTAGAAAAAGTTTAAAATTAGGAATTGCAAAGCTGGCAACTTTTTGAAAAAAACATTTCTATATATTCAAAAACGATAAATTCTGTGCCGCAGCGCATACAAGCCAAACCATCCTCCAACTCCCAGAAAAGTTCAGAAAGCTGTTACTAATTTGGAACCCATCGAGTTTGAATCATAGATTAGAATTGGGTAAAAAATTTCAAGAGTGGAGTATTATAATAGAAACACGTGCTCTGAAGACGAATTTTCAATTTGTATGTTATAAAAAAGCAAAAAAAAAAAAACAGTTTTTAAAAGAAAGAAACATATGGAGTTAGACCTTTCAGTTTTTAAATAAATAATTGCAAAAGCGGTATAGTTTTCTTAAAGGTTGTTTATGTAATTTGTACTAGAAGCAAAGGAGAACAAAAAAATGGGATTATAAAAATTTCTTAGGTTTTTTTAAATTTCTTCAATTAGTTACATATTCAAGAGTCGAGAGTGCTATCTTAAAATGGTGAGTAGAAATAATTTGCTTTTATTTTCTTTTTCAAAATTTTTTTTTCTTCTTTTTGAGTAGAAATAATTTGGTTTTACTTCCTTTTTCATATTTTTTTTCTTCTTTTTCATAATTTTCTTTTATTTTCATTTTATAATTCTTTTATTTTCTTTTTTATAACTTTTATGCTCAGTAATTTTTTTTTAATCCTCTTTCATAATTTTATTCTTTATTTTCCTTTTGATAATATTTTTTTCTTTTCTGTTTCATACTTTTTTTCTTTTTTTTCTTTATATATCTGTTTTAACTTTTTTTCATTACCTTTTTCACACTCATTTTCATAAAATTTTTTTATATTGTTTTTAATTTTCTTTTTATAATTTTTCTTTTCTATAAATTTGTGCCTTTTTCAGTCTTTTTATTTTTATTTTTAAATTTTTTTATTTTCATTTTCATTATTTTTTTTATTTTTATTTTCATTTTCATAACTTTTTACTTTTTTATAATTTTTTTACTATCTTTTTTATATTTTTCATTTAATTCTTTTTATTTTCTGTTTTATAATATTTTTTATAACATTTTATGATGAATGAACCAACAACAACAAAAAAAAAAAAATTTTATAGAAACTGTGTTTTTATTTAAAAATTTGGTTCACGTAGTCAGACAACTTCAAAGTGTTAAGCAATTTTTAAGTTTAAATTATATTCCCATGTTAACAAAAAACTAAACTTTTTTTCCAACCCACCCTGATGCATATAAACACTCAAAAACTTTTCCTAACTTTTAGGTCCAATAAGAATTATCGAAAATTTTGCACAAAGAGTAAAAAACGGAGTTAAGTACTAAAGAATTCCTTGAATTTGCAAAGTCGGTTGAATTTATCTACGTGTGTGTGGCTAAGTGTTGATGTATGTACTTATTCATACTAGTAAAATGAAACTGCGACACATCTTCAAAGTTTAGTGGCATTTA
Source organism: Merzomyia westermanni (assembly GCA_949987695.1). Lineage (NCBI taxonomy): Eukaryota > Metazoa > Arthropoda > Insecta > Diptera > Tephritidae > Merzomyia > Merzomyia westermanni. Next base: position 106,196,881 of record OX465293.1, read on the forward strand.
AACGGGCGTTTAGGAATGAAAACTGTTTCTGAGCACATTGAATAAGCACAGTGACTACGATAGATAAACGTAAACTAGATTTTTTTAAATAAAATAAAATAAAATAAAATAAAGTAAAATAAAATAAAATAAAATAAAATAAAGTAAAATAAAATAAAATGAAATAAAATAAAATAAAATAAAATAAAATAAAATAAAATAAAATAAAATGAAATAAAATAAACTAAAATAAAATAAAATAAAATAAACTAAAATAAAATGAAATAAAATAAAATAAAATAAAATGAAATAAAATAAAATAAAATAAAATAAAATAAAATAAAGTAAAATAAAATAAACTAAAATAAAATGAAATAAAATAAAATAAAATGAAATAAAATAAATTAAAATAAAATAAAATAAAATAAAATAAAATAAAATAAAATAAAATAAAGTAAAATAAAATAAAATGAAATAAAATAAAATAAAATAAAATGAAATAAAATAAAATAAAATAAACTAAAATAAAATGAAATAAAATAAAATAAAGTGAAATAAAATAAAATAAAATAAAATAAAATAAAATAAAAGAAATTTTAATAAAATAATATAAATAAAAAAAAACACAATAAAATAAAATTAAATAAATAATATAAGACCCAATAAAAAAAAATCAATAAAATAAAAAAATTAAATAAAATAAAATAAAATAAAATTATATAAAATAAAATAAAGTAAAATGAAATAAAATAAAATTAAATTAAATTGCAAGGAAGAGAATAATATAAAATAAAATAACAAAATTTCAATAAAAAATGTTGAAACCAAATAAAATAAAATAAAGTCAAATCAAATTAACCAAAATAAAATCAATAAAAATAAAAATAATCAAATAAATTAAAATAAAATAATTCTCACTTATTAATTGTGTATTTAATTTATTATCTTATATATAAATAGACAAGATGAATGCAATGTAGAACCGTTTTCTGCTAAACTATAATTCTAAGATATACAAATTATATATGTATAGATAGGAAATTTTGAGGTGTACTTTTATCCTTAAATAAAAAAATTTTAAAAATCATTTTAATATAAAAAATTTAACATGAAAGTTACACCACTACACATTTACTTATTCACACTATAGACACGCTGTGTGTGTGTGTACTTGCTTTTTGTGTACTATGCTGAATCGTGAGCATGGCCGAGGAGTTGCTTTGTGGGAAAAAATTAAGAGCCGTAGTAGTGTGAGTAGAGTTGCCATGGATGTTTTTGTGTTATTCGTGTGGTCGGCTCTCACTGTGAGTGCGAAGAGTTGGTAGTGGACCAATGAAAATAAGTATTCGCACTATAGATACTCTGTTGTGTCATGCATGTTTGCTTTAGTTGTTGTTATTGTATTGATTACTGGCTACGATGCCCAGTGTCAGCTGCTCTCCTGAGAGCACGAAAAGTTGCTTTGTTGGATACATTAAACAAGCAATGTAAAATATGAGCAAATATGTAAAATTCATTGCTGATACCTACAAACAGGGTTTACAAAAATAAAATAAATGATTACTCATAAAGAGTATTAAACACCGAAGAAAATTAAAGGAAAATAGAGGAAAGGAAAAGAATTGAAAGGAAGGAAAATTAAAGGAAAGAAAAGGAAAAGGAAAGGAAAGGAAAGGAAGGGAAGGGAATGGAAAGGATAGGAAAGGATAGGAAACGAAGGAAAATGAAAGGAAAGAAAGGAATGGTAAGGAAATGAAAGGAAGGGAAGGGAAAGGGAATTAAAGGAAAGGTAAGAAAACGAAGGGGAAAGAAAGAAAATAAAAGGAAAGGAAGGGAAAGGAAAAGTTTGAGGAAAGTAAAAAATAAAATAAGAGAGTCAAAATAGAAATCTAGGAAAATAAAAATATGTTAGAGGAAAGGAACGACATAGAAAGGAAGAAAAAAAGGCGGATAAAACAAACCTACAGCAAAAAAATAAAATAAAATAAAGTTTATTGGTTGAATTTCAACCACTGGGCGAACTCTAGTTATATTAAATCAGTGTGGCCCATAGTCATGGTCGAAATTAAACACGATTTTGAGTTGGTTGAAGCATTTCTAACGGATAGCACATGTAAAGTTGTGTCAAAAAGCTTTAACTAGCTCAGAGTCTTGTTTAAGTTTGACTATGACTACGGGCCTGTAACTTTCTCTCATATCACGATAATTACATATTGTTTTCACATTGATATTGCTTAGTTTTAAGTTTTTAGTTTAAGTTGAAATATTTGTACGCATGTCGAAACCGACTGTCAATACTAAATCATTCTCTATGGCGCGATATACAACAGGTATATCATCATAAACCTCCTAAGAGATTTTTGCGCCAAGCTTCTCTTCCAATTTGTGGTGTGCCGATTTGAATTTTCCCTACAAATTGGTGGGACCTACAGTTTTTTGCCGACTCCGAACGGCATCTACAAAGGAGACGAATTTTTGCTGAGAAGCCTGTCATGGCAGAAATACACTCGGAGAGTTTGCCAAACCACTGCCGAGGGGCGACCCCGTTTTTGAAAAACTTTTTTCAAATCACTTTTGATGTTACCTGTACCAGGGCTCGAACCATGGACCTTCGGTGTGGTAGGCCGGCAACACTACCTTCATTGTTGTGCTAAAAAAGATATCAATATCTTATTGTGCTAATTTTAAATCCTGAATGAATGTTAAATGTTAAATCAGTTTGGTTTTTGTACGTCTGTTTGCCGATAGAGAGCATTCATCGTGTTTATGCACTATGATCGAATAATAAAACAGCAAGCCAAACAATGTAATGACAATCAGCGCCAGCAAAGCACTTGTACACACACAAAAACACATAAGCATAGCGTCACATATCAGCAAGCAGTCAATCAAGGATTTCTATAAACGCATACTAAACCAAATTTGACTTACAACTCAAATATGCATAGAAACATAAAACATCAACAATAACAACATACCCATGCACATGTTAAATTTAGTTGCGAGTAAGTTTGCGGGGCTGCCCTATACCAGCGCAGTTCATACCGGGGCAGTTCATAACGAACCCAAAGGTGTTAACACATCTAAAATTGTTACGTAATTTTCTGCGCACACTGTATATCTTCACACAAAGTGCACACACAGCCATATGTTTTGAATAAAAGAATAAGTGTGCCATTTAGACGCATTGTTGTTGTTGGTCGCTTTTTTTTGTTGCCCTCTTGTTGACTTTTGTCGACTTTTGACAAGTGTTTTCCGGCTTGAGTTGATGCAAAGAAATCCAAAAATGGCAAAAGCTGCATTATAGCGACTTTGTTGTTATCGTGCGAGTGCGGCACACAAACACAAATAAATATTTCTACAAACAATTTATACACTACACACACACATACATAAATACCTACAACCAAGCCAAAAATGCCCACACGTGCAGCAAATCCACGCTCGAACTGCTCGATGCCATAAACAACGCCAACGAAGTCATCGACACACTTAGAGACAACAGCTGCAACAACAATAGCAGCAACAACACTGAAATATTGACAACAAGTCATGGCACTGAAAATCTGGCCATGTGCGCTCTCTTTACCAGTGTGACCAGGTGTTGGAAAAAAAGAGGCTAAATCGGCAAAAAAAAGGTTAGAAAAGGCTAAAATTAAGAAAAAAAGAAGCTAAAAAGAGTCAGAAATTTTTTTACGAAATCTATTTCAAACTTTTTATTTTGGTTTAAACTATTTGTATATAAGGCTGTAGACATAACCGTTTTAACGAACAGCGAGTTAAGCATTTTAATTTTTAAGCTGTTCCTTAACTTAGTTTTTAAAATGTTCATGGCACTAAAAATTATTTCAACCTCCGCATTACAGAAAGGTAATATCCAGAAGTTAACTACGGGTTCTATATAAGGGGGTTCGTTTAATGCATTTCTATGTTCTCGGACTTCCGCCCAAAATTCAATGGTAGAGGTCACACTTGTCCACTGTACGGTTATTAGCTTTCGCCAATACAGCTTAATCAATGCTACTTGACTTGGATAATACCTAGACTTCTCTTTTCGCGAATGAGAAAATACCTCCGGCTTTGTAACTTTCAAAGAAAAAAAATTATATTTTGTAAAGACTTCATATTATCAGGTAGGCGATGTCGCAGTTGGGTTATCAACTCCATTAAAATAGTTGACAATTTTTACGAATAATTTTCTGTTTTTCGTCATCAATACTACCTTTATTAAACTTTAGTTTTATAAAATTCTCGAAGTTGTATGAAAAATATGGTGTTGGGACCAGAAAAGGTTTGGAGTAAAAAAAGGCTAGAAAAAAGCCACGAATCTAAACCCAAAATTATGAGGCTAAAGGACAAAAAAAGGCGAAATTTAGCCTCGAAAATGCTAACCTGGTCACACTGCTCTTCACCGTCGACCGCCACCCGCCGCTTGTATGTTATGGTGTCACTCGGTTGACAGCTCAAATTGCATTTAGTAGGTGCTGAACGTTTTAAACGAGAGTAACAAAAGGCTTTAAAAGCTCACTAGCCGGCTGTTGTTTTTCTTTCGATGCGCTGCTTGTCACTTGCAGCATGTCAGCTGTACGATAAAACAGTAACCCTGGCATGACTATTTGCAGTTATAGCGCGTACGTGCACCCACGTAGCATTGCAATGAAAAGAATAACAACAAACAAAAAAAAGGAGGCAATTTGCAAATAAATGACCATAGATGGCCTCTTGCTAGCCCTCGTTGGCCGCTATTTGACTTCACTGTCAATGCATGTTCGTTGAGCAATTTGGCGCACAAGGTGTTAAATGTCCAGTAAGTCATTAAGTGTGAAGTTTATGGCATTGTTTATCTATGTTTGACAAGATGCGCCAGCTTGTTAGGTCGAAGGCAGATGAGTTGGTATGGAAGGATGAGCAGAGAAATATGTTCATGTTGAAGGCGGTTTTGGCAAAATTAATGGTAAATTCTTAAGGGGGCTTCCATAACAGACGTCCGGTGCTAGGGGGGGCGGGGGTCAGATAAATCGGACGAATTTCGAAAAAATATATAATAATTAAAAGATTATATAAAAATTGTTATAGCTTCACTTGAAATATGTAAAAGTAGGGGGGGGGGTCACGTCTAGATTCGGACGTCCTTTGGGGGGTCAGGTATGTGGACGAAATCGGACAATCAGGGGGGCGGGGAGGTCCGAAATGGCTAAAAATCCCGAACGTCTTCTATGGAAGCCCCCTAACAGCTTAACGTGCGTCTAAACTACGAAGTAGTCAAGTCGATTTAGCCCCTCGACTTTCGAGAATGTATGACCTGTACATATATGTTACCTTATATGTACTTTTGGATGCCGTGAAAACCCAGTACATATGGGTCAGTTGTAATATTTTTTATAAAAAGTTTATCTCCTTTCCTGCGCTTCCATTTCTGAATGGAATTTGAAGCTTTTCATGGTCATTAGCATTATTTCCGGATTCTTTTTAAAATCATTTTGTGACGTTTTTAGTATCATTTCTGGCCCGATTCGGCATATATTATCAGTATCATTTCGGGGCTTTTCAGGGACCGTCCCAAAGTAGTCCCCGAAACGATCTTGGAAAAGTATTGAAATGGTCCCCAAAGGTCAAGAAAACAATCCCGAAAAAGTTGCCAAATATTCCAAAAAAGGTTCAGAAAACTATCCCAAAAAATTTTTGAAAGTATTCCGAATTTTCCCGAAATGGTCCCGAAATGATCCCGAAAAAGTACTGAAATGATCTCCAAAAAGTCTCGAAAACCATCAGGTAATGATCCGAACCCTGCTAAATTCTGCTACAATTAAGCAATTTCTAAATTTCTGTATTACCAAAATTGTATTACAATGCTCTGCTACGAAATTTTATTTCCATTGCATTAACAAAAATTTCTTCTCCAGAAAAGTTTCAAATTTTGTACTCAATAAAAACTTTCCATGGCATTAAGTACTGTAGCTCTTGTTATTGTTGTTATATTAGTACCATCGGCAGCGGTTTTCTTCATCGCAACAAATTAAAATAATAGAGGGGCTAGTACTAAGAGTCTAAATTGAGTGCCTTTCTGGACAACGAACCATTGAAGATGTCTTATTAAGTTTGGAAGTAGCATCTACTTCGGTTGTATTTAGCAACAGGCAGCGTTCCGTTAAGATTGTTATACTGAGGTGTGGAGGAGTTGGGGCCTAGAGAAGTGTGAGAACTTATCAGCTAAATGCTGGTTAAGACAGTACTACTACTACCAATATCCAAAAGATGGCTGTCATCAAGGCTCTGGTAGAAGTCGGTTCGGTCATGCGGCAGTTAACATTTTATGTTATGTATGCGGTTGACATTGTAGGGAAAATTGGCGTACCTGGGCTTATAATAATGCTCCTGTATGTAACCTTGCGCACTATGAAAAGTCTACCCACTTATATGCTTTCGAATAAGAATTGAGAAACGGGAACTCAACTGAGGAAGGCGTCTGTTTATTTATGGTTTCACACATCAATTGTGCAATTGAGTGGTCTGGACAGAGCTTTACGTTAGAACTACATTTTGGTTACCAGATCATTGTAGTGTTACAGGCCCTCGTTAGTTAGTTTAACCTCTTTTGGAACAAAACTAGCTTTCAGTTTCAAGAGGGTTGAACCGATTTGATATTTAAGTGGAAGAGTTTGTTTCGTTGATAAGGCGAGAAGATGACGCGTTTAGTGTCGAGATGCTCTGCTTGCATGACCTGCTTCAGATGAGTAAACGGAATAGCTAAGAGTTTAACTTGACAAAGTATCCACTTCCTAGTTCCAAAGTATCTCGAGTCTCCCTAATTACGTGAGGTCCTTTTTCAGTACTACGTAGTCGACCAGCTCCATATACGACGTTAGCCATGGCGGAATTGGCAAAACCTTTATGGTTATCTTTAATGAGCTAAGTTGTTCATCCCCTGCGGGTTAGGGGTTTAGAATATTCCCGAGGTAGGCATACCGGTCGTAAGAGGCGACTAATATGCACAAAGGTAATCACGTGCAACTCGATGGTTGATCTACGGATATGATGCCTCTCACCTCTCATTACCCATCTCAGGGTGACATGACCTAGAAGGTTCCACTGGTCATACCAAATCGCTACCACGACAGTTGGGCAGTACCGCAAGGGAGTACCGTAGCGTACCGACAGCACTCCCCAAAACTTTCGGGGAGTGTTTTTGTCGTTACCACAACAACAACAACAAACTAATTTGTTGAAGCCACTTATTGCCGTATTGCTAAGATGTCACTTTATAGGCGCCTGTTTGTTAACCATCCTGATTGCTAATGATCTGAGCTAAGTCTCATGACATTCCATGTACTTTCTGAAAGCCATTCCGGCTCGTGGAATACAACATATCCCAGCTGAAATCTTCCGGGCGCAAAACAGATTGTGTGGCTACTAACTTGCGATTGCCTAACGTGTGCCGAACTAGAAAAGAAACTCTAATACACTATCCTCTTAGACTATAAAGAGCCTGCAAGTTCCTAGATAGTTTAAGTCAAAGAAATCTATAAAGATTTTTTCAACAAATATTTTTTCGTAAGCACAACATACAAATGAAAGAGTGCCAGTGGAATAGCATATTAGATACCTCTGTAAGATATTCTTCTCCCTCAGTACAAAAGGGCTTCAATATCAGCTTGAGCACTTAGTCTACACGCTGACGTTCTCAACCTTCTTATTTCTCAGAGTAAAATAATAAAGCATCCTATTAAAATTTCAAGACAAATGCATACAGAATTGTGCGCTGATATCTCGTTCATATTTCTTGAGTTAATCATTTCCTGTCTCATCGAAGTTGTACTTTTCCCCTGTGTAACTTTTGCTTATACAAGGTGGCGCAAAAGTAAGCTTCCGATGTTCAGCATATCGGTTGTGGCACGTGCAGTGTGTGCTGTTGCACCGTCTTGTTGGAAGCACATGTTTTCCAATCCCAATTCATCAAGTTGCGGCAAAAAGAACTCGTTGATCATTGCTCTGTAGCGCTCACCATTCACAGTAACCGTTTGGCCCCGACCGATTATTGGTCAAATAAATAGTCAGCAATATTCCGCGTTCTGGAGCAGTGTAGCGTAACATTGTTTATTAACGTGTATTTCGCATGTGCTTACTACACAAATGTCAAAACAGAACTGACTTTAGGGGTCAATCGCAAAATTTATAGCATTTTCTGATAGGAGGATTACTTTTGCGCCACCTTGTACCACTCAACATTCTTAAAGATAAAACTGCATTTGCGCGCTTGTCAGGCTCTGCGCATATTTCGCTTGTCAAAACGACAGCGCTCAGCATCGCAGCTGACTTTCCTGTCATCATTCTTCTTGCTGCTGCATTCATCGCACCTTTACGCATCGTTCACCGTTTCTTACTTCAATAACAATTTGCATTAATTTGCGCTTGTTTGTAGCACATTGAATGGCTGATTGTTGAAACTGTCAAAATGAGTTTAAAAAAATCGAAATTTATTTGTGCATTTTGCGTTGACAACAGAGTCAAGGGAATTGTTTGCACATCCGTTTGTCGTGCGCCATCCTTCAACGCAACGCCACTCCACACCCAATTTCTCACATTTTCATTTTCTTATGTGAACTTTCAGCTAATCCACATCATCTCGCATTTGTTTGTGTTGTTGTGCGCGCATGCAGCTTATATATATGCAATGGCGTAGCCAGGATTTGGTGAAAGGGGGCATGAAAATTATTTTTTTCGAAACCTGAAATTTGAGACACACAATAAATTTTGTTTTAAAAATGTACGCAAAATTCGCGAAAATTCAAAGAGATTCTATCAAAATTTAACATTTTTTTTACAGAATTTTTTAAAGTATGCAGTTTTGTAGTTAATTAAATTTGAATGCAACAATGTGTCAATCTTAAAGTCGTGACACATTTTTTTGATTTTTTCCAATTTTTTTTCCAAAGAGATAAAGTGTTTTCTTCATATAAAAGGAATTGCTTTCATAACTTTGCATTGAGAGAAATAAAGAAATCACAAAGAAAATATTAGAGTTTTTACTCTGGGAACCAGCGTTAACACCAACAATAATATCGATCTAGACATCCAACGAAAAATCACTCACGCAAACAAGTGCTACTTCTGACTGAGTAGGCAATTGAGAAGCAAAGTCCTCTCGCGAAGTCCTCTCTCGAAGAACGATAAGTCACTTATTGTACCAGTCCTGGTTTATGATGCAGAAGCTTTGATACTGACAGCATAATAGCCTATCAAACGCGCTCACCACCTTGACGTACTCAAAAAATATTAATGTCAAACTTATAAATAAGTGGTACGATTCAGAACTATCAAATCTGAACAGACACAAACATTATTTATACAAACTCGCCAGTAGAACAGGTAATTGGAATGAGTACAACAATTCTAAGCGTAACTATAAAAAACTTATAAAGGTTAAAAAGGCAAATTATATGGAGAAGAAAATTACTTATAATGCAAGGGATAGCAAGGCTATGTGGAAGCACCTTAAAAATAGCATATGTATGTCCAAAGAAAACAATGTCATAAGCAAAATATTAATAAATGACCGACTTTACACAAACGAGGGCGAAATAGCACAGTCTTTAAATGACTACTTTATAGACAGTATAGTCGATATCAGCTCAAATATTCCTGTTAGAGATGTAGAAATCCTGGCTGAGGAAAATGATACGCTTGAATTCAAATTCCAAAAAGTATCTACAAATGAAATACTTGTAATAGTGAGTAAATTTAAAAATAAAACGGGAGGGAAAAAGCTGATAAGTGAAGGAGTTATAAAAGACTCTATTATTTATACAGGGTACTTCTATAAACAAATTGTAAACGAGAGCTTAGATCAAGGGACTGTTCCTAACTTATGGAAAACATCCGTTGTTGTACCAATTGAGAAAGTTAGTAACACCATAAGAGCTGATGAATTCAGACCTATTAATACATTACCGTGTGATGAAAAGATTTTGGAAACAGTAGTAAAAAACCAGCTCGTGAAATACTTAGAAGAAAATAATCTAATTATAGCGCAACAATCTGGTTTCCGCCGAAAGCATTCCTGTGAAAGTGCTTTAAACTTAGTTATAGCTAACTGGAAAGAAGACTTGAGCAGAAATAAACATGTGATTGCTGTGTTTTTAGACTTAAAGCGTGCCTTTGAGACGATAGATCAAAATCTGTTATTAAAAAAGCTTTACAATATAGGGGTTACTGGTACGGAACTTAAATGGTTCCAAGCCTTTGTTACCAATAGGTATCAAAGAACCGTAGTTGGATCATCTTTCTCAGAAAGAAGAGATGTAACTGTTGGACTTCCGCAGGGTTCTGTACTGGCACCTATTTTGTTTAATATTTACATCAACGATGTTATTAGTTCTCTGAAGCATTGTGATATCAAACTCTTTGCTGACGACACATTGCTTATGATTAGTGGGGATAATATCACAGAAATATTTATAAAATTACAAGAGGATCTTAACAGAGTCTATGATTGGCTATGCGTGAATAGACTAAAATTAAATATTTCCAAAACGAAATTTATGGTAATATCAAGACGGAAATTTCAGAGCACCGAGCTGCAAAATCTAAGAATAAATAATGAAGCAATTGATAAAGTTAACAATTTCAAGTACTTAGGAATCAAAATAGATGATAAACTTAACTTTAATGAGCATGTTGATTACACTGTTGGGAAAATAGCCAAAAAGTTATACTTCACGCAACGGACCTGCAAGTACTTAAGTAGAAGATACAAGGCTATGGTTTACAGATCGATAATTGAACCTCATTTTATATACTGTCCTACTATTTTTTTTATTATGAGAGATAGTCAAATTTACAAACTGCAAAAGCAACAAAACCGAGCTATGAGATTCATTCTTAAGAAACGCTATGACACACCTGTCAGAGATATGCTTGCTGATCTTAACTGGCTAAGCATTAAACAGCAACTGTTTTATTATACAATGAAATTTATTAAAAATATTATTGAGGGTACCTTGCCAGATTATTTGAGAAGTAATATAAAATATGTAAGAAATATACATTCAGTAAACACACGAAGCAAAAATAACTTTAACTTGCCCTCCTACAAAACTGAAGCAGATAAATGTAATTTATATTATAAAGGTCTAAAATGCTTCAATGAACTGCCAAATGATGTTAAATTAAGTAACGCTAAGGAATTTAAAACCAAATTGTATAATTATTGTAAAACAATGCCATTATAGTGATGGTAGGGCTGGCTTTCTAGACATCAACGGTAGTACATGCGTGTCGAGAACTCTGCAATGCAGCGCCCACGTAGTCGAAAAGTCGCCGAAGCCTCATACTGCCACGCAGCACTCGATCAAGTCAGTGCATCGCCGTTCAGATATTGCTTTTGCACTTGAAATGCGTTAACGGCCTCTAAGCAGCTACATCCGGCACCTTACATGCCTTGGTAGATATGGGAGGCCAGTCCAACGCCAGCACTACATTTTGGCACTCCATAATGTTGGTACATTTATAGTCTATGTTAGATTATATAAATATTTTTAAATAGATATAAGCTAGGCTTAGAATAAGCTGTAAAAAAAAAAAAAAAATAAATAAATCTGCTGAGGCGTCTCTGGGAGTATTCGAGAGAAAGATTCTTCGAAAGATTTACGGACCCTTACGCGTTGGCGATGGCGAGTACCAAAGAAGATTTAATGATGAGCTGTATGAGCTATATGCAGACCTCGACATAGCCCAAGGAATTAAAACTCAACGTCTTAATTTTCTAGGCCATGTTGTGCGAATGAATGAAGATGTTCCGCGCCTGAAGATATTCTCATCGGCACCCACCGATGGTAGCAGAGGAAGAGGGAGACCACCACTCCGATGAAAGGACGAAGTGGAGACCTATTTGTGTCCCCGTGGTGTTTCCAATTGGTGCCAATTGCCAGAAAGACGTAACGAGTGGCGAGCTATGGTAAACGGCTAAAATCGCTTAGACGATTAGACGGGTTTTAAATAAGAAGCAGTATTGAAGAGGTGAGTTCTACTGTAGAAGTGGAAACGGGGAAGGTTGCAAAAATGTGTAGCAATGTGTGTAGATAGGCTATGAAATGACGTCTTGTCGCAACTCTGAAGTGCGTAAAATGCAGTTTTTGCGGATGATTATGTCAATTTTAAAAACCTTCTCCATAAATTGGTTTCGGCCACTATATTTTGGTTTTGAACAAGTGGTTTATAAAATTCAGCAAGCTTAAATAAATTGTTTGTCATTTTCTTCTTTGTGGTTGGTTGAAAAACTGAAACGAAACCTCTGAAGATCGTTTTATGTTGTGTGAATTCACTATCTATTTCCATTATTATATGATCAATACATGAATGGATAGAAAACAGAAATCTTGAAATAGATAGCTAGGTTACATGCTTGCAGACTTTGACTAGATTAGAATCGGTTCTGTTTGATTTCAATATCCGTGTCACAAGTTCTGAACAATTTATCAAAGTCTTGTTCGTCGGAACGATTAAGTCGTATCTCTAGTACTAAGTCTTTTGCGAAATTCACTACAAGCCCTAAGTCTATTTATATTGGTTGAAGTTTATTACACAAAGGCAGAACACATTTTATTAACAAAGATGCTAAAAGACTGCGTTTATTATTTAAAAAAAAAATATAATTTTTAGTGTTGACCTAAGAATTTTATAATACTAAGGAATAGAGAAAATGTTGAAATTTTAACAAAACTGACACCATAGATTTATCAGTAAATGCCCATATAATTGGCAAAATTTTTGCTAACTTCGCCCTGGCGCTTTATTATAAATACTAAAATTTAATAGGTCATAAAACTGCAAATCCAATTTTTTTATAAAAATTCGGATTAAAAAGTGTAGAATTTTGATAAAACTTGGTTAAATTTTCCTTGGTTTGGAACAAAGTTTGAAATTTGTTCTTGAATGTTTGTTATTAGATAATGGGCTATAATTTTATAAAAAAAGTGTTAACAGTTCTCGTCGCTATCTATTTTTCCGCCTTTGTGTGCTCTGATTAAATTATCGAGCCTGCCTGCTATAGTATTTTCAGACCGCCTGAATTCAGATTTTTAAAGACGTGAGAGATAAGGGAGTAGAGTTTTAGCTCAGCAATATCATACCTCGAAAATTACGGTATTATTTCGATTTGTTATTTTATTACTACCAGAACCAATGTGTACGCATACCTCGAAACCGGTTTTATCGCCTTGAAAGCCGTGTGAATTTTGTAGAAGTTCTGAAAGAAGCCTATATGTATATAGGCTTAATATTCAAACGCATAATCCACTAACCGATAAATTCATATATATCTATAAAACTGCCCTTTGTCATTTATAAAATAAAAAAATTATAAAAAGCATAAAATGGTATTGTGTTATTCAATCGAAAGTAAAAAAAATAGTAGTTCATTGCCGAAGGGGGGATCTGCCCCCCAATCCCCCCTGGCGACGCCACTGTACATATGCATTTATTGCATTTGTATTAACCTTCACCTCTTTGCCATTTGTTTCGTTTTTGTGTGCCTCTTTCATGCTATGTTCAGACTGACCTTATTTGTTGCTGTTCTTGCCTTATTTTCATTGGCACTCACACGTGAAACTGTCTGTGCAAATATGCAAGTTGGTAAACATTGTCACATATGCTCATTGCTGGTACGAGGGTATGCAACCCTGCGGGAAATTGTTGTACTGACGCGTATGTGTGACATTGCCAATCAATGGGAAGCGCTGGCCGACCTTTCAATGTTACAGCAATGACCTTATCAATCAGCTGCGTTCGTCAGCATCATTAATTGGCGCTTAGACCCTTAGTCTTCTTAGCAATAGCTGACGCCATTTGAAAGCACCAAGAAGTGTAAAAGCTTCACTCGCCATATTTTAATAAATCAATGAGGTCCCTTCAGGGAGGGGTCGTGTCTACCGTTCTATAGATCATATCAACGAAATCCTGGAAATCGTTCGGCCAAAAATTACGAGGGAAGTCGCATGCGCTGGCGAATTGGTGATAGTGGTCACGGGTAAATTTCTACCAACGATTAGTGAACTAGTAAAGACAGCCCTTTTCAATATTTGGCGGTGGGAAGAAAAAACGCGCTAGTGGTTAACCCCACAAAAACGAAACTAGTCCTGTTCGACATGTCACTCAATCTGTGCTCTGAAGCCAAAAATCTTGGCCTAATTATCGACGTTAAACTAAATTGGAGAAGCAATATCGAGGAGAGATCAATGAAGGCTCCGGTAGCATACTACACCTGCAAGACAGCCTTTGGGAAGAACTGGGTACTATCACGGTACATAATCGACAGTATGTACACATAGTCATCTGACCGATGCTAACGTATGGAGTTTTAGTCTTGGGGAAGACGCTAGATAAAAATAGCAATCAAGTGGAAGCTGGTGGATATGCCTGGGCATATCAGGGGCAGTAATCAGACATCCCCAGGAAGGGCTTAGGGTACCTTGTGTCCTGCATGTGCTCGAAAAGAGCTCTAAGACTGAGGAAATCTTACATTTTGAAGCTAGCTAACTATAGATAGGATACGATACTAGATGGCATGGATCAGGGCTAAACGTTGTCAAAACTGACCTAATATCCAAAAGGGACTTCATCACGTCAGTAATCGACTGTGGGGCGCAGAATGTAGTATATACCTCGAGAGAGGAATGAAAACAGGGGTTAGTCACTGGTAGAGAGATTACACGGTCGGCTCAGAAATGAAAAATGGAACAGAGACTTGGTCATACTCTGAAGATCTGTAAGAAAAACTGTCATATCGCCTCCTTGACTTGTGCAGTGTCTTCCAAGCAAAAATGTATGCCATACGAAGGGCAGCTGGATTGCTTCGCAAGATTATAGTACCAGCGACCAATGGAATAATCTTCGCATTTAAGGCATTAGAATCTAGCGTTATAAAATATAATATGATGCGAAGGTGATAAGCCTCCCTAAAAGTTCTGGATCATCTGAACATTTCCCTCTGCTGGCTCCGCGGACACAGCAATATTGATAGCAACGGACTACAGTCAAAGCGTATCAGTTTTCTGAGAGTACGCTTCTTCGACAATCAGACAGTCTTTTCTTCTTAAGTTTATATGGCAGAGTAAGTGGCCTAAAAATTATTTAATTAAAAATACCTGTTTGGACGGATTTGTCCCCGCCCCTTTGGCACGCAACGAGAGAATGGACATAAGTATCTCCGAGTGGAAGTATGGGATTTTTCATGCGCTCGCTTACCTTGAACTAACCTAATGGAGTCCCCCTCTTTTCCTTCCAAAGCCCAACTATATACCCAAAAAAGGTGCTCGGCTCTTGTTCATTACCATATGCTCATGTTTTTAGAACTTCGTACAGCTCATAATTCCGCAAAGGGGCATAAATATGCTGCAGACTTTTCATTTCGAATACTGGAAGCGACATCCCCTAATTCCTTTCGATACCGTTCATGATTCCTAGCTATGCATTAAGACAGGTCTCATTAGGGGCTTAGAGGGCGTAATCCCTGTTCGTCGAGAGAGAACCTTAATTCTTAACTGCCTACTTAGCCTACAGCAGCATTTGTTGGCAAAACTGATTTTCCGCAGAGTTTTTAATGTGAAATAATTTCCGGCAGTGGTTCCAAAGTAGACAAATTCCCCCACATTTTCAAAATTTGATTCTGTTAATAATGAAGGTACTTTGATTATTAGATAGCAGAAAATATTTCGACTTGACCTGATTCACCACAAT
>OX465293.1:106217591-106237591 GCA_949987695.1 Merzomyia westermanni
AATAACTTTTTTGATGAGAATTTGAGGTAGCAGAAATGCACTTAGAATGTTGGACGATTATCGCCGATGACCGACAAAGTTTTAAGTAAAAATTTGTGTAAGGTATTCGTGATGCAACCTTTCTAAAGATTTTAGTTGGTGTCCATTCGTCACACTACTCAGTGGACGAAAACTCTCTGAGGTAAGCTAGGGTTGTAAATAAAAAGTCTATTTTTATTAGTTTATTATTTAATTGATTAGTTTTTTATTAAATCGATTATAAGTTTTACATATTCTAATTGAGATTCTTAAAAATAGTGCCATCTGTGCAATTTTCTCACACATACTCTCTTAAATAACTTTCACTTAAATCAACTTTTCTTAAAATATTTTTACTAATACATCGAATAGTTGTTTTCCGTATAACAAACAGCTTGTATCACAGTACACGTGATAAAAGTTAACTTCTTAGTTTTCGGGATCATTTCAGGATTGTTGTCGGGACTTTTTCGCAATCATTTTAGAATAGTTTTCGAAACTTTTTGGGAGAATTTCAGGATTAGTTCGGTAGTTTGTGTGTGAAAACATTTTGAGACCTTTACAGTACGATCCCGAAATAGTCCTAAAATCACCCCTAAAATGCTGCAAAAAAGTCCCGAAAGCAATTAATAAATGAACCCGAAAAAGTCCAAAAATTGTCTCGGAAAAGTCCAAAAAACAAATCCAATTTTCAAAACAACAATCCGTATCAGATCCAAACATGGTCGAGACAAAGTCCTGTAATGATTTTGAAATAGTTCCGAAAAAATTTCGAAGAAGTCCCGAAAATGATCCCCAAATGATAACGAAAATTAGCCAAAAATGTTCCCGAAAGGTCCGAACATATTGCTGAAATGATGCTGTAAGTGTTTCGAAATTACACCGAAAAAGTCCCGAAGACAATGCGGAAATTATCCTGAAAAGTACCCTCATAGTCTCGAAAAAATCCTAAAATGATCCCCAAAAAGTCCCAAAAACCATTCCAAAATTTTCCCAACCGTGCCAAATTCTGCTAAAGCTAGCTCCTTCTAGGGTTAGACACGTAAACTTCCTCGATTTGACAAATACGCTATTGAAAATTGTCTGTCCCTTTTTAAGACTGCCATTCTAAAAGACTTAAAAAAACATATCTGAATTGTTCCAAAATAATAAAAAAATGGTTTATTTCGAGGATTGAAAACTGGCACACATATGCGTACAATAAATCAAACTGAAAATTAAATCACTATAATGAAAATAAATATCTTAAAGAATGATCGTCGAATCGACAAATGGTTAGGTTTTTTAGGGAGTGAGCGAAGGTAAGCTTTCTAGGGTTAAATTCTATATTATCTAAATTCTCCTACAATACGCTGCTACAAATTTTTTATTTACGTTGCATCAATAAAAAGTGCCGATCTATTACAAAAAAATCGCAAGTTTCATTCTATCATAGGCCCATTATGAAGAAGTATCTGGAAAGAAACATTTCGCATAATTTTCACAAGAAAACTTATTACTCGTTCTATTCTAACGCGCTACATCCATGATGAGTTAAGCGTTATACCCACAATGCCACCAGTATGACTTGCTCTCACACAAATAGGCAACCAATTATCGCACTTTCATATCTTCACTTCCAGCATTTTCTTACGAAAGCCATTCTAAGAGACATTGCTTGCCACTTAAAATATCCAAACTTGGCAAACTAACGCAGCTAAAGGAGTGCGACACTGAAGCATCCAGATTGCGTATCTAACAAATTTGCGCTATTAGTCTCCTGAGCAAATTATCGCTAAGATAAATGAGCATAGAACAAGTGGTGTGATTCCCCTGAGGGAACATATACACACATATTTATTGCATGTTTGGATATGAGTGTATGTATGTATGGAACGGAAGTCATACGACGAAAATTGTAATTACGCTCCATGGTTGCGTAGTCGGTTGCTAGAAGCATATATTTAAAAAAAAGCAACATAAACTCATGTGTTTTTGAAGTGAAAATTTTAAATTTTTTGAAGCGACAACTATTTGAAGTGAAAACTTCTTTATGCGCTTTGGAAATATAACTCACTACAATGTTACGCAGCCGTTTCTGCATGCAAGTATGGCTGTCACCAAAAATAGTTTAAAATATTTCCCCTTAGTGCGAATGCTTATTTGTTGGAAATTTCACATTAAATTATTTTTTTCTTCAGCACCCTGTGAAAACAGCGAACTTGGTTTTTTCCTTATAAGTTTTCAATTTGAGCCTTGATGTAGGTGATGTATTTTAGGTGTCACATTTCGTCTGTATACGCCATTAGCCTAAAATGAAAACTTTTGTTTTTATTCAATTTATTTAAAACCACCACCCTGTGTTAAAAGAAAAATATAAGTAAATATTGCCTTAGATATTATTTATACGTCATTATCTGTGTAAAAAAATGTCACTTGTTAATATTAATACAAAAATATGTCGTTTGATATAACCGAAACACTAACTATTAGCGTTTATTACCGAAAATTAGTTTATAATGTGCCCCCTGTTCCACTGGTACAACTATTTACTTTTCGCAGATTTCAATAAACAGAAACCAATTTTTTTGAGAGCCCTAGAAAAACAAAGGAGTTCTTTCTTTTTTTCTTATACGAGTATATTTCAATAATTTTAATATTTCTTACATTTCAAAAAAAAAATTTTTTTATACACAGGGTGGGTTTTTTTATTAAAACTATACAAAAACACTGAAGTTGACATCAGACACTTATAGTTTCTATCGAACAAATGTTACCCTGATCAAAACCTTTCTGATAATGTATAATTTTGGAAAATCGCACTTAAAACATAGAAATTATAGAGCAGAAACTAATTTTGCTGTTTCTACAGGGTCCAACACTTTTCTTCCGTTTTTAGAAAACTTCAAAAGTAAGGAACATTTTCTACTTTTTTTTTCTCCATACACCGTGATACGTACTAATTTCCTTACATTTTGTATTTGATTACTTTCTTGTATTTGCGTTTATTTTCGTCGCGAATAGGAGTTTTCAAATTTGTAATATTCATAAAAATGGTTGCCACTTGTACACAAATTAATTTTCATTGTATAGTAGCTTTGATTTAAATTTGATGTATCATTTAAAAACGCTTGGTACTTAGTTAAGTAATATAGTATCGTTTTTATAAAAAATGTTGCCACCTGTTGAAAAATTTTACTTTCCATGTACTAGATAAACCATACAAAGCTCAAGAATATCTTGATTATTATTGTTTAATTTTTTTGAATTTATCTTTGTCCAAAAATAAATCATACATATACAAATAAAGGGTGTTTTTTTTAGGGGTATAGAACTTTGAATTGAAATAAAACACAAGAAAGTCGTTTTAAGGTCCATCAATTTGGCTTTATAGGAAGGATAATTTTATGCCATTAATGTTTAAATATGATTTCGGGCATGTGGCCGCCGCGGCTGGCTCGAATAAAGCCAATTCTACAGGTCCAATTTTCAACCACTTTTTCGAGCATATGGGGCCGTATGTCGGCAATAACGCCACGAATGTTGGCTTCCAATTCCCCTAACGTTTCTGGTTTGTTGGTGTAGACGAGCGACTTCACATATCCCCAAAGAAAATAATCCAATGGTGTCAAATCACACGACCTTGGTGGCCAATTGACAGGTCCATTCCGCGAAATTATGCGCTCATCGAATGTTTCCTTCAATAAATCGATTGTGACGTGCGCTGTGTGGCATGTAGCGCCGTCTTGTTGGAACCACAACTCATCCACATTCATGCCATCCAATTCGGGAACAAAATAGTCGGTTATCATGGCTCTATACCGGTCTCCATTAACGGTAGCTGCCTCTCCAGCATTATTGCGGAAGAAGTATGGCCCAATGACTCCACCAGCCCATAGAGCACACCAAACAGTCAGTTTTTGTGGATGTAATGGCGTTTCAAGGGTCTCATGTGGATTCTCTTCACTCCAAATGCGGCAATTTTGCTTGTTGACGTAGCCATTCAACCAAAAATGAGCCTCATCACTGAACAAAATTTTTCGATGAAAATCAGCATCGAAATCAATCTCATTTTCGGCCCATACACCAAAATCACGACGCATTGCATGGTCTCGCGGCTTTAATTCTTGCACAAGCTGGATCTTGTAAGGTCGCAAGCCAAGATCTTCCATAAAGTTGATGGACAAAGCTCCAATTGCTGTGCACGGTGGCGAATCGATTCATTCGGGTCCTCTTCAACACTTTGCTCTACAGCGGCAATTGTTTCTTCGGTGCGCACTGTTCGACGTCTCTGCGGATGCGTATTATCACATAGAGTAAACGTAGTGCGAAAACGATCCATGGTTAACCGAATTAATTGCTCTGATGGACGATTATGTCGACCATAAAATGGACGGAGCTCACGGTAAACTTCGCGAACTGAACCATTATTTTCGAAATAAATTTGCACGATTTGCAAGCGTTGTTCTTTTGTCAACCTGTTCATGATGAAATGGCAAACCAAACTGAACATAAATGACATTAGAGTTGCCAGATTTGACCACAAAATGCCAGTTTTATCTCTATTCGAAAAACAAACCTGTAAAAAAACACCCTGTATAAGAAACTCAAGAAAAGGGATGCCACATGTTACAAAGTAAACGCTGACTATATATATATATATTATTTAATTAAGGGTTTTCTCCGCAGATGTAGAATAACAAATTACTTAAAACAGCAAAAAAGGTTGCCAGCTGTTCAAGAATTTATATTACTTCGATATACAAGTTTTAGGTTTCATATATGAGGCAGTAGCCTGTTGACGAGTAGTTAGATATAATTTTTATAAAAAGCGTTGCCACCTGTAAAGAAAAGTATTTGCTATGTATACTTCATTTATATAGTTTTTTTACCGCTTCATACATTAAAATTGTCTGTACGCTACAGGTATACAAGAAAAACTGATGGAAGCGATTATTATTGAGCCAATCAGCAGTTTTTAGAATTTTTGTGTGTCTGTCTGTATGTTTGTTTGCGTATCACTCAAAACCTGCTCGCTACAATTGAATGTAACTTTCACCATTGCATCACTAAACTACATCATATAAGTTTAAAGTATCTCTTGTTTTGAAAACTCTACCTGGTTAGCAGTTATCGATCAATATGGACCAAGGTGGCAAAATGTGTTGGTACAATATACAAATCATAGCTAACGCTAAATATACAGTTCGAGAGTATAATCTGCCTCGTCCATTTTCTGAGTGTAAAAGATTGTGGGTTTATTTATATGCCGTTTTTTTTTTTTAACAAAAATTGCATACAATTTTATAACTTTTTGGTCTTAAAGAGTTACATCTGTTAAAATTTAATTTTTGGAAAGAAATAGTAGAAAGTTTAACTATTTTTTTAAGCGTATGCTGCCTTCGAAATTTTAATAAAATAACTGTTTAAATTTTCCCCAATCAAATGTGCTTGGAAATTTTGTTTTTACGGGTGTTGAGCTAAACGTTTTCGGAATATTTTTTGCTGCAAAACAGGATTTACTTGCGGAGTGCGGAGTAAATTATTTCAAAAATTTTTTTGGGTAAAAAAAAAGGTTAATTAATTAAGGTAATTATGTCGTAGTAGATTATTAATAAAACTTAGTAGATTGCAACAAAATTTCGTAAAACGCAAGCAATTGACTACTATCGCATTAAAATTCTAATACTGAACAAATGTTTGGTCGAGATCAGTGCGGTAATGCAGCAACAGAAGGTAACGGTAAAGTTTTACAACGTTTTGTTAACAGAAAAAAATAATCCGAACCAATACAAAACTCTACGTAAAAGCATTTAACGTGAAATTCGCGAGTATTTGTGTGTCAAGTGCGGGTTCCATTTGCTTGATTTACTCTTGTTATTGTTGTTGTTGTTTGGCAGCAAACTCATTTTAAGCTGATGATGAGCTGATTCTCATGTCATTACCAAAAGTTGTAGCCATTTATAGGAGCTTTGAAAGCAAACTCGGCGAAAACGTCGATATATATTTTTGCTACTGAATGCATGTTTGGGTGTCTATTAGGGTGTGCCTTACTCTGCCACATTGCTCTAGAAAGCGAAGCAATGTTTCGAAACATCCTCACAAATCATAGCTGACACGCGAAATATTTGTAACAGCAAAAGAGCGAACCTACTCTAAATAAAAATATAAAATAACATATTTCTGTCACTCAAGGATTATAAAGCCTCTGCTACTTTTATGAAATTGAAATCAAAATATTCGTAAGATCGAAACATTCATATTATTACGCCTACTTCTCCAAAACAAGTTTTAAAATTGTGTTTTCTTGCTACACAAGAATATAGAGGTATTTAAAGAAAAACAGAAATAAATAATTGGCGCTATATAGTTATACCTCCTGAATAGATTAAGACTGACTTTGTAGTGTACTGCTTCTAACTTTTCCTACAAATGAAACTTGAAAATGACATACTCCTGCTCACACAAGGATACAGGGGTATTCCTAAAAATTATGGTTAGTTTCAAATTTTTTGATTGAAATTATTTATATTGTCATGAGAATGTTTCGGTCACAGTAACTGTCACTGGTCTTAGCAAGGCCACAGTCACTTTGACGGTCGCTTTTATGGTGAATGCCGCTTTCATGTTCACATTTACCGTCACTATAGCTGCCACAATACAGGTATTTGTCGCGGTTTCGTTGATAGTCACCGATCACTGTGACTGTGACGGGTTAGGGGTTTAGAATATGCCTCAGGTGGGCATACCGGTCGTAAGAGGCGACTAACATGCACAAAGGTAATGACGTGCAACTCGATGGTTAATCTACGGATATGATGCCTCTCACCTCTCATTACCCACCTTATCCTTCCTTACGGAAGGAGGGGTGACATGACCTAGAAGGTTTCACTGGTCATAAATCGCTACCACGACCGTCGGGCAGTACCGCAAGGGAGTACGGGAGCGTACCGGGTTCATATCCGGCCAAGGACTGTTTATTCGACAACACTCCCCAAAACCTTCGGGGAGTGTTTTTGGCGTTAGCACAACAACAACAACAACTGTGACGTGTTATGATAGTCATCATTGTATTAATTTTTATAATAATTATTCTGTTTCTTTTTCTGCTCTTTCGACTTCTTTGAGTTATCGATAACTGTATTAACTCTTTTATTACCTAGCGAACATTTCTTAAAATAAAGCATGAGAACATCACAGTCATTTTGACGTTCATTTTCCCCTGTTACTGTCAAGGTCAAGTTCAATGTCCTAGCGATAACCTTTGTTATGATCAAGCTAAAACCCACTGTTCCAGTGATACTCTTCGATACTGTGAATATCACTGTTATCGCTGCTATCAACAGACCTTGTACTGATATTGTAACAGTAACGGTTCTAACGTTGTCACCGTCGATATCGCTGTCACAGCTAAGGTTGCTACTGCTATAGCCTTTAATGTAACCATGGTTATTATCATCCCCATCATTACCATTATCATAGATAATCTTCTTCTCTCCAATCTCTCTAAAAAGTATAAGGCTGTCACAGTCATGGCCACCTTTATTGTATTTGTAACTGTCAATGTACACTATTTTTCACTGTCAAAATCACTGTCACGGCACTGTCAACGTCACCAACACTCACATGGGAACGGTCACGCTTCGGGGCACTTTGTAACCACGGTCATGACCATCCCTATCATTATAATTATCATAACTAACCTTCTCTTTAAACTTAGAATAATTTATCATTGACTTTACCTTTTTTAGTATTTTCTTTTACTTCGCAGCATGATTTTCCTCATCTTTTGCCTTTTCTCTTGTTCTTCTAATTGTTCTCCTTCACACAGTTTTAAGGTGCACCCTACTGTGTCTGTTTGTATGTGGTATTTGCTTTCAAAGTGAAAATTGGTTATTTTTCGGTTTGTTTTCACTAACAGGCATACCTATTAATGTTTACTAGGGTTTACCACTGCTACTTACGAGAAGAAAGCAACTGAATTTTGCATGTTCATTTTTATTGCAAGCAAAAAGCAGCAAGGCCAGCATGAATTCGAAATTATTATACTTTACTTAATGCAGTGTAAAACTGAGATGAACTGCTGCAAATGTGGTAGTGTGGGTGAGTGTGCGATGCAAATATTCCCTGCAGTCAAACCAACTAGATGCAAACTACTTTACAGTTGCAAACTACTTTACAACTTGTATGTACACCAAGCCAAACTAGTCAGCCAACTGTCATATTTACATATTACCAGTTGCTTGGTAGTTTTAACATGGTAATGCCATACGAGATGTCACTTGTCAGATTTCGACCAGAACATACCAGTCATCTACTACTCATGAAATACTAGTTTGTATGTATATAGTGGAAATATACTAGTATCATACTGGTCGTAAAATACTAGTTTCATTGTAGTTCAAAATGGTAGGAAATGTACTAGTAAAATTGCAGTCTAATCATACTTGTATCATACTAGTTCGAAAAAGTTAAAAGAATACTAGTCCAAATGTGGACCAAAACCTCTAGCAGGGATTCAAATAAGAAAATGGACTAATTAATACATCATTTTCATTTTTCATCATTTTCGCTGTGGAAAACCCCGATTTGGGATTGCAAAACATAAACTATATATCTTTGGAATATTTCATAAGCTGATTGCGAATTACAATGGCATGCAATGCAAATGAAATACACGAAATAAACAATTTCAGCTTATTTGGCTTAAACACATACTATAAAAATTGTTGTCGTATACTAGTATCGACTGAACTTTTTCTGACTAGAATGATTTTAACCAGAAAATTATAGTTGTATTTTAGTATCGACTGGAATTTTCCTGACTAGACCAGAAAATTATAGTTGAATACTAGTATGTTTACTGACTAGTTTGATATTTCATTGCAGGTCGTTTCGCACTTGTGGGTGTGTGTGGTGTGAAAGTAATCATAAAAATGTTCATGCATGGTGATAAATGCATTTTTGCTTCCATTAAACTTAATTTGCGTTGTCGATTTCTTGTGGGGAAAATCACAGTTGAATGTTAATGTAGGCAATGCTTACTCTGGTATTTGGTACCTTCTACTTTGTTGTAACGGAATAACATTCTCTAAAGAGAGCAATTGGTTAGTGTAATGAGCTTTTGGCTTCATTTAGGCTTGTGAAAGTTTCTCTAAGCTGTGTGTAAAGTTTGTCGAAGGATAATAATAAAAAGGTTGTAAAAAATTTCTTCTGTAGTCAGATCATGAATAGTTTTGCTTATCGAATTCCACTGCTAGGTACCGTGCACTGTTCAAAATATAATCGAAAACTATTTAAATAGATTAACAGTCACAAAATAATCAATAAAGATAAAAACTACAGCCATTTATAGTAGCGATGCGCATACTTTACACATACATTTTTAAGGCGCCTCATATTTAACAATAACATCTATATATTAATAGGCTAACATTTTTTTCATACAATCAATTGCCAGAGTATATCTTTATTTAAACATGCATAATTTCAATAATAATGTATTTTTATATCTTCGTATGAGTCAGGAGCGTTGCATAGGCATATTATGCTTAACAAATAATGCTTCGTTTATTTGTAATAATTCATTTAAGTTTTCTGAATAAAGCCAAAGCCGTCAACTACAGTATCTGACCGCGTTATTGTTGTGCATACAGTAGTAGCGCAGGTGGTAAGCGTTTCGGCTACGACTCTTACATTCCAAGTTTCGAGGGCAGGTGTTCCGGACAGTTTTTTTTTTGTTAAATTTAATTTGTTTTTAAATATGTGTATGAAAACTTCTTATCATAATTTTTTTAATTTATTATATTTTTATTTTTTTATCTTTGTCTGTGTATGACCTATATCTTGGAGTGAAAAAATCAAATTTTTGCAAAAAAAAACGCTAGAAATACTTTCCAGTTTATCAAAACAAAATACTTAAAAAAATACCTATAGAGCATCATGAATTTTTTAAGAAACTAAATTTTTTCTCAATAATATTTGACTTTAGGTAAACATATACATAAATATGTAATAATATTATATTAATTTTATATATCACAACCCAATTCCGTCGGAACGAGAAACTCAGTAGAGAATTTTGATAATTTTCATTATTTCTATCGGTGTTTAGCGGACATTTTTGGGTCGGACAGGGTGTACATGAAAGTTTTAAAATCAAATGGAATTTTTTTTAGTAGGTCATGAAAAAAACCTAAAAAATCAAAGTCGAAAAAAGTCAAAACAATGAAATTTCGCAGGCTCGAAAATTATATTTTTGGGTATGCGTAGTGGAACTTTTTTTCCTGAGCCCAAAACCTATCGAAAAATCAATGGCGCGATATCGGTTAATAAATCGACCCACCCTAATACACATACCATTCATTCCAAATGGTGGACATATTTTCACTTATTGAGCGCATTGAGTTAAATTAACTAATATATAAATATATTATTAGTCTAACTATGTTGTTGGTATACGAGGTGTGTTTTTCGAATTTCGAATTTTTTGTGGCGTTATGTTGGTACTCATGTCTCTCACTTATGCCGACAAGCTCGGCCATTTTGAATGTTCAGTTAATTGTTGACAGCTGCTTTGCTTGCACGTGTTTTGGATCGTCTTCGATTTTTACCTATTCAAAAAAATGGATCAAAGAACCTGTATCAAATTTTGTGTGAAAAACGAAATTAAGTGTGCGGATGCATTCCGAATGTTGACTGTGGCATACGGAGAAGCTACCTTGGACCGAAGCAACGTTTATCGGTGGTACAAAATGTTCTCAGAAGGCCGAGAAGATGTGCAAAGAAGAACAAAAATTGGCTTTTGCACCACGATAACGCCACTGCTCACGCATCGTTGCTTGTGCGCGACTTTTTGGCCAAAAATAACACACTAATGATGCCGCAGCCACAGTATTCCCCAGATCTGGCCCCCTGTGACTTTTTCTTGTTCCCTAAACTGAAGAGGCCCATGAAAGGACGACGTTACGCTTCTCTTGACGAGATAAAGACGGCATCGAAGGAGGAGCTGAACAAGATACAAAAAAATGATTTTTTGAAGTGCTTCGAAGATTGGAAAAACCGTTGGCACAAGTGTATAATATCTCATGGGGATTACTTTGAAGGGGACAAAATAGATATTTATGAATAAATAAATAATTTTTGAAAAAACAAAAAATTCGCGATACTTTTTGAACACACCTCGTATGTCCATCAAACCAAAGTTTTTTCATTGAAATATCGAACGAATCTGAAAGGAGTGGTAGCACTGATGGTGGGCTTTCCAACATTGCTATGGGGCGTTTATACCATCTCCTAATAACGATTACCGGGGTTTAATTGACTGATTTTGTTCGGTTAGCTGTCAAATTACCCACTGTTTATTGTGAAACGAATTTTATGAAAGCGGTCCTAAATAACTTAACTATACATAATAATTTCCGGAGAGAAATATTTTTCAACCATTTCGGCCTCTAGACAATGCTGGAGAAATATATGAACAGAGTATTTAACAAGTTAAGCTAATTTAAATTGCTCGAATTTCGACCACGGGAGATCCTAGTATAAATAAATAGACAGCCCAAAATGCATGGTTGGAGAAAGCTCTTTTCTTTCCCCCTGTCGAGTAGACTAAATTTAACTAGTATAAGAAAGTGGCATCGACTACTATAAGAAAACTCATCAATAATAACTCTATGTCTAGTTACTTATCCCTTCTGTTTAGATAAAAATACCTACCAAGATACTTACTAGTAATAAACGCAATACAAATTAGTGAATTAGGTAACTCCATAATAATGTTATTTTATAACACTTGAAGATAAACTGATCATCATGCCTTGCTTGGTCCTTTTCGCCGTTTGTAGGCCGACAGCGTGCTTACTCAACCACCTAGAAGTTTCTAAGTTGTTCGCTTTTCGTGTTCTCAAAGGGACGGTGTTCTGTATCGGCATCTCCACTTTGTCTCGTATTCGTAAGCACTGTTGCTAGTTATCTTTCTCCTGCTTACATGCGTTAGTGTAGTTCTCGCTATATCTGTTGTGTTAATTAGTGGTGGGGGTGTTATTGAATTAGGGATGGTAAGTACTTAAAAAAGTGTTCACGACACCGTCCTCCACCTGAATTTGATAGCTACGATCAGACCCATTGCCAGAACCAAAAGACAGCTAACCTTTTCAAATGGACCAACATTATCTTATTCTATGGCCTTCCAATAGTTTGTATGCGATAGACAAAATCGTTGATGGAGTTTATGGCTTTGTATGGGCCTTCCCAGTTACAGTGCAGTTTCGGTGACAAACCTTTCGAACGTTCCGGGTTAAATAGCAACACTAAATCTCCATTCATAAAATCTTAAGAATTTATTACTTTGTCGTATCTGGCTTTTATCTTATCACTCACGATTTTGGGCGGTTCTCTCGTAAGGTCGCATATTTCTCTCATTTTGTCTTCCAAGACGCTGCTAGATTTCAGAAAATTTATTCGTGCAACATCATTTATCACAAACTTCAAGTCAACTGAAAATAATTTCCAAAAAGTATGCTTACTGGTTATTTCAGGTACTTCGAAGTGATATGGCATCAGGAACAAAAGGATGTGTGTATTCCAATCCTTCTTCAACTTATTTACTACTTTCTTTAGGTGTCCTTCCACCATGTAATCGGACTGAGAATGCAGGGAAGTTGTATAAGTTTTCCGAATGCCCAATGCCTTGCACCTGCAATTTTTAGTGAACACAACGGTTCATGCCTCTTGACATGGAATAGAGTAGAGTTCTTGCCATTTGCTGAACTAGTCCATAACTACTAGTACATATTTGTTTCCGAGTTTGCTAGCAGAAAATAGACCAGCTATATCCATCGCGATCCTCTCAAACGATGCACTTGAGTTATAATGATTCATTTGCCCCATTTCATCTGGATTCCGACAATATCACTTTGATACACACATCAAAGCTATAAATCTACTCCTCGACTGACTAACAGCGACCAACCCAATAGCAGCTCCATGTTTCATTGGTCAATATAAATTGGTGTCATCAGCGATGCAGATGTCTTTCTTAGACTCAGACAATGTTTGCATTCCAAGTTCCATGGCCCCCCTACATTGCATGCTCATTTCCACCGGTGCTATTTTTGAAATAGGGCGTGGCTGTTATATACTTTTATTTTGCTTCTATGAAAACGGTTGTTGTTTTTATTTTTTTTTTTTATAATTTTTAATAATTATTAAAAGTTTGTACTTGAATAGAAAATAATTTCAAAACAATCGCCATAGATCCATTTCCGAAGCTGCTAAATTTCATCATCAGAGAAGTTTTTGCACGTTCTGTTAACCATTAGGCTAGCAGACGATAGCTTCTTAGTCAACTACAAAATTTGATTGTATGTTTTGGAATGTAGTGATGGCTGGGGGACTTTCTAAATAAATAATAATATTTTCAATTATTCAGTTGACTTATTCGAGTTCGAGATCGGTTTTGTTGTTATTGTTAAAAGGTTTTATATAAATGTTATTATAAATAGAAAATGTGAAAAAAAACAGCTTTTTCCGATTGTTGGGCAATTTGCTTCGAATATAAGAGATTTTGCAATAAGAGGTGGCATCCTTCCCTTAAAAACTGCTACCTTATCATAAAAATAGGGCGACTTAAGGTTAAATTTGCGTGATGGAGAGGAGGACGTTGTAGCTTTAATTTTCATTTCGCGTATCTGAGACATTGTTTTATTATATTATTATATTTTTTATTTTTTTAAATACTTAGTCAATTTCTTTCATTGTTCGATCTCATTAAATTAGCTTTATTGACTTTTGGACATACATTTTAAATGATTAGTTTACTTCAGACTTGTTAAGTCTGATTAGTAATTAGTAATCAATTAATTTTAAGGGGTTTTTAATTGGTAATGATTATTTTAATTGTAATGATTATTTTAATTTTAATAATTGATTACGATTGGAAAAAATCAGCAAGTAATCATGACGTTTTACGATTATTAAAAAAAATCAAAAATAATCAAAAGTAATCAAAACTACCTTTTTTTGATTATTTTGAATGTTTTTGATTATGTTTGATTTATTTTGATTACTTAAAATCTGTAATTTTTTTTTTGATTATTTCTGACTTTTTTTGATTATTTTTGATTTTTTTTTTTAATTACTTTTTATAATTTTTATTATTTTTTTTAATAATTTTTAATATTTTTGCCTTTTTTTATTATTTTTGAGTGAATTGAGTATTTTTGTGAAAGCGCATAAATATACACATGCACATATTCCTTTTGCACAAAAGCACGTACATATGCATATAAGTACAGTACATATTAAGGATGTAAAGGGTAGTGGCCAGCGGTTGTGTACTGCCCTGCAATAAAAAATCCTTATAAATCTGTGACCTCATCTCGAAAGTATGTGCATGTGTATATTTATGCGCTTCTACAAAAATACTGAAAAAATTCTAAAATAATCAACAAAAAAAAAAAAATCAAAAATAATCAAAAGTAATCAAAACAACTCCTTTTGATAATTTTTTTCTTTTTTTTTTAATTTTTTAAATAATCGTAAAAAATCACGATTTTTTTGATTATTACATTAATTAATTTGAACATAATCATTAAGTATTGCATGTAATGGTAATCAATCATTAAATTAGTTCGCAAGAAAATAATTCATCAAATCAGTAATCATTGCGATTAGTAATCATTATTTAACAGTTCTGATTTACTTGACTTTGTCAAACTTTTGTGAAAAATGACTTGCTGAGTACAATAATTTACACCGAGAGCTTAGCGATTCTTCCCACCTGAGCTGTTCATGAAGGCTACTTGCTTAGTACACCTTTTTCAGTTTTCTTTTCATTATAATTAATTGAATTAAAGTGATATGGGATGGATAACAAATTATTTGATATTTGCTTGAAAAAGGTCGAGAGCTGTTTAAAAACATTATTAATGGTATATTTTGAAATTATTGGGGGGACTAGTGGTTAAATTTCCATTTTTTAAAGGTATTCTGCTTGAGAATTAATCTTAATCATCCCAACCCCCAATTTTTTTGAAGTCGTGATTATAGACAGAGCCCTCATATAGTACTTAGAAATTTAGTTTCATCATTTAATTAATAATTTAACTTGTTTTGATTTATTTTATTATTTACTATTAAATTTTGTCTTCCAAAATAAATAATTAATATAATTAATTGATTATCATACTCATACTGAGTATAGCTGACACAGCGTTAGTATTAATTGTATTCGGAATTTATGTCCACTAATATTAAATTTTAACAAAAAATAACTTTTTTTTCAAAAAAAAAAAAAAAAAAAAAAAAAAACAGAAACCCTCCACAAAGTTATTTCATTGCAGCCAACAGTCGCTTTTTGAACTGTTTTGCTTTTATTCCATACTCAGCGCCCATGATGCCATATGCCCAAACAATTTTTACAAAACATAGTTATACCCTTACTGCTGTTGTTGTTGTTTGTTTTATTATTTTGTCGTATTTTTCTACACGAATACTCTATATTTTGTACTTTTTTTTGCATCACCGCAATGGTGAAATTTGTGTCACCAAACCCAAATGGCAACGCAAAAAAGCTTTAAAAAGCCAAAAGCAATATTTTGAATATGCCGCTGCTGGGTGTTAAATGGGAAATGCAAGTGGTTCATATACGGCATTCAGACTTACAGCACCGTGAATACAAAAACAAAAGTTGCAACATAAAAGTGTTTCAATGCGCTGTGCCACAACAAACAACAATAAAAAAAAATAAAAAACGATAAAACTACAGAAGGCGCGTGCAGTGGAACTCCTTTCGTTTTACGGCGCATGCAAATGTTGCGCGAAAAAGTCGCATTTTGCCTGGATTTTCTGCTTTTGCTCATATAAATTCCGGTTGGTTTTATATTCTTTTGAGGCGAAAGTATAATTTGTGGTTCACTTCTTATTACACTTAGTCCACTTTCTTGAGCTTATTTAATACAGCTTTCTTTTGTTGGATTGTTGGAGAGCTTGAAGAAGCTCGGGAAAGTTGTGAAAATTCACTTCATTGTACTCAGTATATGTATAGGAGATAAGAGATGATAAGTAATTTTTTGAGTAAAAGAAAAACTTCCCTTAAACTAATAAATATAAGTTAGACTTTTATAAACAATTTGTGAAGAGCAACTGTGCAGCGATAGAGAGCAAAAGAGCTTTCGGGCAAGGCGACTTCTACCGTGGGACTTCTTAAATCTTATTCCATTGTAGATAATTCGGGCATTAGAACTAGACCACTTCGGAACATGCTTTTATTGATTTTTTTGCTCTTATCAGTCAAGCTTTAAGGTTTACCTTCTCCTTCAAGCACATGATCTATTTGAGAGCCAGTTTAAAGCTCGGTTATTATAAACAAAACTTTTGCTTTGAATATGTGCGTTGTCGCTTAAGATTTGTATGCATCCTTGTACAAATATTCTACTTATTTTTAGTTTTCAATTCCATTAAGCAGTATGAAAAACTTTTTGCACTCACTCGTGAAAAAGCTATCAATGACAATGGCCTAACATAAATTTAATTTAGATAAGAATCAAAGCAATTAAATACAAACTCAGGTCTATAGGGGCTTAACGAATTAAATATGGGAAAACATTTATTTTCGAGTAATCGCTTTTGATTGGATAAGCCCAAAGTTGTTTATTGCTTTTTGATAGTTTGACCGTTATTTCAAATCGTTATTGAAATTTTTGGTAATCTGATTTTATATTTATGCTCGTTGTAGACAAATAAAAGCCAAATTGTTGTTGTTTTCACTTTTGTTTTAATTGTTTCAATTCTCACAATAGTATGCATTTTTTATTTTGCATATGGACGTCATTATTGTTTGTGGTTAAGTTTTCCAGAATATGGCTAAGTGTGTATGTGTGTGTCGGCTATATGATTCCGAAATCTTTGCATCTAATCGAACGTAATGGAAAAAGTGAGGGCTAAAGAAAAATATAGAGGCAAAAATAAAATTTTGTGTAAACAAAGCGGGAGCAAAAAGCTAGAAAATTCACAAAAACAACAAAAAGTGGGTAAACAGAAAAAAGGAAATGTGTTCACTTTTTATATATGTATATGATTGCGTATAGATGTGTGTAAACAAAAAAAGAGTGCGTCTCTAAATTAAAATTGAAGTCGTATAATAAACTAAAAATTAGGTGGGAAACAAACAAATATTACGAGGAAACTCAAAACTAAAAAATAAAATAAAATAAAAAAAATAAAATAAATAAAAAAAAATTTACAAAAATCTAAACTGAATAAATAAAAAATTAAAATAAAAAAACATAATGTTAAATAACGTAAATTAAATAAAAAAAGTAAAAAAATAAAATAATATAAAATAAAATAAAATAAAAAAAATAAATTAAATAAACTAAAACAGAAAAAGTAAATAAGAAAACAAAATAATATTAAATAAAGTAAAACAAAATAAAATAAAATAAAATAAAATAAAATAAAAACAGTAAAAAAATAAAATAAAAATAAAATAATATAAAATAAAATTAAATAAAAAAAATAAATTAAATAAACTAAAACAGAAAAAGTAAATAAGAAAACAAAATAATATTAACTAAAGTAAAACAATATAAAATAAAATAAAATAAAATAAAATAAAATAAAATAAAAAAACCAAAATAAATAAAAAAACATTTACAAAAAATCTAAATTGAATAAATAAAAAATTAAAATAAAAAATAATGTCAAAT
Source organism: Merzomyia westermanni (assembly GCA_949987695.1). Taxonomy (NCBI): domain Eukaryota; kingdom Metazoa; phylum Arthropoda; class Insecta; order Diptera; family Tephritidae; genus Merzomyia; species Merzomyia westermanni. The sequence goes on from OX465293.1 coordinate 106,235,300, forward strand.
AAAGTAAAATAAAATAAAAAAAGTAAAAAAATAAAATAAAAATAAAATAATATAAAATAAAATAAAATAAAAAAAATAAATTAAATAAACTAAAACAGAAAAAGTAAATAAGAAAACAAAATAATATTAAATAAAGTAAAACAAAATAAAATAAAATAAAATAAAAACAGTAAAAAAATAAAATTAAAATAAAATAAAATAAATAAAAAAAAATTTAATTAAATAAACTAAAACAGAAAAAGTAAATAAGAAAACAAAATAATATTAAATAAAGTAAAACAAAATAAAATAAAATAAAACTAAAAAAGTAAAAAAATAAAATAAAAATAAAATAAATTAAAATAAAAAATTTAAATCAAATAAACTAAAATAGAAAAAGTAAAAAAATAAAATAAAATAAGAAAATATAAGAATAAAATAAAAATAAATAAAATAAAATAAAATAAAATAATTAAATTAAATAAACTAAAACAGAAAAAGTAAATAAGAAAACAAAATAATATTAAGTAAAGTAAAATAAAATAAAACAAAATAAAATATATTAAAATAAAATAAAAAAACTAAAATAAATAAAAAAAAATTTACAAAAATCTAAATTGAATAAATAAAAAATTAAAACTGTTCTATGAACACGCCTAAAAATATTCCCCTTTCCTTGAGTTGACATAAAATATATGTACCAAAGAATGTATAAAAGGTATAAGGAAATGGCACATTAGAGGAAAAATGCATCGTGACGCTGCAGGGCATCATAGCTTAGTTGTTAGAGTACTCTAACAGCGGCTTTGGTCCGGACACTTGGATTCGTATCTCAGTGTGCGAGAAGGGGTCTGATAAAAAGTTGGGCACTTCGAAACATGTCATCCCTTACCATCGCTGTGCATAACGTTGTAATTTTTCCTCTAATATCAATTAACAAATAAAAAAATAATGTTAAATAAAGTAAAATAAAATAAAAAAATTAAATTAAATAAACTAAAACAGAAAAAGTAAATAAGAAAACAAAATAATATTAAATAAAGTAAAACAAAATAAAATGAAATAAAATAAAAAAATAAAATAAAATAAAAAAATTAAATCAAATAAACTAATATAGAAAAAGTAAAAAAATTAAATAAAATAAGAAAATAAAAGAATAAAATAAAAATAAAACAAAATAAAATAAAATAAAATAAAATAAAATTAAAAAAAAAAAAATAAAATTAAATAAAATAGTTATGGCGGTTGTCTCTAAACATTTTTCCTACTCTATTCAATTAAAAAACTTTTAATAATTAATTAAATGGTTATTAAAAAATAAAAAACAATAATAATTTTCATAAAAATTCAAAAAGTGAAAAATGTACAGGCCGTAAATCAACAAAAATTGTTGGTATAAAAAAAGTAATAAATGAAATAAAATACAATAAAAATACTAAAAAAACAAATGTGCAGGGACTAATCCGACTAGTTAAGGGAAATGAACAGCAAAGAAAGGATCAAAAATTAAGGTGAATTTTTTTTTTCTAAATTACTAAAACGTCATAAATGTATATACCGTGTTTAGCAATAGCTGTCAGTCTTGCACGCACTCGTTATTGTTGAACGCTGGCGTTAGCGGTCACTCAAGCTGCATCAAGATAGAAGAGCATTGTTTTTTTTTTTTTTTGATGTGCCCACAATTCACATAACTTTTGTTACCAATATTTAAAACAACGCATGCAAAATAAACATTCACACGCACAGAGCTTTTCAAGTAGCCAGTTGCATTCATCCATAAAACACAAATGCTGCGACGGTGTTAATGAATTTGAAATGTGCGCGCCTCTCACGCAGTGGAGTGTTTCTTCGTTGATTTGTTGCTGTTTGTTGCTATTATTATCAATTTAGGTACATACTTGGCGTATACGTGATATGGATTTTGCTATCATAAAACAGACTTTATTTGCAGGCTTTATTTATTATTGTTCTAGTTATTGTTGTTGCTGTTTGTCCAATTGTTTTAGTTTTTGCTGTAGTTGTAGTTGTTGCTTTTCTTTTTGCTCTGCTGTTAGTTTACGTTTCTTTATTTGTATTGTTCTTCACGCTTTATTTATTGTTTTTTATGCTTTTTGTTGTTTCTGTCGTTGTCATTCTTGCGCTGTTTCTGCGTGTAGCAGCGCGTGATGAACTGATTTTGTACCCGTAAAAAGCAGCTGAAGTTTGACGGAAAGCAGACATAAATAGAGATGGGGGAAAAATATAAATGCTTGTATGTGACTTTGATTTGCATTTTCTTACACTTACGATGATTGATCTGTAAAATAAAATTTC
>OX465293.1:106240091-106292591 GCA_949987695.1 Merzomyia westermanni
TTTGCTTGATTTTTCTACACTTCACTTTCGCACCAAGACCTCTACTGCTTTACTGAATATTTGTCGCACATGTGTCGCAAAGTCATAAGGGAGTCTCACTAATGTCTGCAATAAATTACAATTATTGTCCTTTCTGCTTTTACTTGTGAGTTTGAATTTTTTGTTTAAGTGCCTTTAATACATATCTACATACACATATAAATATTTTGTAGTGACACATTGTAATGTTTTGTCCTTGTGCCCTTTATAAATGCCCAACAACAACGACATAGTCCTTTAATAGCCAACGGCCTGGGCTGGTTGAGTTGGAAGGCAAAGTTTGTCAGTGAATTTTCAGTTGAAGCTTATTTACTTGCAACAACAGGATATGCATATGTTATTGTTTTACATATGTATATCACAGGTGTGTGTGCCTCAGTATTACCTATTCACATACGTATGTATATATCCATCTGTACATCTATAAAAATATTTACGCGAAATATTGCTGGCAATTGTTTTCTGTATTTTTTTAACAACTTTTGTTTTCACTCGGCCTTTGCGTGCACAGTGCGCATTTCTGTTCTTTGTTGTTGTTTTTTTTTTAAGTTTTTGGTGACATGCGTTGCACATCGAATGTTATAAATTTTAAAATTGCCTCTCACACCTACAAAAACGTTTTAATTATTCATTTGTTAGCAGTTTAAGCGCAATTTGTTGTTATACCGACCAACAAATGCAAAGAAAAAATAAATATTTTTGAAACAATACCACAGAGCCATTTGCAGTGCAGCCTTATTTTTGACGTCCATGGGTTCTCTGACACACTTATGTGTTATTTGTGGCTTTATTGGGTTTTATGTAAAGTAGGTGCAAGTTGGAGTAAAAGAGTAAACAGAAATTTAATTGATGCTAGGGAATGGAAAACTAAGCTTGTATCTTTTCAACTTGGGTCTGAATCTTTAAAATGCAGGTTTGTGTCATTCATAGGTCAGCTGGTTCTACTTATCAAAAAGATGCGGGTTTTGCTTAACCCAAACGTTTACTACCTTAAGGTGACAGCCTAACCCAATGGTTGTGTATTAAAAATTTCCCATTATTTCTGCACCACCAGGTAAATAGAGCCAAATTAAATTTTTAGAAACTTTTAAAATTCCGTTTTGTACATTATTTAAAAAAATAATAATACACAATTGGCACGATATATACCTCCTAGGAGATTAAGGTCGAGCTTCTTTTCCAATTTGTGGTGAGCTGCTTCTAATTTTTCATACAAATTCGCGGGACTTACATTTGTTTGTCTAGTTCGCTACGGCATCTGCAAAGCGGATGAATTTTTGCTGAGAAGTATTGCATGAAGCCTGCCGAGGGGCGACCCCGTTTAAAAAAGAAAACTTTTTTAAACCACTTTTGATGTTACCTGCAACGCTACCGCCACACAATATTTTTTACAAATATGGAACAAAGGAGGCGGCTTGGCTTTTTTTTTTAAATTTAAATTTTTTATAAAATTTAATCTAAAGCTTAAAATTGGATTTTGTAATTTTTATATACTAACTAAACCCTCACTCTTGTATAAAGAATGGATTGAGCTGAAGCGTTTAGAGGTCACTGGATAATAAACATTTGAAGGTAGCTATGAAGCCACTGGAAACTGCTACTGACAAGGGAGAGAAGTTTGATAGTCACTGGATATACAAAAATCTTTTTAAAATCACCCACGTTTTATAGATTCCATACTAAAAGTCGGCAAATGAATGCCCATAATAAAAAATGCTAAAACCCCTTGACAGTACGATAACTTTAACCTAACTTATTTCCAACAATTTTGTAGAAGACTATAATAAGCTAAAGCTCCGTGAAATGTGGAGCTATTTCGCTGATATTTACTGTCCAGCTAAGAAATAGGACAGTGTTTATTCAAGTGTGTGTACCAAGTTGCCTCGTTAAGTAGGTATTTGGTTGAGCTCAGTGTGGCAGGTAGAAGTCTCTGATTCTAATGATTTTAATTTGTTTGTTAGCTTTCATTCTAGTTGTATTAGGTACGGATTATTAATTTATTTTTATTTCTGTTTTTCCAAATATTTGCCTAACCTTTCATCCTATTCCGAACATTTGAAAGAGCAATACAAGATGAATGAAAAAAAAAACTTCAAAGATATCGAGAAATTTTCTCAAGTTACACTGTTTATAGACGGATCGACAGATACAGCTTAATCAGTTACGTTTTTTCTCAATCTTTATATAGTCAGATATTTACGGACACCTGATAGTAAAAAAATAATTATATTATTAATAAAAAGGTTAAACTTGTAAGCAAAATACATTAAAACGTTCAATTGGGTCATTATGTGTACTCCTTCACCAAGACCAGCACATGCACTCACTTAAATAATTGTCTTCCCATTTTATCACTTTTTCCGTTTGCCATTTTCACCTTGTGTATACCATTATTAGTAAAGAAGTGCTTAAAAGTTTATGAGCTATAAAAATGAAAACAAAAACAAAAAGCCAATAAGTCAGTTTTTACGTTCTTGTTTGTAGAGCTTATATCTCTACTATGTTCGTTTATTCAGTTGGTGTTTATGCTTAACATCAGCTTTGCTTCGGGCACAGCTGTTATTCAGTGCCACACTCTTGCCTTGTTGCCCTGTTTGTGTTAGCTGTTATCATTTTCCGCTTGATGTCAAAACATTTAGCTAGCCAAGTGTCCCGGCAAACAATGAAAACTTAATGCCAATGTGCTGGCGATTTTATAGGCAAACGTATCCGGTGCCCACCTGTGCACCGCTGAGTAGAATTGCTGGATGCGTGCTTGAGTGTGTGTGAGCAACAGAGTGCTTTTCTCATTTTATGCTAGCTAACAACTTTTCTCAGTTTTATTTTTAGAGAAATTTTGTTGCATATTTTTAGGCGCTCAAACTGCTGTAATATGTTTGCTTTTTTGCTGAAAAACGATTTGTAGCAACATTTTAAAGTTCCTTGTTTCGCTTTTTATTTTAAACTTTCATTTCGTTACTCGCCAATGTGTGTGAAGATAGAATGATGTCTTTCACTACTGCTGTGCTCTAAGCGGCGTCTATGGCCGTTGCATGCGCTTAGCTATTTTCGCTCCGCTTTTCACATTTTCTTTTACGCTTTAATTTGACTTCGTTGTACAACAGAAATATATGGACTATTGCTTGTATTTTTTTATATTTATTTTTAGTATTCACATGTCTTTTATAATGCGCGTATAAGTATTTGTGTAAAATTCCTTTTGGCATTTGTTTATTTTGTTTTCTACCATATATGTGTGCATAACAAGTGACTTTAACTTGGCTAAGTATGTTGCTCGTAACTTTACTTCTCGTTGTGCTGTGTCTGGGGCTGATTTCAAGTCAGAGTGGTCTGTGCTTTTAAATATTTACTTTTGGCAAATGTTTAATTAATTTGCTCTTTCAAATGTTTGCTTTAAAATCAGGTCTCTTTGCAGAATATTTTATAGTCAATAAAGAAATATGTATGTATATATTAGAGCGGTTGGTTTGTAGGTGGGGCGAAAACCAGAAAATCTATGGTGTCTTCTTTAAAAATTTTATAGGTCAGTATTCTGTAAATTCTCTAGCCATACGTACTAGAGCGACTCGAATGAGGGTCCATAAAATAGTCAGTGTAGAAAATTTTTTTTCGGATCATTTTTAGCAACTTTGATTAAGAAACTATGTGTCTAAATCCTATTTGAAGATCGCAATTTTTAAGATAAAGTTTCATAATTTCTGAATTTTTTTTCCGATTATGAAACTTCACCTTAAAAATCGCTAACTTCGAAACAGTTTTAGACCTATAGTTTCTTAAGCAAAGTTGCTCAGAATGATCCATGGCTAGCGAATTTTTAGAATACTAACTTATTAACGTTTTTGTGGCCTTATGGTCTGTTATGCTGTTTTCGAAATAGTACTATAACTATAGTCTGTATATGTTTGTTGCTTTAAATTTTCCTATAATCAAAAAAAAAAAAAAAAATATTAAACTTGAAGAAGAAACTACTTGGCCCTTTCATTGCAGTTGTTCTCCGCTTCCTCGAAATTGTAATAACAACTGAAATTAAGTAAAGAAAATCAGTTTAAGTTGCACAAACAATTCTGTCATATAAATTCCCATGTATTTGCGCAAGTAATGAAGATTGTATGCTGAACAACAACCTATGTCTGCTTTCAACTTTACTGAAAGTGTAATAACAGCTAAACTTAATATTGGTTGTGAAAAAGAGCTTAAGTTATTACAAAAGTTACATTTAATTTTGTAAAGGAGCCAAAGGTAACTTGTGTTTCCAGATAATAATTTTTGATGTATATTGCACGAATATCAGTCATCCCTTGCCAAATTTGGCTTCTTACAAAACCGGTTTCGGCGTTCCGCCATCGTCAGTGTTTAGCTTCGTCCTGCGGAGGGCCATTGTGAACATAAATAGCAAGTTCAGCGCCTAAAAGTATGCAACTATCGACTCTCGCGACACCTTCCGTTCCCTTTTCCATAAATTTAAATCAGATGGACTTTAAATGTTACCAGACTGATATAGTTTTCTAAATAAAGAGAGTTTTTACTGGGCTTGGTTCCGCTTAGTTTTTTTTTTGGTGTTTAGAACACATATCTATATATAAAATATCATTAGCATGAAGCGAATAAATTCCTAGCTATACCGAATTGCAGCTTTATATAACCTGGGGACTTTTCCAAAAACATTAGTGAAGCACAAAGAAAACACAAAGAATGTGGGTGTGGCACTGCCCACTTTTTTCCAAAATTATGTGAGTCTTGACTAAGTGATACATATATTCAAATTTCAGGTTGCTATTACAAATTCGGGAGAGGCGGAAACCGACATACCGGAGCTAGATTATTGAAAATTTGTGTGGTTATAGATCTTAGTAGGGAGAATTTAATGGTGCTAGTAACTTAATTTTGACTATTGACTATTGCTACAGAACTCATAACCACGATTTTGGAAACAAAAGTCAAAGACTCGATTTTGTTCCTTATCCCCCAAAAATATTAATTTTACTTTGAAAATCAAATAACAAACAGTACTCCTATCGAACAAAAGAAACACTACTTGAAACACGCTGTTTATGTGTATTCGTGGAAAGACGTATAGGCGCGATAGTGAAAATAATTTTTAATTACCAGCCCTGAGCACCTTGGTATTTATTTATGTTTAATGAATTCATGGTAATCGAATATGGCAGTAATATGCATAAATTATTTTTAAAGAGCTTTTTGCCGCTCATTTGCATAACTTTTATTAATGCGTTGTATTTTTTCTTCAATTAATACTACTGATAAAAAGAATAAAAAGCGCAAAGTTAATATGAAATGACATCAAAGGAATAATTGACGACAGCTACTTATGTTTAAAATGGAAAATGGCCCACACCTCTGCCTTCATGAGCACATCAGGCCCAACTAGCGTCAAAGTAATAGCAACGGAGACGGCGACTTTTAGCGTGTAACCGTTACGTAACTGCCAGAAAATGTTTAACGGATAAGTAGCTTGATTTGAGAAATTCACAGTCGTTGCGAGGTAGTTTCTACTATTAAGGTTTGCTTTAAAATTATTTAGATTTTTAGTAGCATTAAAGGTGTTGAGAACGTCGTGGTTACAAGTAAGCCAACCTTAAAGTTTTCAAAACTTAAAAGTAGCAAATGACTATAGCGGCGACCAGTGGCGTAGTCGGGGGGATAGATCCTCCCCCTTCGCCAATGAACAACACTTTTTTTTACTTTCGATTGAATAACACAACAACAATAATAATCACAATTTTTTTATTTTATAAATGACAAAGGGCAGTTTTATAGATATATATGAAATTACCGATTAGTGGATTATGCGTTTGCATATTAAGCCTATATACATATAGGCTTCCTTTCAAAACTTCTACAAAATTCACACGGCTTTCAAGACGATAAAACCGGTTTCGAGGTACGGGTACACATTGGTTCTGGTAGTAATAAAATAAAAAATCGAAATAATACCGTAATTTTCGAGGTCTGAAATTGCTGAGCTAAAACTCTACTCCCTTATCTCTCACGTCTTTAAAAATCTGAATACAGGCGGTCTGAAAATACTATAGTAGGCAGGCTCGATAATTTAATCAGAGCACACAACGGCGGAAAAATAGATAGCGACGAGAATTGTTTACACTTTTTTTATAAAAGTATAGCCCATTATCTAATAACAAACATTCAAGGACAAATTTCAAACTTTGTTCCAAACCAAGGAAAATTTAACCAAGTCTTATGAAAATTCTATACTTTTTAATCCGAATTTTTATAAAAAAATTGGATTTGCAGTTTTATGACCTATTAAATTTTAGTATTTATAATAAAGCGCCAGATTGAAGTTAACAAAAATAGTGCCAATTATTGGCATTAATTAATAAATTTATGGTGTCAGTTTTGTTAAAATTTCAACATTTTCTCTATTCCTTAGTATTATAAAATTCTTAGGTCAACACTAAAAATTATATTTTTTTTTTAAATAATAAACGCAGTCTTTTAGCATCTTTGTTAATAAAATGTGTTCTGCCTTTGTGTAATAAACTTCAACCAATATAAATAGACTTAGGGCTTGTAGTGGATTTCGCAAAAGACTTAGTACTAGAGATACGACTTAATCGTTCCGACGAACAAGAGTTTGATAAATTGTTCAGAACTTGTGACACGGATATTGAAATCAAACAGAACCGATTCAAATCTAGTCAAAGTCTGCAAGCATGTAACCTATTTCAAGATTTCTGTTTTCTATCCATTCATGTATTGATCATATAATAATGGAAATAGGTAGTCGATTCACTCAACATAAAACGATCTTCAGAGATTTCGTTTCAGTTTTTCAGCAAACCACAGAGAGGAAAATGACAAACAATTTATTTAAACTTGCTGAATTTTATAAACCACTTGTTCAAAACCAAAATATAGTGGCCGAAACCAATTTATGGAGAAGGTTTTTAAAATTGACATAATCTTCCGCCATAACCGCATTTTAGGCACTTCAGAGTTGCAACAAAAAGTCATTTCGTAACTTATCTATACACATTGCTACACATTTTTGCAACCTTCCACGTTTGCACTTCTACAGTAGAACTCACCTCTTCAATACTTCTTCTTTTTTTTCTGCCATTTGGAAACATCACGGGGTCACAAATAGGTCTCCACTTCGTCCTTTCATCGGAGTGGTGGTCTCCCTCTTCCTCTGCTACCATCGATGGGTGCCGATAAGAATACTTTCTGGGCCTGCGCATCTTCATTCATTCGCACAACATGGCCTAGAAAATTAAGACGTTGGGTTTTAATTCGTTGGGCTATGTCGGGGTCTGAATAAAGCTCATACAGCTCATCATTACATCTTCTTTGGTACTCGCCGTCGCCAACGCGTAAATCTTTCGAAGAATCTTTCTCTCGAATACGCTCAGAGAGGCCTCATCAGATGCTGTCAGTATCCAAGCTTCTGCACCATAAACCAGGACTGGTACAATAAGTGACTTATCTATATTCGTTCTTCAAGAGAGGACTTTACTTCCCAATTGCCTACTCAGTGAGAAGTAGCACTTGTTTGCGTGAGTGATTCCTCGTTGGATTTCTTTACTGACATTATTGTTGGTGTTAATGCTGGTTCCCAAATAAAAAACTCTAATGTTTTCTTTGCGATTTCTGAATTTTCCTCAATGCAAAGCTATGAAAGCAATTTCTTTTATATGAAGAAAACACTTTATCTCTTTGGAAAAAAAATTGCAAAAAATCAAAAAAATGTGTCACGCTTTAAGATTGACACATTGTTGCATTCAAATTTAATTAACTACAAAACTGCATACTCTAAAAATTCTAAAAATTGTGTAAAAAAAAATTTTAAATTTTGATAAAATTTCTGGGAATTTTCGAGAATTTTGCGTACATTTTTAAAACAAAATTTATTGTGTGCCTTAAATTTTAGGTTTTGAAGAAAAACTGTTATCCCCCCTTTCCGAAATCCTGGCTACGCCACTGGCGGCGACTAATTCATACGCAGCTTTAAAGTCGCATCTACTTTTACTAATATACACTCACATTTAAGAGTTTAAACACTAAATGTGTGGTTGTCATAACGTTGCCACGACTTTAAAGTAACATTTGTTGCTTTTATGTTACCAGTATGCTATAGTTACTAGTATCAATTTTAAAGTCAATATTTTAAGTTGCCGGCACTATTGGTAAGTGTTAACTACTTTGAAGTTTTGGATTTTGGTAAATACTACTACAAAGTTATTTATTCTAAGATAAGCCAGCTTTTAGTTAGCTCTTACCCAACCATTGATTTAGCTAAATAATTTGGACAACATTACCGTAATTTCGGCATTTCATTAAATATATTAACGCTTAATAAATATTTTTAAATGCCGAATGATCATGAAAAGCGTTACGACATATAGCATGCGATTTTCTTGCATTTTGTCAGATACAAAAAAAAATATATTTTAATAAAATTCCATTTTAAGGTAATAAATTAGAATAGAAGCAATTATATAATACCAAAATAATTTGCAAGATAAAGCAAGCAACAAATCAAAAAGAGTGATTTGTGCGTAAAGTTCCCTAAACGTAGCAGTTACCACGCTACTACGTTAACCCTAGGTAGCTATAGCGTCAAGTTGTCGGGTATCTTATAGGAACTTCGCTGAAACGTTGCGGTTACCAACAAATTATTCAAAATTTTAGTTGCAAACACGTAAAAGATACGTTCCTATTACGTGCCGGCGACTAATTGCTAAACACTTTAAAGTCACAACAATGTTCTCAGCTCCGCTCTAGCGTCTTTTTCTGCAAGTTGAAGAGAGCTGTGCTCAACGACTGTACGAAGCGCAGCATTATTTACATATTGGTGAGGTATGCTGGATGGCCTGGACGAGCTTGCCACATTTAAAGAATTAGATTAACACTAATCGAATGTTGGAAATATTTACATTTAAACAGCAGCCCTTACATGCATGCCTGAAGTGATAGAGATGAAAGCAGAGCTCTCACACGTTAACACATTTCTTGTACGAATAGCTCATAGTTCGAGCTTTGACAATTTGTAACATATTTGCTTAGCGACATTGAACTCAACCTTGAAATTTGTTCTGGAATAAGTAAATATTTGAAGTTGATCCAAAACGCTTCAAACACAAACCGAGGTAAACAAAGTGCCCCTAGTAGTTTACTATTCACATTGCCTCATGTGGGGATATATAGCCGTGTTGGCTTGTCTGTCTAGTCACCTGTCTATTGATTGTGGTCACTTCGCTGGTTGTGGTATGCGAGGACATAACACAAATTTTAAATTCATCTAATGGTAGCTTGACGATTTTGTCGGTTTGTTGAGTGCCAACTACAAATGACCTTGACCTGCATAATACCTTTAAGAAAAAAAAAAAAAACATTCTTACATACATCTATACGATTTACATATATATCCATACCCATAATGGCAATAGTTGCATAACGTTCAAGCGTTGGCACCTCAAAGTACTTGACCACGGTTTGCGTAGTTTTTCCTACCTTCATATACTTCAAGTTCCCCTTTCATTTCCAGCTTTATTAAACAAAAGTCGATTAGCGCGTGTCGGTCACCGATTGGCATCCAACTCAATATTAATAACATAGAACGTGTTCAGCGTGCGCCAATTACAGTAACGAACATTTGCTGTGGTATATTTTATTTAGCTGTAGGAAAGGGAAGACAAATTGGAATCGACTGAGAATGATTTATGGAATAATTTTTTTACAAACTGAATTGCGGTTAAAAGATTTTTACGGTCCAAAAACGTCGAGTACCAATTCGAAATACCAAGGGATAACAAATCCATCTCAAGAAGGTCCTTCTCTGTATAGGGTGATCTCCATCTTCCCCTGCTTCAAACGGTTAGAACCAGTTAGGAATAATTTATGGGTCAAAGCAGCCTCATTCATTCGCATACCATGGCCTAGCCAACGTAACAGTTTTATTTGTATCCTTTGAACTATCTGCAAGGAGCGTATACTGTTTATCAGTAAAGCCAATAATAAATTTAATATATAATCAATAAATATTTCGAAACATTTTTCCTGAAATACTTCGAGATGATTGAAATAAGAATAGGAAGGGATAGTTATAGGTGCAGGCAGGGGAAAAAATAAGAGGGAGATGAAAAGGTAAAGAAAACGGAAAAATAAAAAAAAGTAGGAATGTGTGAAAAAGAGGAAGGATATTTAGGGGTTGGCGAAAAGGATGAGAGAGAGATAAGAATAGAGGGTACAATTTTTTAAAATATGGGCAAGTTAGTTTTTGCGCTAGAACAACGTTTGCCACCGCCGCCTTGCATCCTTCAACATATCAGAAAAGAAAGATTAATTAAGTACTCGATCAATCGCACATCTCTTATAATTTAAAGCTCTGATTAGTCAATAAAAAGAGATTAATTAAAATTTGTTTAATCGATTAATCGTGCATCGATACTAATCAACAAAAAAATATTAATAAAGAACTCGTTTGATCGATTAATCACACACCCCTAATAATCAACAGATCTGATATGTAAAAAAAGATTAAGTAAAAATATGCTTAATCGATTAATCGCTCATCATTTATAAATAATACCGCTGATTAGTCATAAAGAGAGATTAATTAAAAATTGTGTTTATACGACTAATCGCATATTAATTGCTCTTATTATTGCAAAAAAAAATGAATGAAAAAGTGGTTTAATCGATTAATCGCACAAACCTAGTACAATTAAATGATATGTGTGACAAGGCGTTCCTTAATTACACTAGCGATATTAGGTACCACGAAGTAATTGCCAAATGAAAAAATCACAAATATTTTCCATACAAAAAGGGACCTTCATATTGTTGTTGATAGGCCCTCTAAGTTTGCTTTACATGGGTCTACTAGGAAAGACATTTTTATTTACAAAGTATTCATGACTATAAATAAGCTCGAACCTAATAATAACCTTATAGCTTTTATCAAAATCTTAAGGAAAGTTATTATTGTTTTTATTTTAGCTAGTCTTCTATTTTTTCTATTCCTCCAACTATCGGTTGTCCGTTCCGATTCCGCGGAACTTTCTTTGATTTCTATTTCGATAGACTCACTTCCGCAACATCCTTACTGTGCAAGTAATAATAAACCCTCAGCCATGAGAAAATACAAAATCGCCACAGCCTTAGTGGGCGTGTTTGCGGATAAATAAAAAATTCATTACCAGCTAGCTATAGTAGGTTTTCTATTTTTAATGTGTACAATAAATTGTTTATGTGACACTATTTGCGCTGCCCTATAAGCTGCTAATACATATCGATACATTTTTACATTGTAAATGTGTGGAAAATATTTATAAATAAAATATAATTCAATACTTGGTAGCTTTCTGTTGAATTTGATGACGTGCGATAAATAAATATAATTCAGTTGAAAGCATTATAGTAATCAACTGATGACTTTTGCTACCCAACATGACGTTGATGTTTCTTTATGTGTTTGATTTTATTGGCTCATGACAAAATTATAAACATGCAATTTTTGCTAGTATGAGTTAGTGAGTTGGCTTGATAGACGTTTTATTTTATAAATTTCATTAAGGCATACAAACGCTTTGTACACTGTAATGTTGCTTGGAGTTGAAACCCAAACTCTAATAAAATAAAATTAAAAAAATGAAACAAAATAAAGTAAGCTCAAGGCCAATAATAATAATTTTTCATTTTATTTATGAAAAATATTATTGTTTTTTAATTTTTTCTCTGATGAAGAAGTCTAGCAGCTCCAAAAGTGGATCTATAAGAAAAGCTGTGGCAGTTTTTTCAGAAATTCTATTCTATTCTAATGAAAACTTTTAATAATTAATTAAAATAATAAAAAAAATTAATTATTTCCATAAATAAAAAGAAAAACTATTATTACTAGCCTTGAGCTAGTTTACAAATGTACACGGTCTGTCAATTGAATTGAATTGTTGGTATACAAAATAAAATAAAATAAAACATTCATGAAACGAGCTCAAGGCCAAGAATAAAAATTTTTCACTTTTTGAATTTTTATGAAAATTATTATTGTTTTTATTTTTAATGATAATTTTTAAAAGTTTTTTTTTTTTTTTAATTCAAAAAGTGAAAAATTATTATTCTTGACGTTGAGCTCGTTTCATGAATACTTGAAAATGTACAGGCCGTAAATCAACAAAAATTGTTGGTATAAAAAAGCAATAAAATAAAATAAAATAAAATAAAGTAAAATAAAATAAAATAAAATGGATAAAATTGGATAAAATGAAATAAAAAAAAATATAAAAAAAAAAATTAAATAAAATATAATAAAATAAAATAAGATAAAATTAAATAAAATCTAAATAAAATAAAATAAAATAAAATAAAATATAATAAAATAAAATAAAATAAAATTAAACAAAATAGAATAAAATAAAATAAAATAAAATAAAATAAAATAAAATAAAATAAAATAAAATAAAATAAAGTCAAACCAAGTTAAATCAAGTAAAATAAAATCAAACAAAATTAAGTAACACAAAATAAAGTGAAATATAATAAAATAAAATAAATAAAGAAAAAAATAAAAAAATGTAATGGAATAAAATAAAATAAAAAATAAATAAAATAAAATAAAATAAAATAAAATAAAGTAAATAAAATAAAATAAAATAAAATATAATAAAAGAAAAAAAAATTTAACAAAATAGAATAAAATAAAATAAAATAAAATAAAATAAAATAAAATAAAGTCAAACCAAGTTAAATCAAGTAAAATAAAATCAAACAAAATTAAGTAACACAAAATAAAGTGAAATATAATAAAATAATATAAATAAAGAAAAAAAATAAAAACAAATATAATAGAATAAAATAAAATATAATAAAATAAAAAATAAATAAAATAAAATGATTTTTTTTTTTTTTTTTTTTTTTTTTTTTTTTTTTTTATACCAACAATTTTGTTGATTTTGTTGATTTACGGCCTGTACATTTTCAAGTATTCATGAAACGAGCTCAAGGCCAAGAATAATAATTTTTCACTTTTTGAATTTTTATGAAAATTATTATTGTTCAATCAAAAAACCTTTAATAATTAATTAAAAATGATTATTAATAAGTAAAAACAATAATAATTTTCATAAAAATTCAAAAAGTGAAAAATTATTATTCTTGGCCTTGAGCTCGTTTCATGAATACTTGAAAATGTACAGGCCGTAAAGCAACAAAATTGTTGGTATAAAAAATCAATAACAAAACCGAGAGCACACGGTAAGGCAGTTCTGATGATAAAACAGATCTGTCAAAAATCCATCATGATCACACTACTAACTGTCAAATGGCGGAAGTGGTTCATGCATATGGTAAAAAGAAGAATAGAACTAGGAGTTTAGATGACATCAAAACCAGCGTATTGTTAGCTTAATGGTTAGCAATGCGTGCCAAAATTTCTCTGATGAGTGAAGTCTAGCAGCTTCCGAAATGGATCTATAAGAAAAGCTATGGCAGTTGTCTCTAAACATTTTTCCTACTCTATTCAATCAAAAAACCTTTAATAATTAATTAAAAATGATTATTAATAAGTAAAAACAATAATAATTTTCATAAAAATTCAAAAAGTGAAAAATTATTATTCTTGGCCTTGAGCTCGTTTCATGAATAAATAAAATAAAATAAAATAAAATAAAATAAAATAAAATAAAATAAAATAAAATAAAATAAAATAAAGTAAAATAAAATAAAATAAAACAAAATAAAATGAAATACAACAAAATAAAATAATAAAACAAAATAAAATAAAACAAGTAAGGAAGTTTAAGTTCGGGTGGAACCGAACATTAAATACCCAGCTGCGTAAAATTGGTCGTGGTAAATTTTTGTGGCGTGAGCATGTTTTAAAAACAAAACTTAGTCTTTATGAAAAATCGACCTTCATGAAATTTTCACAGTATATTTTCGAGTTCACTGATTACACTATAGGCAATACAAAATTTAAAAAAAGTTGGGAGGTTATATAAAATTACAATTCGACTTTTTAAATTTTTATCAAAAGCCAAGTTTTAACCAAAACGAATTTTTTTTTGCAAACTTAATTTTAAACTATTACTTTTTACTTTTATAATAAAAGTCAACTTTTTACCAAGGTCAAGTATTAACTATACTTTTTGCCTTTTTTAATTATATATCTTAATTTTTCAATAAAAGCCGACTTTTAGCAAAAGTTAACTTTTAACTATAATTTATCTATTGTGACAAAATCAAATTTTATCCTATTATACTATTATTTTGGCCTTTCATAATAAAAGTCCACTTTTTGTTTTTTATAATAAAACTTTTTCAACTTTTTACAAAAGCCAACTCTTTGTTTTAGCAAATGCTAAGTCAACACTGTGTACTAGTAAAGCTGGGTATAAAAATAAAATACACATATTCTATAATATTTCCCGCATGAATTCTTTAAAGTGTAGCCCAGCATTTAGGTTACGTATACGCCGTGTCATACTCATCCACAACCACCCACAAACTTGCACAAAACTTCAGCAGCAATTCGATTTAACAGCTTGATAATCTCTTGTTGCTCACTTTTTTTACCACAAATGCCTGTTTCACTATTTCCTATTGCTTTTCTTCGTATTGTTTTGCTTCCTTATATGTTTTTACAGCTGCTTTTGTCCATGATATTGCGTTTTGGTGTCAGCTGTAACTGCGACATTCTTGGCAAGTGTTAAAAGTTTAAAGGGCTACCGTGTTTTAGCAGTATTGAGCATTTTAAATTTTGTATTTGTGTTTACTTTGACCCAACTATTTGTACTTGCTGAACATATTTATGTATACACATATGTAAAAGTATGTAAGCATGTGTTTTCGTAGTGTTATTATAAGCTTTGAGTAAGTTGGTTAATGATTTGTTCAGCTGAGGTTTTGAGGGAAATTGAAAGAGGTGCTGAGACTTTCGAAAACTTACAGTTTAAACAGGAATGTGGGGTTCATAATTTGGTTAGTGGCTGCACAAGTTCGAATTTGGTACTAAATCAATATATCATAAAGCTTGGCATTTTCCGCCGACACGGTATAGTGGGTAGCTTCATATTTCATGATAAGAGCTTCAAAGTACTTAGAAGCGAATTATTAATATTTTACTAAACTCTCGCTGCTAAATACTAAAACCTTAAGCTTAAAGAAGGAATGCACAATTTAAACTATTTTTGAAACTAACTTCTTAGGCGGCGATGCAAGGTTTTGATTGAGCGTAAAATTTGAGGTTTTTTTGTAATGGATCGACACTTTTTATTGATGCAAAGGAAATAGAAAATTGTAGCAGGGTATTGTAGTAGAATTTAGTGATTATGAAGGTTCGAAAATGGTTAGTGTAACAGAATTAATAAGGTTTGGGATAATTTCGTGAGCCTTTCCGGATAATGTCGGGATGGTTTTCAGGTGCAAAAATCGGAACTTCTCGGGACTCTGTAGAGATTGTTTCCGGACTTTTTCGTACTCATTTTGGGATTGTTTTCTTGACGTTTTTAGAACCATTCGCGACTTTTTCAGGATAATTTCGGGACTTTTTCGATATCATTTTGGAATCATTAAAGAATCATTTCGGCATGGTTGTCGGAACTTTTTTTTTGATTCTTTCGAGATCATTCCAAGATCATTTCCGGACTATTTTCGGCAGTTCCGTACTTTTTTCCAATAACTTCGTTACTGTTGTTGCTTGATTTGTTGGAGAACATTTGTAGATATTTCGGGAGTATTTTCGGGATCAATTCGGGATTGTTGTCGCACCATTTTAAGGTCGTTTTAGGCTTTTCTTGGAGGTTTTAAGATTGTTATCAAAAGCCAAGTTTTAACCAAAACGCAGCTTTTTTTTATCAAAAATAAATTTTAAACTATTACTTTTTACTTTTATAATAAAAGTCGACTTTTAACAAATATTTTCGACTTTTATAATAAGTATTAAGTAGTAACTATACTTTTTTAATCAAGGCCAAATATATCTTATTTTTTCAATAAAGGCCGAGTTTTAACAAGAGTGAAGTTTTAACTATCATTTATCTTTTTAAATAAAAACAAATTTTTAACTATTAACTATTTATGCTTTCATGATAAAAGTACACTTTTAACTAATATTTTTGAATTTTGTATTAAAACTATTTCAACTTTTTACAAAAGCCAACTTTAAGCAAAAGTCAACTGTTTAGCAAATTTAAGACTTAGCTAAAATTTTTTAACTATTTCTTACTTTTTCAATGTAAGTAAACTACAACTTTTGAGTTATATAATAAAAGTCAAGTTGGAACAAAAGTTAAGTTTCAACTATAATATCTTTTTTAAAAGTCAACCTCTGCACCTTTCTTCTGGCTGATAACAAAAGCCAATTTTTACAAAAGTCAACTTCTAAGAAAATAAACTTTTTACTTTTCTTATAAATATAGATTTTTACAAACCTCAGGATTCAACTTTAATTATTGAACTTTTCACGAAAAGCATATTTTAAACTATAATTTTTGGCTTTAATACTAAAATTAAACTTTTAGATAATATTTCATTGTCTAGTTTAAATTTGTTACCTTAGACTTGCAAAGCCATGTTTTAACAAAAGTTAAGTTTTAACTATACTTTTCTTGAATTAAAGTCAATTTTAAACTTATTTATGACTTTAATAGCAAAAGTCAGCTTTTACAAAAATCGTCTTTTCACCACTTTTTTTTTTATAAAAGTCTAAAATTTTTTACTTTTTCAATAAATACCATTTTAAGCTAATATTTTTGGCACTTACAATATATTTCAAGTTTTAACAAAAGTCAAGCTTTAACTTAAGTTCTCGAATTTTTTAATAAAACTGAACTTATACTAATTTTTTTTCTTTTTAATTTTTCTAATAAAGGACATGTTTAAAAAAATGTTAATCATGTCTTATTGAAATTTTTATTTTTTTATTTTCCAACAGAGTGGCAAGTAAAATTATACTCAGCAAATTTCTATCATATCTGCCAAACTGGGAAAGACGGAAAAGCGTTCCCATATACACGACGATTTTTGTGTAAAAATAAAGTCAAATTTTAATCAATATTTGAAATAGTATATTATTTAGTAAGCACTAATTTCCGGCATTAAAATATCAATTATCTCAACATGAGTATTATATTGGAAATTTTAAAATTCTGTTCCTGCTTAGACATTTTACTATTCATTTAAAAATCCTTTATATACACACACACATACAAACTTCTTATAATTCGATAAGCATCCATACATATATGCATACATTTGTTATATAATTTTGATTTGATTGCCTCTAACTAGATACGCATATAATTTCTACTCCATTACCTCACATCACAGCTGGTGCGTTATAATAATGTTAAGCGCACCACTGACTTTCTTGCCAGCCCAGATGATTGACAGAATGACTTGAGAGATTTATATATGTGACTAAGCATTTCACTGTGCTGACGACACACTGCGGGCTTAGCTTTTGGCGGTTGCGTACACTTCTCTTGTATTCCACATTGTTGTTGTTTTGTGCAAGATATATTCATACATACTTAAATACAAGCACACATATGCATATTGAGTGCTTGGCGCAAACTTGTTTGGCTTGCGGTTGGCTCTAACATAAATAAGTAGTTTGTAGCCATGACAGCGCGCATCCATGGCAGTTGAAAATTTTTGATATAGTAATGTGTGTATGTGTGCATTAGACTGGACGAAGAAAAAAATGGGGGTTTTTCTATGAATAGACTAAATGTACAATTTTATTACTGAATAGGTACTATCGGTCAGGTGTGGTTAGACTGGTCCACTTTAAATCGCTAAGACCATGCTAAATTAAAAATGACTTATCGCAATTATGGTCTTAAGGGGCTGCGAGCAATTAAAGCATACGCAAGAGGTGATTTGCGGTACACTCTCTTGAATAACCACACACATGCAAGTAATCTCATTATAGCGAGAAGCTTATTACGTTGAGCTTAAATAGGCATTTAATTTGATTAATTGCCACCTATTGATAAACGTTTTGAGATTTGCATGAACTACGTGGAAAATTAATAATACAACAAAAGATAGCGAAGTGCTACGGCCTAGATTGAAATACGTTACTTTTACGGTTGAAGCCTGCCGTTCAGCGCAATCATCGTACTTTATAGTTGGCTTTTAGTTTCTTTATATTTGTAGGCGGTCATAGCACAGTTATCATATTCCGTTGTTTTGCCTAGTCCGTTTTGCTTTTGCTTGCGCAGTTGTTGTTGTTTTTAGCGACAAAAACACTCCCTGAATGTTTTGGGGAGTGTTGCCGAAAGTGACAGTGGGATATGAATCCGGTACTCTCTTGCGGTACATGCCCGGCTGTCGCAGGTGCGATTTGGTATGACCAGTGCAAACTTCTAGGTTTCCTCAAGGAAGGAGAAGATGGGTAATGAGAAGTGAGAGGCTTCACATCCGTAGATCAACCATCAAGTTGCATGTCATTACCTTTGTGCATATTAGTCGCCTCCTACGATCGGAATGCCTCTCTCGGGCATATTCTAACCCCCTAACCCGCAGGCTCGAATGCTACTTCGATATGGGAAGCTTTTGTCCTATGAAAATTGTATTAACCGCTACAATGTTTTTCTGATATCTTTCGAAAAGACACTGAGAACGCCTAAATATACGTTATTAATGGTCCACCGAGCTTTACAGTTTTCAAAGTTTCTGTATAATTTAGTTTATTCTGGATACTCATCAGTAAAATATTAACTAACTTCAGTTCTATAGCTTCCTAAATAATAGCGCACATGGCAGAAAAACTAATATAATATGACCAGCAGACCCGCTACTCTTCTGTCTCTATTTCACCATCTCCATCTTGCTCGTACTTTTCCCCTATCGTAGCGGATTTCTTTTTTATTTACTTCTTATTGGTCATTCTTTACTTACGACCCTGCACTTCCTGAAGGATTTCGATACCAAATATTAGTTAGTTGTTCAAATCCTTAGTTGGTTAGAGAATTAAGCGGTTTCTTTGTAGTGGGTTTTACATCTCAAATTTTTCCAAAAATTAAACGCTAGTTTTAAAGTTTTAACACTAAAATTCACTAGACAGATGGTTATCTCAGGGGATCTTTATTTTATTTTTATTTTTTTAATATTTCTCTAATTCGTCTTCAAAACATGAAACTTTCTTAACATCCAAAAGAGCTGCGGTATATTCTTAATTTTTGAGTTGTTTAAAATTTGATAAATAAATTGAAATTTCATAAGATCTCTCACATTCACTGTGTGATTTCAAGGGCAGAAAAATCTTAATAATATTATAAATGTGAATGTTTGGATGTTTGGATGTCCAGACGTTTGCTTTTGTTCCTCTATAACGTGAGAATGACAAATCGGATTTTGTAGAAATTTTGTGTGCAGACAGCTAATAGTCTGGGAGGAATTATAGGCAATTCTTTTTTTGTAATTTGGGGGTTGTGGGCCTGCTAGGGACCGTTACTTTTCGATATATTTTTATTCCATATAACTCTGAGTATACTTGACTTAGACTTATGATGTTTCGCATACATGTATAGAAACTTCGTGCAATATGGGTATCAAGCTAAACAGGGCATCTTCGTTTGGAGCTTTATATATTTCGATAGATTTATCGATAACTGAATTATCGGGCAAAATGTGATTGCCCAAAAACCTTACAATTTCCCTACAATATGGGTATCAAACGAAAGGGGAAGGTCACGGCTTTCATTTGAACTGTTCCATATTTCGATATATTTATCGATACATAAGTTATCGGTGAAAACGTGGTTCCCATAAAACTTTGATATATGCGTTCAATATGGGTGTCACACGAAAGGGCAAGGCCACAGCTTTTATTAGAACTGCTCCATATTTCGATACATTTATCAATAAATGAGCTATCGTTCAAAATGTGGTTCCCATAAAACCTTGACATTTTTGCGTGCAATATCAGTATGAAACAAAAGGAAAAGGCCACAACTTTCATTTGGACTTTTTATATTTCGATATATTTATCGATAAATGAGTTACCGGTCAAAATGTGGTTCCCCTGAAATCTTGAAATTTGTTTCAATATTGGTATCAAACGAAAGGGGAAGGCCACTGGTTTCATTTGGGATTAGGCATATTTCGATATATTTCTCGATAAATAAGTTATTGCTCAAAATATGGTTGCCATAAAATGTGGTTCCCCTAAATACTTGATATCAGTTTTTGGTAAAATTTCCAGATCTAAGTATTAAAAGACGCTTTTGAAAAACTTCATATTCCTTTTTTTGTTGTTTTTTAGTTATGAAAAAGTTAAATGCTTATTTTTCTAAAAAACAAAACTGCCATAGTAGTATTGTTGGGTAACAAAATAATTTTTTCAATACTTAAAACGAAAGCAATATTTAAACCCAAAAATCTCATTTTCAATAGATTTTTACTTTATAAAGTACCTCATAAAATGTCAGCAAAATCAAATAATAAAACAAACATTTTAATTTTTAAAGCAACCCGAAGGAAAACGCAGCAGAATATTTTTCGAAAATGTTTTTGAAAAATTTGTGTAGAAACCTTACCAATATAAGAACACTGTTACATAGCTTAATAATTCAAAGGAAAGTTTTGTATTTTTTCGTTCCAACTTATACCGCTGACGATAAGTTCTTAAAATACCTCATTATGTTACGAAGAAACACCCAAAATGATATTTTTGAAGAACGTTTTTCAATACTTTGTTTTGAAACTCTTAGCAATACTCGCATTTTGTTTAATTGAAAAATAATTGATCTTTCAACAGTTTTTTATTTCGTCCCTCTACCTTTACCAGTTGATGAGAATTTTAAAAAATACCTTATAGGGGGACGTTGGTTAAGCTTCTATAATCTTATATAAGTTAATGCCACATACTCCGAAATTGGGCTCCCAAACTGCCCACATATAAATATGTAATTATTCATACGACAACAGTATGAAATGCTGCGTAAGCATGCGACCAACAAGTAGGTCGCTATCCCACGGGCATATGACACCACACGCGCAACCAAGCACTTGCTGACCGTGCATTACCATTCATGGGAATGGACGGAAGTAAATAATTCAACAACAACAACAATAGGAATCACCTGCCGATCAACGTGACTTCGTAGCATAAATAGGAGTAAGAAGAATATTGTAAAGTTAGTAATTAAGCTGATTTAAATTAATAAAGTACTACGACTTAGTCGTCTAGTAACAAAAAATATATTTTTTTTGGTTTCTCATTAGAGAAAATAGTAACTGGCGCCCAACGTTCCAGTCGCGTTAGTTTTCGAATAGTTAAAGGCCCTAAAGTAGTGCCTCGCGACCTTTGCGTATTCGTGATAACTAGTGGCCCTAAATTAGCGCCCCAACGCATTGGACAACCCTATTCGTGATAACTAGTGGCCCTAAAGTAGTGCCCCAACGCACTGGACAAGCAACCCAGTGGTAAAGTTCAGTCGAACAAAACCACAATCCCACAAAGGAGGCAAACAGGGACTGCCGTTAGTAGCAGAACTATGCAAAAAGGAATACCAGCCTTGCTCGCCGTGGGACTAGGGTAAACTTAGATTTTAATTTTATGTGAATTAAGTGAAACTTGTGCCTAAAAATTTATTAATAATCTCAAACAATAAGTTTAAGTAAAAATTTAACCTTATTAAAAACATTTTAAGTGAAAATAATTAATTAAACCTTTTTAAGTGAAAATTTAGTAAAAATAACTACCGGAAATTTAAATTTTTGGTCAAAAATTTCTCAATTTAAGTGAAAATTTAATAGAAATAAGTCCTTAAAGTAAAAATTGATTTTTGAAAAGTTAGTTAATAGAATAAAAATAACTACCGGAAATTTAAATTTTTGGTCAAAAATTTCTCAATTTAAGTGAAAGTTTAATAGAAATAATTCCTTAAAGTAAAAATTGATTTTTCAATCAATATTTTTCGAACAAAAATTTAACCCTTTTTTTCTAAGTGAAAATTCGATTAATTTACTACTTCTAAAACAACAGGCTCGTACAGCCTATAAAATAAAAATAATCTCTAGGATAACAATTAACAACTCTGCGATTCACCTCCACGGGACCCTCCAGAGATTGATCAAATTAAAACAAATTACAATTTTTTTAGATTTAAAATATTTAAATACGAAAAATGATTAGGCCTTCTCTCCTGAACCCCGACAATAACCCACCTCAAAATAATTCAACGGTTAGCCCCGAATTGACAAGCGCCATAAGGAGCTTGGTGTCGCAAATACTTTCGGCAGAAGCGCCATCAGTGATACAAAACGTATTAAACCCTACACGGGAAATAGCGACAGATCAAGTAATCGAGGCCAGGCATGCCAATAACTTGACAGGACTCGATAGGGTACCAGACGTCGTGAGATGTCTGCGGGACTTCTCAGGCGACCCAAGAGAATTCTCCTCTTGGAAAAAGAGCGTCGAAAGGATTCTGAGGATATACGACCACGAAAGAGGCACCCCACGTTATTTTGGTATACTTAATGTTATACGGAACAAGATAACAGGGAACGCTGACGTAGCTTTGGAATCTTATAATACCCCGCTCAACTGGAATGCAATATCCAAGTGCCTTAATACCCACTACGCGGATAGAAGGGACAGTACTCTGGAATACCAGATGACCACCCTCTTCCAGGGAAATAAATCAATTAACGAGTTCTATCAAGACGTTTTCTCCCACCTATCCCTGATATTAAACAAAATATCCAGCCTTGAAATGAGCTCAGAATCGATGCACGTCCTGACAAAAACGTATCGCGATAAAGCCTTGGATACGTTCGTCAGAGGCTTAAACGGAGAACTACCCAAGCTTCTGGGTATAAAAGAACCAACAGATCTCCCACAAGCTCTGCAGTTATGCATGAAACTGCAAAATCAAAACTTTAGAACTCAGCATGCATTCAGCAACCAACCCATTCTGCGAAAAAATAGCACACCCCCACTTCCACCTAGGAAGCAACAACCCTTTTTTCCTAATCTCGCATACATACCGCAAACAGTGCCTCGCACAGGAAGTTTTGGCCCTCCAGAAGCTTATAGAAATGCTCAACCCCAATACCAACATTTTTCCCAATACCAGCAACTTCCCAAATACCAACAGTTTCCACAATACCAACAATTTCCCCAATACCAACAATTTCCACAACACCAACAATTTCCCCAATACCAACAATACCCAAGGAATATGAACCTTCAAAATCCCAATTACGCTCTGAAACAACCACCTAGACCCAACCAGTTCAACAATCCTCCACCAAGACCTACCCAACCAAAGCCTCCAGTCCCAATGGATATAGATGAATCTCTCAGGACAAAGAACGTAAACTATATAAATAGGCCGACCAATAATTTCCTTGCCGGAAAACGGCCAATAGCTCCATCAAATCAGATACGCCAACCTTTCAAGCAAAATAGGGTAAACAATATAGAAACAACAACGACAGACTTGGGACAGCAGCCTGACGAATCAGATGAACAAACCTTCGAGGACTATTACAACCAGTACACTGCACACGATAACAGCACTCTTGACAACCCATCTGAAGAAACTTCATACGAATTCACCGATATTCATTTTTTAGGCTAACAAATTCCACGTTACCGTACTTTCAATGCAAGGACAGTAACGGGAAAATCCTTAATTTCTTAATTGACACAGGCTCAAATAAAAACTACATTCAGCCAAATCTCGCCGAAAATCGTATTCCCAATGAGGAAATCTTTTATGCAACCTCAGTAGGAGGAAACATTAAGATAACCCACCACACCTTCATTAATCTTTTTGGATTAAAACATGAAAATCTTAAATTTTTTATACTACCCACATTGAGATCCTTTCACGGTATTCTCGGTAACGATAGCCTTAAACAGTTAGAAGCCGTAATTTTTACTTCAAAAAATTATATGCTAATAAAAAACGGGATGAAAATTTCTATTAAACAACAAAGTTCAAAATCAGTAAACCACATTGAAATAAGGACAAATCACCTTACACATGAGCAAACAGGAAAACTTCGAAGCCTATGCTTTTCATACCCACAACTTTTTTCTGATCCAGACGAGAAATTAACGTACACTACCGCGGTCAAAGCCGAAATAAGAACTACAAACCAAAATCCAGTATATTCTAGATACTACCCATACCCAATGTCCCTTAAGGACGAGGTAGAAAAGCAAATATCAAAATTACTTGAGGACGGAATAATTAGACCTTCCCGATCCCCTTACAATTCTCCCATTTGGATAGTGCCAAAGAAAGCTGATGCTTCTGGCACAAAAAAGTACAGAATGGTCATAGACTACCGTAAATTAAATTCCATCACAATACCCGACCGCTACCCAATCCCAGACACCAACGAAGTACTTTCACAACTCGGAAAGAATAAATTCTTTACAGTTCTCGACCTGAAAAGTGGCTTTCATCAGATTCCTTTAATTGAATCTGATATCGCAAAGACAGCTTTTTCGGTCAATAACGGTAAATATGAATTTACAAGACTACCTTTCGGCCTTAAAAACGCCCCTTCCATATTCCAACGAGCATTAGATGATATTCTTAGAGACTACATCGGAAAAATATGCTTTGTTTACATAGACGACATTATAATTTTCGGGAAAGACGAGGACTCCCACCTGCAAAACGTGGAAATAATTTTCAAGACCCTACAAGACGCTAATATGAAAATTCAACTCGACAAATGCGAATTCCTCAAAGAAGAGGTCGAGTTTTTGGGATTTGTTGTCTCCAAAAATGGGATAAAAACAAATCCAGCAAAAGTGAAAGCAATTTTAGAATTTCCACCGCCTCAAACTATTAAAGAACTTCGATCCTTTCTAGGACTTTCCGGTTACTACCGACGTTTCATCAAAGATTACGCAAAACTTGCTAAACCCCTAACGGTACTTTTGAGAGGCGAGGAGGGACGTATGTCCAAAAATATGTCAGCCAAAATAAAAATTTCTCTCGACAATAATGCAATGGAAGCGTTTAATAAATTAAAAAATTCACTAGCATCCTCTGACGTCATGTTACAATACCCCGACTTCGAAAAACCATTCCACTTGACAACCGACGCATCAAACCACGCCATAGGAGCAGTCCTAGAGCAAGGTGGTAAACCCATAATGTTCATCTCCAGAACATTGACGCGGACGGAGGAAAACTACGCAACTAACGAAAAGGAACTTCTAGCCATAATATGGGCTTTAAAAACCTTCAGAAATTATTTGTATGGTTCAACCACAGTAAAAATTTTCACAGACCATCAACCTTTGACATACTCACTTAGTAGCAAGAATACTAACAGTAAACTGAAAAGATGGAAATCAATATTGGAAGAATACAATTATGAAATCGAATACAAACCTGGCAGTAACAATATTGTCGCGGACGCACTTTCTCGACCCCCACAACAAATAAATTCCTTGTCCGCAACCCAACATAGTGACGAAAGTTCAGCCCAAACTTTGATACCATATACAGACGCACCTATCAATGCATTCAAAAACCAAATTTTTATTTCTACAGGCGAAACCCCTTCATACCAATTTAAATTACCTTTTCCCACCTACCATAGACATATTATTATTGAAAGGGACTTCACAGAAGAAAATCTCACAACATTGCTGAAAAGATATCTGAACCCTACAGTAACAAATTGCATAAAAACCGAAGACGACATTTTAGGGAAAATACAAACAATTTACCAAATTCACTTCAGCAGGTACAAAGTACGTTATACCCGGAAATTCATTAGAGACGTTACAAACGAATCAGAACAGGAAACAGAAATCATCAACGAACATAATAGAGCACACCGCAATCCCACAGAAAATAAAGCCCAACTCCTAGGAAGATGTTACTTCCCTCAAATGAATGCCAAAATAAAACGAATTGCAAAACAGTGCAAAGTTTGCTTGGAAAATAAGTATGAGAGACATCCAGTAAATCCTATCCTGAAACCAACTCCCATTCCTAATTATCCAGGTCATATCGTTCACATAGACCTCTACCATACAAACAACAAAATAGTTCTGACGGCAATGGATAAATTTTCTAAATACGCACAAGCGAAAGTTGTACGCTCCAGAGCAACGGAAGACATAAAGGACCCCTTAAGAGATCTCTTGACAACATTCGGAATCCCAGAAAATATCGTTATGGACAACGAAAAATCCCTAAACGCAGCCCCCATTCTTTTTATGTTAGAAAACCAATACGGTATAGAGATATTTAAAACCCCCCCATACAAAAGTTCAATAAATGGACAAATTGAACGTTTCCATTCTACACTTTCTGAAGTGCTGCGTTGCACTAAAGCGGAAAATACCCACACCGACTTTAGGGACCTCCTCAATAGAGCCATATTTAAGTATAACTATTCCATCCACTCCACTACCAAACGTAAACCAGTAGAAGTATTTTTCGGAAGAACAGTAGGACCCAACCCAATGACACTGGACAGAGAAGAAAATGTCCAAAATCTTAAAAATAAACAAGAAAAAGACTTACGACTTCATAACAAAAATAGAACCGATTTTAGGACATACAACAATAACGACGTTATTTATGTAAAAATAAATAAAAGACTAGGAAACAAATTAACACCACGATATAAAAAGGAAATAGTACTAGAAGACAAAGGCAACACAATTTTGGCACAATCTGGCCGCACCATTCACAAAAGCCATATCAAAAAGTAAATCACACTCTTCTTTTGCAGGATCCTATTTGCCTCCT
Organism: Merzomyia westermanni; assembly: GCA_949987695.1. Lineage (NCBI taxonomy): Eukaryota > Metazoa > Arthropoda > Insecta > Diptera > Tephritidae > Merzomyia > Merzomyia westermanni. The sequence continues at coordinate 106,266,866 of OX465293.1, forward strand.
GCAATGCAGAAACCCAAATTTTAGACTATGCGACCAGTCCCATAGTGACGATAGACATAGGAACTGCGAAAGTTCAAACCGGAACATTTCGACTAATACACGCTATTGACCTCGATCAGTACGACTCCCTACTCGACAACATACACGCCACAATAGAACAGGACATAACAAGAAAAAGCCGAAGTTACCCATTCCTTTCCCAAGAAGAAAAATTCATCCGATCCCTCCTATACCAGCTGAAACCCAGGAAAACCAAAAGAGCAATTGAATTACTCGGCACCGCCTGGAAATGGCTTGCTGGATCCCCTGACCATGAAGATTTTAAAATACTAAACGATAAAGTAAATAATATAGTAAGTAATAATAACCAACAAGTAGTAATAAACAAATCTATTTTCGAAAGAATAAATAATTTGACTCATATCTCAAATACAATTTTAAGCGAAATGAAATCGAGCGATGCTCTTAAAGTAGAAATAGAAAAAAATATTGAAAGAAAATTAAAATTCATTAAAGAAGAATTAATAAACATTGACTACTCAATACAATGGGCAAAAGCAGGAATTATAAACTCATTTATACTATCTAACGATGAATTAGTTGTAATTAAAGAAACACTAGAAAAACAAAATATGCCTTATTTAAATTTAATTGAAGCAATTGAATTTAGTGATGTTAAAATCGCATCAAATTTATCTTCCATTATTTATATCGTAAAATTCCCTTTAACAAGTAAGGAATCTTGTAACTTAATAAAAGCCAAAGCTGTAAAACAAGGTCAAAAAGCAATCAAACTTGAATATGAAAATTTAATAATTTGTAACAAGGAAATATTTGGTGTAAGAGATAGTTGTAAGAATATAAACAATTTAATTTTATGTAAGCAAAATAGTATAAAAGAAGTCACGTTAACCACCTGCATACCAAACCTATTAAAAGGATATTCATACAACTGCACCCTAATAAACAGTCATCATATGCCCACGATAGAAGAAATAATGCCCGGATTATTATTTATCAACAGTTACAATGGACCCCTAAAAATAGATAACAAAGAAATCAATTTGAATGGTACATTTTTGATCAGATACGATAATTCAAGCCTATCAATTGAAGACAAACATTTTGTTAATAAAAATCAAATTTTTGCGAAGCCCTTACCAGCAATCGTCAAATCGACAAATGCTACAGCAAATCTCGAGGAAGTTCTTTCCTTGCAATATTTGAAAGAGCTCAATATAGCGAACATCCAAAAAATAGATGATGTCAACATGAAATACAAAATAAGCATTTACACATGCTCTTCGATAGTCACGCTATCACTAATTATCTTACTAGCCACCATGATTGCAAAAAAATTAAAGTCTAAGAAGGAAATGAGAATAGCCATTCAAGTCAAGACTAGCAGTTCAAAAGAAACTCCCACTGTACCTACAAATGAAATGCCATCCAACGAGGACGCTGCATACTTTAAAGGGGGAGGAGTTAATGCCACATACTCCGAAATTGGGCTCCCAAACTGCCCACATATAAATATGTAATTATTCATACGACAACAGTATGAAATGCTGCGTAAGCATGCGACCAACAAGTAGGTCGCTATCCCACGGGCATATGACACCACACGCGCAACCAAGCACTTGCTGACCGTGCATTACCATTCATGGGAATGGACGGAAGTAAATAATTCAACAACAACAACAATAGGAATCACCTGCCGATCAACGTGACTTCGTAGCATAAATAGGAGTAAGAAGAATATTGTAAAGTTAGTAATTAAGCTGATTTAAATTAATAAAGTACTACGACTTAGTCGTCTAGTAACAAAAAATATATTTTTTTTGGTTTCTCATTAGAGAAAATAGTAACTTATATAAATAGAGAAGATGAATGCAATGTAGAACCGTTTTCTGCGAAACTATAATTCTAAGGTATACAAATTATATATGTATAGATAGGAAATTTTGAGGTGTACTTTTATCCGTAAATAAAAAAATCATTTTAATATAAAAAATTTAACATAAAAGTCACACCACTACACATTTACTTATTCACACTATAGACACGCTGTGTGTGTGTGTACTTGCTTTTTGTGTACTATGCTGAATCGTGAGCATGGCCGAGGAGTTGCTTTGTAGGAAAAAATTAAGAGCCGTAGTAGTGTGAGTAGAGTTGCCATGGATGTTTTTGTGTTATTCGTGTGGTCGGCTCTCACTGTGAGTGCGAAGAGTTGGTAGTGGACCAATGAAAATAAGTATTCGCACTATAGATACTCTGTTGTGTCATGCATTTTTGCTTTAGTTGTTGTTATTGTATTGATTACTGGCTACGATGACCAGTGTCAGCTGCTCTCCTGAGAGCACGAAAAGTTGCTTGGTTGGATACATTAAACAAGCAATGTAAAATATGAGCAAATATGTAAAATTCATTGCTGATACCTACAAACAGGGTTTACAAAAATAAAATAAATGATTACTCATAAAGAGTATTAAACACCGAAGAAAATTCAAGGAAAATAGAGGAAGGGAAAAGAATTGAAAGGAAGGAAAACTAAAGGAAAGAAAGGAAAGAAAAGGAAAAGGAAAGGAAAGGAAGGAAAGGGAAGGGAATGGAAAGGATAGGAAAGGAAGGAAAATTAAAGCAAAGAAAGGAAGGGAAGGGAAAGGGAATTAAAGGAAAGGTAAGAAAATGAAGGGGAAAGAAAGAAAACAAAAGGAAGCGAAGGGAAAGAAAATAAGTTTGAGGAAAGTAAAAAATAAAATAAGAGAGTAAAAAAAGAAATCAAGGAAAATAAAAATATGTTAGAGGAAAGGAACGACATAGAAAGGAAGAACAAAAGGCGGATAAAACATACCTACAGCAAAAAAATAAAATAAAATAAAATAAAGTTTATTGGTTGAATTTCAACCACTGGGCGAACTCTAGTTTGAATAATTTTTGTTGTTGAACATACATTTTTTCAGGAGAAAATTACTTGTAAGTGTACCTCACGGCAAATAAGTGCGAACATATTCAATTTTTTATTCGTGTTAATTAAAATAAGCCCTATTTGAGTCACAAGATTCTAATCTTTCCAACAGTGAAAGTCCTACTAAAAGCTCTTCAACGGTTTCGGAGTGAAGCGTGAACAAACATATATACAACAAAATGAAAATGTTCGAAATGCAGTCTATGAAACACCCTGCATCAACTTCTGTTGCTTTCAAATGAAATCTTCTGTATACAAAACCGACTTTTCTTGAGCTCTATTATAGTATACTTAGATTATTAGTATCTTTGTAAGACCATTAATTTCACACATGCTCTCTCTTCTTTCTATTTTACAGATATGTTACATGCCTTTCAAGTATGCCAGACAATTAGGGAGATACGCTTGCTTGTGGTTGTGTCAAAGTGTCGCTCAAACAGTGGTGGGAAGAGAAATCAATCGAAGTTGTGAATAATAAAATTGAAATGACACTTAAGTGTAGATTAACGGCTGGAGTGACATAAATAACTTACACATACGAATCCATATGAGCTCATTGTAATAAATCACTTTTCGAAAACTGAAAAATTCGTTAAATATTTGAATACGAATGACATTCCAATGCAATACAAAGCAAACAAAGAGGGAAAGCGAAAGGAAGCAGAGCACAACAATTGAAATGCTTTGTGGATAAATATATAACAAGAAAAATAATAACAAGAAATAACAAAAACAAAGACAGAAAACAACGAACTCGACACTGAGAGTCATTGTTGAACCGTTGTCAACGAACAATTGAAAATCTTTTGTCTTTGCCAACATGAGGATAATTGAATTCGAAAACAAAAACAATTTCGAACCATAAATTACAACAAAAACTATAATAATTAATTTTAAGCGTAGCAGCAGCAAGAGAGTTGCCAGATAAGCGAGAAAATAATGTCAAAGAGTAGTAAATATCGAATTGATTATTTATAGTATTCAGCCATAAATGAAAGGTTCTTACGATGGAGGAAGCGAAGATTGAAGAGGGAAAGGGTGAACGAAGCAAAATACTTGCTAAAGATGCTACGACAGTTTGGAGTAGTCAGAAAAGAGGAGAGCAACAACTGACAGATATGGGGGAGAATATGGAGCTCCCACTACAAGCGGTGGGCAACGATGAAGAAAAACCACCTGACGAATATCGAGAAACAAGAACGACAGAAATGCAAGATGAATTCAGAACTTATGCAGCTGCAGCGCAATTAGAGACGATGCACGACGCTGATGATATCTCCACACCGCGCACGCTAATGAAAGTTGACAAATCGGTTAGCACCAATGATACGCTCGAAGACTTGCAGCGCGCGCTCACCTATGAGGTAATCTTCAGCACACTGCTCGAAAAGAAGGTTTTGGCCATTAAACAAGAGTGCGAAGAGCGTAAGCGAGCCAAGCGCTTGAAGCGCAAGTCAATTGGCCGTATATTCTTTAATCGTAAACTCTTCGGCGGCTCACGCAAATCGCGTGGTGTTAGCGAACCCGATGTGTTCATGCGTGGTGAACTTGGTGCTGTCATAACTTCACCACCCGGCGGCGTTATGCAACATAGCGGCAAGAAACCGACCAGCATTCGCGATGCGCGACAAGTTGGCGATGAAATCGAAATTGTATCGGGCTCCGCATCGAATGGAAGTCAGCGCTCTCAGCTAAAGCATGCCACACGCATAAAGAAAGCTACAATGCGCGCAACCACTGCCCAAAGCGGAGCTGCTAACACGCCCGCTGATGATAGTATAACCAGCACGCTAAGCAATTCAACGGAGAAAAATGGTGTTGGAGCTACAGCTGCCGCGAAGTCGGTGATGAAGCGCAGTTTATTGGTGCGCGCACAAACGCACACACCTGCTGAGGTGTTGACATCAAGTTCGGGTTCGGGTAATTCGCGCGCCCTCACGCATAGACGTTCAATGTCGGTTACAAATGGGAATGGTAATGGCGTTGGATTGCCCCTTTCGTTGCTAGAGCGCACCTACGACACCACTTCATTGGCCAGCGGCTACGACAATGGCACTTGCGCACGTTTGCATACCTCAACAATGGCCGATGATAGTCTCACATCGTTGCGTGATAGTATCGAAAGTTTATCATTCGGCATTTCACGTTGCGCGGTAAGCTTTGGCGGCGCTGAGATTATACCAGACGAGACCGCCTCACTTTTGTACGAGCGCGCACGCTTAGCCAAACGTTTACGTATTTTAGAAGCAAAATCGATTAGTGCTCAATGTAGTCCCATACTGCCAAGAAATCTGATCAATGCAATTGTGGCACCGCCGGAGCTTGTCTCACCACTAACAAAAACAGCGCCTAGTAATGATGAGAGCGCAATGACAGCCGCTGCATCTGCTGTCATGAATATCACACCCACCACTGCCGTTCCTTATAGCGCGTCGCCCAGAGCTGCCAACATCATCACCACCACCTTAGGTAGTGCCCCAGTTCCCACCAGCAATAAAGTCACACAAACCAAACAGCATATCTTTCGACATCAAGTGTCTTATACGGATAGCAGTTATGGCGGTGCTGGCGACTTCGGCGAAGCGTCCGCCTATTCGCGTTATATTTCACGTCAAAATACTTCCGAGGATAGCGCCAATTTGACTGTTAGCACATTTTTGAATCAAAGCGATTCGTTATCGTTACATGCACCCATCTACTCACCAACTGGTTCGGCCACCGGCGATAGCGGTGGTGTTAGTATGCCTGGTGCCTTCATGTTGGGCGATCGTTACAAATCGAAGAGCACAAGTCTGTTAGTTGTTAGTGGTTATGGACGTATGCGTCCACCAGCGCAAGCACAAATTCTGCGCGCTCCTATCGTAGCGCCAATGCGTTTGACTGATGGCGATCAACCCACCACTGTTAGTGGGACAATGCCGTGGAATATTAGACATAACCAACAATTAGTAGATAGTTTCAATACAAATACAACATTCACTTCCGCTGGCAGCGCACAGCCAGTTCAAACGTTTAACGCACAAAAGCGTACAACCACACCGTCTACAACTAACGGTGCTACGTATACTACAGCTGCAGCTGCTGGCTATGCTCAACACACCTCATCTACGCATGCCGCTGTCCTATATGAGCACGGCGGTGTTCGGAATGCTAGTGGCACTACTCCAGCTGTTATCGCATTGAACGGCACTGGGTTTCGGAATGGCAATGTTAATGGCGTTATTGTGAGCGGTTCGGCCTTACCAGCTGATACGGCCAAGTTGAATCGCATGACTTCGACATCGACTGGTTCCAGCGTAGCACCGACTGGTTGTTGTACCACAACCAAGTCCTCCTCACGCGATCGGGAGAAAGAGAAGCAGCGCTTCATACCCAGCTGGCCGTCAGGGCAGAGCGGCAGTGATGACGAGTACAGACGGCGTAAACGAAAATACAGTAAGGATTGCATGAGAATGTTTATTAGGGTGGGTTGAACTTTTTTTGCTTGGTATCTGGCAGAATTTCATTGGCTGAGTGGAAGCTCAAACTATTTCAAAATATTTTTATAGAACGTTCTATATCTTTTTTTCCGAAAACGTCAGATATGTAATGAATTTCGCTGAGATAGAGCGTTTTTGAATCATTCTGGAGAAGGCTGTTATTAAAAAAGGTCTGGAAAAGAGCGTTTTTCAAAAAAAAAAATTAATACTGAGATATGGCTTTGAAAATAATTTTGAATTGAGGTGATCTTCCGCTTAGCCATCGATTTGTACATGATTTTTGTTTTGTCGGCATTTGTCAAAGATATTTTCATTACTTGGAACGCATGTACTTTAGGAAAAAAATTTAATAAAAATAAAAACATGCAAGAAACCGAAAAAAAAATTGCTCAACATTTCGAGTTTTAAATAAATACAATTTTTTTTTTTTTTTTTTTTTTTTTTTTTTTTTTTTTGATCGACATTTATTGAATTTAATTTTTTTATAACAAACTACACATTAACCTGGTGGTACCAAAATAAAAAAAAAACAAAAAAATCCAATCTACTATGCTGTTGATGTTGAGTTCTTTTCAAGGACTAGCTTTTTCATTTTATGTATTTTCTCCTATTTATTTTATGCCTTTAAATTTGAAAGTATATACTTTATACCAAAAACAAAAAATTTAATTAAACACGTTCCATTTAGAGTTATAAATAAACAAAAAAAAATTTTGTTTTGTCTAAAATTTTGCTTGTTTTGTCCAAAATTTTTTTTTACAAAAGTACAATTCTACCTTTAAGTAGACAAAAATACGAAAAAAATAAAATGTAGAACAAAATGACTTAATGTTTTGAATTTTAAATATACCTTTTTGGTAAAAAATAGAAAAAAAATACGAAAAAAATAAAAATTTTTTTTTTGGTTCAAATTTTTTTTTTGCTGAATTTCACAAAAGTGCGGTTGTACTCCCAATTAGCAAAAACAAAAATGTAATTTTAATTGAAATTCAATACACCCTACTATTGAAGATCTTCTCAAGGACTAATCACTTTCATTTTATATATTTTCTCCTATTTGCTTGAAAATACATATGTACTTGATAAAAAAAAAAAAGTAATCAACATTTCGAGTTTTATATAAATAAACAAATTTTTTTTTTGACCCAAAATTTTTGATTTGATTTTTCAGTTTTACAAAAGTACAAATTTACCCCAAGTAGGGGGGAAAAATTATAGAGACCACCACTCCGATTGAGGCTGATTTGCGATCCCGCGATGTCTCCAATTGGCGCCAGTTAGCGCAACAAAGGAACGACTAGCGAGCTATAGCCTAGGCGGTTAGATGACCATTTAAAGAAGAAAGAGCAAAAAAAATTTAGTCCACAATACTGCTCAAGATCTTTTCAAGGATTAATTAAAGAAATTTTTTGTTTAACGCAAAACTTTTTATTTATTTTTTTTGCCGAAAATTATTCAATATTTCGAGCATGAAATAACTAAAAAAAAATTTTTTTTTGGTCTAAAATTTAAAATTTTTTTAAAAAGGTAGAATTCCAAGTAATGCAAAGTAAAAAAAAAAAATACTCATTATTTCGGGTTTTAATAAATAAAAAAAGTTTGTATTCCAAATTTTTTTGTTTTTTTTTTTCAAAATTACATTTCTGCTCCCAAGTTATAAAAAAAGAAATTTATTAAAAAAAAAAACGGGTCAATATTTCCCCTTTTAAGTTAATTAAAATCTTTTTTTGAACTAAAATTTGTATTTCTTATACCTTTCATAAACATGAAATGGTATTATAACTTTGGTCCGATGTTTATAAGTATGAGAAGAAAAAGAGATAGACCCAACAATAAGTATACCGAAATGATCAGGGCGATGAGCTGAGTCGTAATGTGTGTAGTGAAAATCAGCCAGATCGGACGTACGTAACATATAGCGCCCATACAATCGATTGTTCCGATAAATGGGGGTTGGGCTATGTATCTTTAAATGATCAGTTTTGCAGAGTTTTTACTAATTGTGAGTAAGGATCGGACACCTAAAACCATGATGCGTATTCATGAAAGGTATAAAGTCTTCGGAACAGTCGAAGACAGCCCTTTCCTTACTTGTTTTATTTTTTTTATTTTTAAAAAAGTACAATTCTACCTTCAAGCAATAAAGAAATGGAAAAAACTACTGGCCATTTCGAGTTTGAAATAAGCAAAAAATTTTTTTTTATTCCAAATTTTTTTGTTTTTTTTTTTTTCAAAATTACATTTCTGCTCCCAAGTTATAAAAAAAAAATTTATTAAAAAAAAAAACGGGTCAATATTTCCCCTTTTAAGTTTATTAAAATCTTTTTTTGGACTAAAATTTGTATTTTTTTCATTTTTACAAAAGTTAAATTTTACCACCAACTGCAAAAAAAAAAGAAGCAAGATAGAAATAAATTCAACCCACCCTACTGTAGATTGTTTTTCAACAGAATAACTTCTTTTATCTCACATTTACTTATTTAGAACGCCACCATAGATGTTCAGATCCAGTTTTGGTATATCCAACGCCGAGTGGACTACAGCACTGCATACTCAGCATGCCACCCAATGAGCCGGTGTAAGTTGAACGCATACCTTGGCATTGGCACCTACTTGAAACCCCCTAATCCCTGCTAATTGTTTACTAAATGTTCAATTTAATTTATTTTACCAGTCAACTTCAGTACAATGATGATTTCGTTTACGACATGCAAATTGAAATGGATTCGGATAAAAACGACGACGACCTTGAGGAAATAGTTCCAAGCAGCCATCATAGACATCGAAGACATCGGTAAGTGCGACAGACATACAAATAAACAGCTTAATCTCCTTGGGTATTAAGATTAAATGATGGGTTAAATGTGATAAATGGTTTATATGGTTAATGAACAAAAGCAGGCTGTGCTGGCGTAGCTAGTAACAACAACAACAACAAAAACGATGGATAGCTAGCTGGCCATAAATGCGAATGGGAGAACAAGTTAATTAATAAACTGCAAAGGGTTGTGTAATAGACAGATTAGTAAAATATAATTAAATGATAAAATATTCGATAAAATGGAAGAAGAAGGTGGAATATATAGGCAAAAGCGGCAGAGAATAGTTTCCTAATAAGCTAGGACATCATCATCATTCATTGGCGCAAGTCCAATGGAAAGCATAAAGTTCTCACAATTTTTTATCAATCGTATGACATGAAACCGGCGGCTTATCCTTTGAGTTCTAATTCGCTGGCTTGTGCTCATATCTGAATAAACCGCTTATAGCCCATCTTTAAATTTTGTTCGATGTCCTTGGCATCACTGGAGGGAGAATAAATCTTCCAAAAAACATTTCCTTCGAAAATGCCAAATGCCATAGCATTTTCTTTCGACGTTGTCCTTTATTCTAACTCATATATAAGGAAAGTTATGGTGCCAGACTTAAAGAGTGTGATCTTTGTTCGACGATATAGAACTGTACTGCTCAGTTTCCCATTCAGTCCGAGAGTGGCGGTCATCACAGTCGGTGGTAAGAACATCTTTTAACAAACGACAAGAGCTCTTCATTCCTCCACTTAATTGGAAGACGTCGGTTATCAGTCGCCAGCACCATCATAAGGTCAAAGATTGTTCTCAGAGTGGAACAATTTAAAAATTGTTTTGGCATCCTCCTCGGAATCTGTTCAGGGCTCCATGGCAGAGGCGTACGACTTAATTACGGATAATTTTAACGGAAAATAAGATTCTCAAAGTCCACGAATTTTTACTGAGCCATCTAATTCAAGTAAAAGTAAGTAAGGTACCGAGGTGATTCGGATCTCATGGTATTGCTGCGAATTCAGAAGTGATGGTGAGAAATATCGCTAGGCTTTGGTTTCATTCTGAGTCAGACAGATTTCTGTGTGCAGCGAATTGGATCCCTAAGAAGGGCTGACTTCTTTTGCTAGTTTCCACTTTTCCTCGTGCGAGGAATGGGGCGAGGAACTGTTGTTGTTGGTGTATCGTCTATTCATGGAGTGAGATGTGACAGACCAAATAGGACTGTACTGATATTGGAAGTGCTTTTGCGGATATGAATTCAGCACACTCCAGTACTAGCACTTTGTGGTACCAGCTCTACTGCCGTGGGCACGATTTTGTTGACTCCGGAACTGTTATCGAAGTGGATTATAGTCGCCTCTTGTGACAAATAGCCCTTACTCGGCTATGTTTTAAACTCCCTTACCTGCAGGTGGTGGGGCGAGGGACTCACTTGACCCAATGGACCCTGAACTGATTCACTGTGGAATCAAAGTTGAAAGAGATTTTGTATCAAGCAAGAATACAGGAGATGAGGGTCCTATCAGCAGTATAAGAGTTGTAAAATCAAATTAACGCTCCAGCGAAGTGGTTATCAAAGCGCTGGGCTTAATATTAGTCTGAGAATACCTGACTTCCGCCGCTCTCTCTCTTGACTCGTGGTATTTTACCGATTGGGTACTAATGAAGAGAACATGGCAGGCTACAGAAAAGTCGGGGTTTCGCTGGCCACCTGAAATCCGCTTTTGAACAAATGGGCCGCCATACAGCTGAGAAAGTGCTGGGCTGAAGCTACCTCTTGCAGGGTAGGGCGACCTTTCTAGTTAATCTAAACTTAAGTCTTGGAATACTAGCTTCTCCCCGGGACTTATCTGCGTACAATCGCACAAAGCTACACCACCTTCCCTGATTCAAAGCTCTATCGCAATATTCTCCGCTATTTAAAAAGTATTTGGGTCGAAGTGAAACAGGCTGCCTATGCACCCTCAATTCAGCTCTGCCACCAATTGAAGCATAAGCAATTAGCGCCAATCACTGGTTTCATGCCGCCAGCGGCATAATCCGTCACCGCCGACCTTCTGCCGTTGGAACGAAAGCAAAGCAGTTAGTGGGATAGCATTACCAATTAATTCGGAACAATTTGCGAAAGAAAAACCGAAAGTCTGGCGCGATGAAGGGAAGAAGATTGTGTGCGACATATGAAGTGTAAACTGATGACTCCAGGCGAACAATAGACGGGTATTGAGCTGAAAGCTGAGACGTAGCAATTAGGGAAGCACGTTGTGGGTACGACTGTAGCACGAGGCAAGTTGCGAATCATCTGTGTGGTCTTTGGTGGCTTACTTGGCACTTGGCACTTTGGAACGCCAATTTGTTAAGCGGCGCTGCAACTAGTTTTTGTGCCTCAATGACCATCGAGCATATGTGTTTGTTCCTTCCCAAGACTTTATTGGGGAAAGAAAGTGTATATTTTTATACCCAGGTGTACAAGTAAACAAGTAATTTTAATCTTTGTTGAACTGAAGCACGGTTGTAAAGGTATGCAAGAGTCGGCTTGGGATCCACCACATACACACCATGAGGAACATGGCAAGCTCCATCTAAAATCCACCACCAAAAAGAATTGAGCCCTATTTCTACGGTTAAAAAAACAACAAAACCTTCCATGACCGACATCTTATGGACCACGACTTTAGAGCATCAATAAATAGAACGGTGCTTTCGGTCGGCTGGTTGCTGTCCTCTTGAATAAAATTTATTTTTTCACCGCCTTCCAAAATACTACCATTACACATTTCGATATCTACTAGAGGGGGCATGTGGAAAAGCAGCGACTCCTTTTCGGATGCCCAGGTGCTCAACGAGCTCTTCCGCCGTCGGTAGGTTGACGAGGTATTATATTTCAGACGCGTTCGTGGCACAGCCGCCCCAATTGTCCAATGGCCAGTGAGCACAGCAGTTAATTTGAAACGGTTCCTTCTATTCACTTTAAGAAGGGTCGGGGGTTGTGTATCATTATACGAGGCCCATAGACACCTCGACACTCTAAAGGACTGTAAGTGCTTCCATCGATTATTAGCCTCTCTAAGGCAGTACAGAGTAATACGGATCCCATCAGCTCAATGACAGCATATCGCTCATCTTGTCACAAATATAAGATAAATGAAATGTCGGGTTACCAGGCTGACCAACCAGACTCGTTGTTATCGTTGTTGACCCGAGAGCCCGAAGAACAGCCTGGCTGTCAAATAAGATTGCTGTCCTATTGACGGGGATGTACGCACACAGTAATGCCTGGCAAGCTTCTTAGATAGCATAACCTTTGGATTGAAATATACTCGTTGAGTCTGGGAGATTGATAGATATTAACATGGGTAACAGGTAATTTTGGATCCCTCAATGAAAACTTAAATATCGAATCTGTGAGTGAATTACTCCTCCTTCCAATCTTTTCTCGTAAGGAAAATAATTTTAAAGTTCGTAGCGAAGACTATCCGGGGGGACAAATGTAGTCCCTTTCAAGGTTAATAAGAGAGTGGTTAAAGTTCAACGAAATTCGGCTCCCGAATCCTAATTGCACGCTGCGATGCTCTTTCCTTGATAAAGAGATCGATCGGTGGCAGCTCGCATATCACGTTCAGTGCCTCTATATGACATGATCTAATCGCTCTGGTGATCGCACCATATGCAGCTCGCTGAAAAAATAGTGTCAGATTTGATAGCCAAGGATCTAGCCTCAATTTGGATCACTATTTTCTCGGTGCAAACGCGCATGCCCTAATAATACAAAGAAAACCGGAGGTCAACGTTTTAAGTAACCACGAAAATAGTCCTAAACAATCTAAACTAGCAATGATGGACCTCTAAAAAATTATAACTAACTTTCAAGCAAAAAAAAAATAAAAATTCAAAAAAATTTGGCCCAGTCTAGTGTTCGCACTACTTAGTAATTCCCTGTTTTCATGAAACGCACAACTTGGTATATAATATGCGCTTACACCCGCACTCAGTCGCACTACAACCTTTTACTTTTTGGTTTACAATTTCACTCATCTCAAGTTTCGCCATGCAATAAAATACGACGAATAAGCTTTCGCTATCATTCAACAGCTCACTACCGGCCTACAAATATTCCCTCCTCACTCACACTCCCAGCATGCTGCTGCCTGCCACACTCTCTTGCTGCTTTGCGACTGTTAGTGCTTTCCAGTTGCATTGCCGCCGTTCGCTGTTGAAGCTGCCAGCATGTTTTGTGCTTTAATTATGCTTCGTCTGAAATTTGGGTCAAGGCCCACCAAGGAGTTCACTGTTATGAGTGGTATGTAGAAGTGAGCACACGCTTTGTGGGTAGCAAAAGGAGGAATGCGAGAAGATTGCAAAGGCTAAAAGTTGCTGATGAACAGTGGTTGGTAGTAAATTGTGGGTTGTTTGGGTTTCGGTGTTGGCTGCCTCACCGAAATCTACCTCGATACTGCTTTTCTCTTGTTGTTGGCGAATACATTGTTTTTGATTATTAATGGTTTGTTTGTTGATTTGTTTACTTGTTGTTGTTTTTAACAGTTTTCGACTTGCACATGCTGAGCTATGCAAAAAGGCACTGCTGCTTCTCAACAAAATTGGAATTTTATGTGCGAGCGCAGTTTTACTTAACTTTTATGTTTGCTTTTAACGGGCGGCAGTTTGCTTCTTTGTGTGTGTAGGAGATTGGAGGATTCAGGTTTCGATAAGGGAACGCACCGAAATAAAATATTAACCTAACTAAATGGGCCATTTATCATATCTGAAGATTGTTTGGTTTCAAGTGGAGCTGTTAATAATTTGGTGGGACCTAAATTCAACGCACAACTCCTTTTGGGTTGGGGAAGCCATTTAGAATTTCTCTCTCGACGAACAATAATAACATTGGACACTGACAACATTTGATAAGGTGGCTCTGGGAGTCTTCAAGGGAAATGTTCTTTGAAAGTTTTACGGACACCTACACGTTGGATAGGGTACCGAAGAGGTTTCAATGACTAGGTGACAGAGCTTTAGTCAGACGTCGACTTAGTCCAGCGAATCAAAACTCAGCGGCTTCTCTGGCTAGACCACGTGGTGGTAATGAATGAATATGCTCTAGCCCAGAAGGCATTCTTATCGGCACCCGTCGGTGGAAGCAGATGGAAAAGGCGGCCACCACTCTTATGGAAGACCAAGTGGAGACCGATTGACCCCAGTTGACAGAGAGATTGGCGCTATGTTGGACGCCTAAATAGTTGTGAAGGGTTAAACATTATTTAAAGAAGCGAAAATGGAAGAATAAATTGGTAATTTAATGGAAATTGTAACCCAGCTTCGCATCGCTCCTAAGCAAAATATTTTGACTACTCCTCTACTTGGCGAAACTTGTGACGTCTACTCCAATGGCCAGAAAAACAGAAAGCAAACCTTGGTCTCTGTATGGGGTGCTTGGTGCTAAATAGAATGCATCGCCAAATTATGTTATTTACTCCCGTGTAAGAGCGTCTTTCAATCTTCCGCCTGGTTTTTGATCGTAATGTTTATCTTAGCCTACGTCCCCACGGAGTAGATAGAGGATGCGGATAAAGACTTAGTCTTTTGTAAACCAGAAAAAGCACAAGAATGCTGTCCCATCCATGATATGAAGTCGTGAATTTATAATTTAGAACCCAGGTGGGCATTCGAATTCTGTCTCCCCGATGTAACATCTCTAATTAGCTTCGCTGCTGCTGGAATTATGAAAATCCCTAGTAGCAGGTTTTAGCATAAAACGTTCCATTAGGGCAACACAAAAACACTGAATCATAGTGACGTACATTTTGAGGAAGTAAAGTTTGACGAAGAGAAGCAACTTACGACACAGACAGCTCATAATTCCACAACTCTCTCACCTGCTCTCATAGAGCAATCGCCGCCGCAACGATGTAATCGAGCAGTGAGAGCATATATCGCGGCTTGTCGCTCTGTCTCGGAAAAGAGGGACGCCGCCTGAAGCTTCAGGGGCTAGTTGACGTGATCTTGCAAGCGAATAATACAATAACAGCAATTCAAGTAGGCATGCCTAGGCACATTGCGCAAAGGCGAATCTATGTATGGTGATAGCAAAGCGAATTCAACCATATTCGCTCTGGTTGGCCTCAGATGTTTGTCATTTAAAATGTCAAAGTAAAAAAAAATATATATGTATATAATGGGAAATCCTTGGTGAGTGTTAACAAATCGTTTCCCATTTCCTTTTACTGACATGCTGTGGTACAAATGTGCAGGAAAAACAAGCAATAAGCTGTTTTTATGCCATCATCAGGTATATGAATGCGCCTTGCATAGCGTCTACAGAGTATGAATACGTGCTTGACATTTGTAGTGGTAACTATTCTAAGCTTATTTTTTCATGACTAATTTTTTTAATTTATATTTTTTTGATGGTTGCCAATGCAGCTTCAGCAGATCCATCGATACATATATAATTGTTTATAACACAGGTTTATAGTTAGCCGTTAAAGGGGGACAACTTTTTCAACTCGCTCATTTATATATATATTCCTATAGATATACCTTTTAAAACTCATTAAATTTCTATTTTTTTCTCTTCTTTTTGCAGTCATCATCGTCATAAAAAGCGACATCGTCATAAAAAACCAAAGATACTTGTGCAGGATTTGGAAACACGCGTGGTTAAGGTAATTATTTGTAGTTTACGAATTTCAAGAAATTGAACTTTTTTAAAAACTTATTTCATTTTTTTCTTTCTCTTACTTTTCTTCTCCAAAATTAAATAACAAATATTTTGCTTGTTTCACTTGGGAAGGTTGTCGATCCTGATGACCTATCGCAGCGGGCGCGCTGGACAATCATTGTAACGGCGTGCCTGCTGCTTATTATGTGCCTCATGTTAGTGGGCATAACGTTACGCATGGCGCCCCTAATAGATGATATGGGTAAGTGAGAAGTTTTAATGCATAAATTTTGAATATTTCTAAAAAAAACCTTTTGATACCGTTACAATTTCTGTTACTATTTTATATTTATATATATATGTGTATGTATATGTATGAACAACTTCTCTTCTATTGCTACCCCGGTGTTGCTTTTGTGATTACCCTTTAAATTATATTATACAGAGTTATATAAAGAAATTATAAATCTTTAAGTATAACAAATCTTACGCATTCGAGCCAAGTACTTTTGAGTATGTACTTGCAAATAATAACAAAGAATAAAATTATTTCAAAATAAAACTGTCTACGCGTGCAACGCTAGTCAGAAAAAAAAACTGATAAATGTATGTGGCTGAGTATAGAACCTGGCTTCAATGGAATACGGCGTTTTACATAATAAGGAACTTAATAAAGTCATGAAAATATTTTAGAAAATTAAAGCGAATCCCATATGCCAAGAATGCGTTCTAAAACAATATTTTACCATTTGCACTTAGAGTTGTTACGTTACGTTACGTTTTTAAGTTACGTAATAAGTGAATGTATTTCATCGGATGAAGATCAGCCTATTTTACAAATGTCTCTTACTAAACGCACTATCTCAGAATTGGTTTTTAGGAGGCCCTATCGCAGAATAGGGTTCCAAACTATATTTGAAATTATTTAACCGAAAATCAAAATCCTTTTTTAGCTCAAATAGTATGTGTTTTAAACAAAATCTGGAATGGGGCGCTCCTGAACTAAATTCCAAAGTGTAGCGTATTTAAAAAATTATTTTAGATATAGTGACCTTCTACTCATCCGTACATTTTCTTTTCTTAGCATTTATAGCCACATGCTTCTTTCTGGACATATGCAATCTTTTTAAACATTTGCGTGCTATCAACGTAGTTACATTAATTTATTTATATTTAAAAATTACTTTACTTCATACTTTGTACTATTTTAGAATTCATAATCAACACATTTGTAAAAACCATGCTTCTATATATCACTCCTTTAAAGCAGTTTTGGTGTAACCAACAAAATGAATATTTTCGGTTTAATTTTATAAAAACTCGGTCGGTAAAAAGGCTAGCCAAAGCTAAATTTCGCAACGAACCCGGTACGCCAATACAAAATATGCATGTCGCAACAGCTTAGCTACATTACCCATTCACCCCGAAATGGTCCCAAAATGAATAAATAAATGGTCCTAAAATGATCTTGAAAACGCCCCAAAGTGATGCTGAGTATGTCCCAAAAATCGCTTTAAATGATCACAAAATTATCACGATAACAACCCGAATTGATCCCAAAAAAGACCAAAAATGGTACCGAAATTATGCTGAAGTTATCCCGAGAACAATCCCGAAATGTTCTCGAAAAAGTCCGAAATATTCCAGAAATTGTCCCGAAATTCAGTTAAAATGATACCGAAATGTCCCAAACTAGTCCCGAAAAAGCCCCAAAAATGGTCTCGAAAATAAGCCTGATATGATATTTAAATAATCCCAAAAAAGCCACAAAAGTGGCCCCGAAAACAATCCCGAAATTATCCCTAAGGAGTGCCGAATGTATCCCGAAATGGTGCCGAAATGATCCCCGAAAATACCGAGATCTTTGAAAATGTCGATCTACTTCAAAATCCCTTCAAATTTGCTGAATCAAAACTTTGTATCGCCGCCTAAAAAGTTAACTTCAAAAGTGTTCGAAAGCTCAAAACTTGAAAACTATGGTTTCTTAAAATGTCTTTCTTAATGTTAGCAGAAAACAAAAAGCAAATGATATTATTTAACTAAGCTTTTGATCTGCCTGTCTGAGGCTATATGCGAGAAATCTCAATAAAGCTCTTAACCGTTAGTAGTTTTGATAAATGAAGCACTTCACGCTGAAAATAAATTTTTCTTTTGTCGATATCTACGAAAGGTGAAGTTATGTAAGCTTATCAATATAATACACATTTATCAAATGAAAGAGATAGACTAAAGCTCTTTATAACAGTATTTCCGACACTCCTTTGGTGAAAGGGAGCTTTTGGTGAAATGAGCTTTGTGGGTTACACCAAAACTATTGTTAAGGCTTTTTTAAATCGTTCAACTTCTATCAGTTCTTCAGCCACTCTCTGTCTCTTACAAATTAAATTATTTCAATTACTTTTATTAGCAAAAACAAACACACAAAAAAAAAAACTCACATAGAATTTGCTGCTAATGTGATTTTAAGAATCTAATTTCATGTTTGTTGTTTTGATTTGTTCTGTGTATATTCTCTAAATTAGACCATACGAACAAAAAAACAAACTACAAATTCAAACTAAACATGCAAAATAACTGTAAGTACACAAAATTAGATTTTAAGCTTTTTGCCATTTACAATTAAATATATAAATTCTTACAAAAGATTTTATATGCATATCTTCAAAAAAGTATATCGTAATATGTGTTATAAAGCGGTGGGGATGTACACTTTGAACTACAGAAAAATTAAAGGTTTAGCTAAGCGCGATACCTAAAGCTTTCAAAGTGTAAATTAAAAGCTTTTAAAAGTTGCTTTGCTAAAAACTCTATGCTGTAGGGTAGAAAGCTCTTTTTTAAGTAAAAGCTTTATGTTACAATCGAATTTAAAGCTTTATTAACAGAACTTCGGTTGCTTTTTATGTCCAACGCCAGTTGAGTTTAAAAATCCTGTAACTAGCAGCTCTAGCAATATTTACAAAAGAGCTCATGGGGTACGAAAACCCCTACGTATTGCTTTACTATTTATTATTTCGATTTATAATATTGCTTTATAAAAATCGCTCAGATCATTTCTACCACTCAAGTTGCAAATCTACTACTTTTTTATAGATAAATGTTTTGAGAAAACAATTTGGTATGAAGCCAGGCACTTCCAAATGAAATGGTAATTTACACTAACAAATTGACAATGAAAAAGTTTTTAAAATATTGAGGCACTGAGAAAAATTTATATTCAGAATTGAGTGTACTCGAATTTAATTGAACAAAAAAGGAAAACATATGCGAGCGAAATTTTAAGGAATTTTGATGCCTAAAACCATTTCCCAAGTCTTAAAAGAAATACAAAAAGGTCTAACTGAACATAAACTTGGTTTGAAAAGCAATTAAAATGAAGCTAAGGTTGGTTCAAAACGGTCCGAAACATAGGTGATCGCAACCGTAACTAGTGCAGCTGGGTATAAAAATAGACTGCTGGTCTCAGAAAAGTCGAAAGATATTATAATCGAGAGGTAACGACGCCTAACTTTTATATGTGTATGAAATATTTTATCAAAATCTCTGATATTTATGAATTTAACTTGCAAATAGTCCTTTTAACAGCTTTAACTGAAACCTTTAGCGGTATAAATTTGTTAGTAAACATTCTAGTTCATTAACTAGAATTTCGTGGTCGAAAAAGAAAACAATTCAGTATTCGGGCAGCAACCGTTCAGTTACCAACGCCGTCCTACATTTTAATTTTCTCCTCAACCAATATTCTAACAGTCAGTTTCACGAAGCAATTTAAGTGAAAAATATAAATAATAAAATGCGGATAAAAAAAAATTTTTCATTTCAATATCTTTCGTGAAACCGGCTGTGAGTATTCAAATATTCATTTAATTAAATTAAATATAAAATGTATATTGGCACAACGCCGAAACCGGTTTGTCTCAAAACCAAATTTGACAAGGGATGACGAAAAATCGTTCCAATATACATCAATCATTCACCCTGTCGGAAAAACAACAAAACAAAATAAAACAGTTAAATATAAAACTTTCTTAAAAAGTATTCATGAAACGAGCTCAAGGGCAAGAAAAAATGAAAATTATTATGGTTTTTATTTTTTAATCTAATTTTTAGTTAATTATTAAAAGTTTTTTTGATTTAATAGAGTAGGAAAAATGTTTAGAGACAACTTGAAAATAATATTTCTTATAGTAAAATCATAATAATTTTGAGAATTTCGTGCTTCAAATAGTACATTTGGGTTGCAGATCATGTACGTACGTGCATGTCAACAAAATCAGCCCTATTTTTTGAGACGTCGCTACTGCATTACGGGTACGACGGTAGTGCTCTAATGAAACCACGAAAAAAAGTGAGAACGAAAGGATCACTTGTCAAAGCAATTGAGTAAGTAAATAAAATTGTTTTTTTGGATAATCAAAGTAACTATTTTATGATGAAAAGTTCTTAACATATTCATAAAAAAATATTGAATTATTTTTCTTTTTCAGGTTTGACTTATTGTAATTGTGAAATGCAGTTTTCATAAATAAAATAACAAGGAATAACGGAATAGTTTAGAAGCTGCAAAAACGAAAATGGCGAGCAGAGACACGTACAATAACAAAATGGTTAAAATAGCACTTATAATTTTCTCCATAAAAAGCTAATCTTTGCTTGAATTTCCTTAATTTTATTTTTACAAGTATGGATTAGATTCTATATGAGATTAATATCTAAATTTTGCATAAAATGTTTCAAGAAAATTTAAAGATTTCTGCCTGTGAAATCAGTTATAAAATTCATTGAAAAAAGGAATATTTAAAAAAGAAGAGAATTACTTTTTATAAATATTTTCAAAGGCAAAATTGCTATGAATAGCGACTACACTTGTATTGAATTTTGTTTCAAGTGATATTTATTTTGTTAGGAACATATTTTATATATGATAACTGGATTTTTATTGAATTATTTTGTAATGTAATTTTGTAATTTTCGTATATTTTTCAACCCAAAATGAACTAACCTACTATGAAGTGGTACAGTAATTGGTATAATGCTGATGCATAGGTTAACTAGTATGACGGCTGGTATGATACCGGTGTATGTACTGAGTAGTATGTTAACTGTGATGATCCTGATGTATATACGGACTAGTAGGTTGAATGGTACGATCTTGATGTATATAATGACTAGTATGTCAACTGGTATATTGCTGATGCAGAGACTGACTAGTTTGCCAATTGGTATGGTGCTGATGCAGAAGCGGACAATTGCCATCTCGTAGGACATCGCCGTGTTAAAGATACCAGTTGCTAATATGGAAAAATTACAGAACTCGAACTAGTTGAGCCGGCTTGGCAAACTAGTATTTGACTAGTATAAAACTAGTAGAATTGACTGCAGGGGAGTTACATAGCTAAAATTAGCAGGCAGCATCACTGTAATTGAAAAACAAGTATATTCTTAATAAGTGAAATCTAATAACTTTATGTAACCTCTTACGGAATGAGCTGATCCTGCCTGGAACGGGACTCATTTAAAATTTTTTTTTTACGATATCTCCAAAAGATTTTTGAAATTTGTTTTCAAAAAAAATTTCAGTGTGCACATATTTTTGTACATGTATTGTGATTTACCCCTGCATATAAAATAATTTGAGTACCACTGGTAATAATCAATATATAAATAATACCCAACAAGCAAAAGTAAACTTAAAATAAATGTTCAAAAAGCTTCCCGAGATAAATATTAAGTTTACCAAATTCTAATTTTTCGTTTGTAAAACGTTTGAAAATAAACATTTTGTAATTGAAACGACACGTTTATAAAAAGCTTATTAATGTAAGCCTACAAACAATTTTCAAAGAAAGCATTTTATAAGTGTTTTTTCTGAAACTTAATTCAAACAATATTCTTTGTATTATTTAGCTATTGAAATAAAGTAAATAAATAAGTTATAATTATACATTGAATGCTGCAACTTAAGCTAATTATTAGCAGAATGCAAAGGTGGTTAAGATGCATCCATTATTTGTGCTTTTTCGGCCTCATTCAGATGTAAAATCTTCTATGAAAAGAATTTGAAAATTTTTTAAGTTGAAAGGAAAAAAATTGTCAAATAGGTTTCTCTGAAATTTTTGCAAACATTTGTATTTCACTTTTAAGGTAAAATGATTTATAACAGTTTGTTCTTGAAGTTTATAAAAAGTTTATTTTCAACTCTAAAATAAATTAAAACTGAAAAAGCTTGCATATCGCTTATGGTAGCAAGTTTACTTTAAATATTTTGAAAACATTTACAGAAATGCTTGTCAGGTAATTTACGAGGTGTGTTCAAAAAGTATCGCGAATTTTGTGTTTTTTCAAAAATTATTTATTTATTCATGAATATCTATTTTGTCCCCTTCAAAGTAATCCCCATGAGATATTATACACTTGTGCCAACGGTTTTTCCAATCTTCGAAGCACTTCAAAAAATCATTTTTTTGTATCTTGTTCAGCTCCTCCTTCGATGCCGTCTTTATCTCGTCAAGAGAAGCGTAACGTCGTCCTTTCATGGGCCTCTTCAGCTTAGGGAACAAGAAAAAGTCACAGGGGGCCAGATCTGGGGAATACGGTGGCTGCGGCATCATTAGTGTGTTGTTTTTGGCCAAAAAGTCGCGCACAAGCAACGATGCGTGAGCAGGGGCGTTATCGTGGTGCAAAATCCAATTTTTGTTCTTCTTTGCACATCTTCTCGGCCTTCTGAGAACATTTTGTACCACCGATAAACGTTGCTTCGGTCCAAGGTAGCTTCTCCGTATGCCACATTGAACATTCGGAATGCATCCGCGCACTTAATTTCGTTTTTCACACAAAATTTGATACAGGTTCTTTGATCCATTTTTTTGAATAGGTAAAAATCGAAGACGATCCAAAACACGTGCAAGCAAAGCAGCTGTCAACAATTAACTGAACATTCAAAATGGCCGAGCTTGTCGGCATAAGTGAGAGACATGAGTACCAACATAACGCCACAAAAAATTCGAAATTCGAATATACGTAACCAGCGAAAATTCAAAATTCGCGATACGTTTTGAACACACCTCGTACATTGATCAAAAATATTTAATAATCTAACAGATTTTTCTCAAATTCATCACTATATCTTTTTAATACCACCACTAATTAAAATGTTCGAGTACGAATACTGCATTCCCACAACAGCCGGTTCTCTCGAATGACCCGGGTTTTTTCACCCGGCCAAGGGCTGTTATTTCAGTGTAACCCTGTCCAATCTGGGGCAGGGCGAAGCACTGTTAACAACAACAACAACAACAGTACGAATACTGGCTGGAATTACTACATATTTAAAACTCAAGAAATTTCGGCTTGAAATCGCTTGAGAACAAAATCTTAAATGCGCAGCTCACTGAAACTTCTGCAGCAGTATTTTAAGGGGTTATATATGTTGAAGTCGGTCAAAAAATCAAAATTTTTTTTATTCTTTCAACCTAAAGTATAGATTCTTAAGAATGTTATCTCAAATTTTTATAGAGATTTAAGCAGTAGGATCGAAGTTGTAGCGTTTTGCATCTTGCTCCCTTACTAAGTTGTTGTTGTTGTTGTTAAACCCTGTCCCTTACTAAGTCGTGGCGTGTACTTGAAACTTTAAACGCGATTATCTCGAAATCATGTTTTCCGAAAACGTCGTTGCAATGACATGGATTGCCGAAAGTGTTTTGGACTGATTTCAATTTTTTTTTTTCAAATTGTTCGTAATTTATTTGCCGTTGAACAATTACTTTTTTTGGTTTAAATTTTCATATCAATGTTATGAATTTTTCAATACATTTCATCAGATGAAAAAAGTAGCCTTTCTGTTAAAATCGTCCCCGTTTTTTCTCATTTCGATGAATCGTTCAAGGACACCACAAGTCCTCATACTAACGAAATTTGTTTGGTTTTATGCTTTCAGTTGAGCTGATGAACTGGAATCGTAGTCACGGCAAGCCTCTTTGAAAAAAAAAACGCGTTTTGCGTTAAATGTCAACAATTGACAATTATTAGTATTTTTTTATGTTCTTGAGCTGATTTTACAAATTACACGTTGTGCTACGCAAGACGTATAACAAGTATGCAATAAAAATATGGCAACACACCTCTACAGAAAATCAAAATTTTCCCCATTTTCCCACACTTCAATATATATAACCCCTTAAGAAACTAAACTTGATAGAGAAGTAAATTAATTCAAAAATTGAAAGCAAAAAGTCGCGGACTTATTTAACAACCATTGTAAAAACTTACTTTTTAAAAGTTCAACTGCAGCAAAAGCGGGGGCTCCAACCGGCAGCAAGCTTTTTAAACTTTCCAAGCTTTAAAGGCTTGCCTCTCTTGCATATTTATAGCCAGTTCAAACTTCAAACTGAATGCCATCTGTCACTCTGTTGAAAGCTTTCACGTACCTGTATTTTTGAGTAAAACCGCATTACTTAGACTTGAGTGATATCCGGCATGAAAACTAGGACAACAAGTCACATGTTGCGCGCCTATGTTTATGCTTTCGTACTTTTTTTGGAACTATTTATTTATATCATATCGTTATAAATGATATCAATTTACATATACACATACACGTCCGATTGTATGCATGTATGTAGATAACCAGCTAGATGCGTTGCTATCAACGAGAACTGCGTACGCCTGATAAATTAGCCCGAGCCCTGCTTGCATGTGCTGTGGTTGTTCGTATTAAAATGTGCAGCTTGCGTCACTTTGGCGTCGATTAGGCGCCGTTGTAGTGTTTTGTTTTGCTCCGAAATAGGTGTGATGTTGGTTAAGCTCTGGAATTCAATTGATATGTTCAACGGTGGTGAATCAAATGACCAGCGTACAAATGAATTCGAGCATTTGGGGTTTGTTTTTGTTTTCACCATGTCAATGATTTTTATACCCAGTGGTTACAGGAAGTATTTGGACATCTGTGTTATAACTCCTCGCACTCAAACCTACTAGTTAATACAGACAGCCCAGCCACTAGAAGTTCTGTCTTATTTCCCTATTAACAAGGAGTGGTTCTTAGTCCCTTATGGGAACCCGATTCCGAGATATCGACTAAAAATTGGGAGAGGAACAGAAAGATGAAGAGAACAAATGAGAGGAAGATAGATTTGAGAACGAGGCTGAGAGTAAGAGGTTGAGAGAAGTGAAAGAGAGGGTGAGAGTGAAACTAAGTGGAAGGTTGAGTGAGCGGAAGAGGTAGTGAGAGGGGGGGTTGGACAAAGGGGGAAAGGGAAAGAGGATGTGGATGTGAGAGGGAGAGTGGGAAAGAGAGGAGAATGAAAGGGTGGACTGAGAGATGGAGAGGGAGAGGGAGACAGATACGTACTTTTTTTTACAGGATTTCCAATATGACCAGTTTTCGAGTTTCTAGAGAAAGCTAAACCGCTAACCTTAAGAAATTCTCCTTCCCTTGTAGCCTTTCCGACGAAATTGACATTTTATTGTATTTCATCGGGGTTTACAAGTGCTTGGGTGCTTTTGCCATTTGGTGCGTTTGTGTTGGGCGACCAAATGTCTGATTTTCCTGGAAAGAGCCATACTCGGCGAATGTATGGGTTGAGGTATGACATTACCTCACGTTCGCTCTCAAAACTGCTGTCTCCGTTGGAAATTTGATACCAATTCCCGGTATACTACCAGCCGGTCTACCTGCGACATTGACCACAAAAGCTCTAAAAATAGCCCTACTTGCTGTCGCGTTAATTCCAAGACAGGTTAAGAAAGAACAGTGTTTCCACAGTTTTACGACTTTGTTCGCTACGGAAAAGCAATACACTAGTATGAATACGCCCACAAATTA
>OX465293.1:106297591-106445091 GCA_949987695.1 Merzomyia westermanni
AATGAAACGAAATGAAATGAAATAAAATAAAAAAAGTAAAAATTAAATAAAATAAAATAAAATAAAATAAATGAAATAAAATAAAATAAAGCAAAATAACAGTAAATTAAATTAAATTAAATTAAATTAAACTAAATTAAATTAAATTAAATTAAATTAAACTAAATAATATAAAACAAAATAAAATGAATGAAATAAGATAAACTAAGATAAAATAAAATAAAATAAAATAAAATAAAATAAAGTAAAATAAAATAAAATAAAACAAAATAAAATAAAATAAAATAAAATAAAATAAAATAAAATAAAATCAAATAAAATAAAATAGAATAAAATAAAATAAAATAAAGTAAAATAAAATGAAATGAAATGAAGTGAAATAAAATAAAATAAAATAACATATAACAAAATAAAATAAAACAAAATAAAATAAAATAAAATAAAATAAAATAAAATAAAATAAAAAAAAAGTAAAATAAAGGAAAAGAAAAGAAAAGAAAAGATAAGAAAAGAAAAGAAAAGATAAGAAAAGAAAAGAAAAGAAAAGAAAAGAAAAGAAAAGAAAAGAAAAGAAAAGAAAAGAAAAGAAAAGAAAAGAAAAGAAAAGAAAAGAAAAGAAAAGAAAAGAAGTGAAAAGAAAAGAAAAGAAAAGGAAAGAAAATAAAATAAAATAATGTTAAATAAAATAAAACAAATGAAATAAGATAAAATAAAATAAAGTAAAATAAAACAAAAAAAAGAAAATAAAAGAAAATAAAACGAAACAAAAAAAAATAAAATAAAAAAAAAATAAATAAAATAATTTAAAATAAAACAAAAATAGAAATATAAGAAAATAAATTAAAAAAAATAAAAAAAAATTTTAAAAATATAATAAAATAAAGTAAAATAAAATTAAACTAAAGAATATAAAATAGCATAAAGTAAAAGGAATGGAAAGAAAGCAAAAGAAAGGAAGGGAAAGGAAAGGAAGGGAGAAGAAAGGACAGGAAAATAAAGTAAAGGAAGGGCGAAGAATGGAAGGGAACGGAAAGTAAAGGAAAGGAGAAGAATGGAAGCTAACGGAATGTAAAGGAAAAGGAAGCAAATAAAGGAAAGGAAAGCATAGCAAGTAAAGGAAGGAAAGGAGAGGACACGAAAGGAACAGCACAGAAAGGAAGGGAAAAAGGTGGAATGAAATTAACAGCAATTAGTTAAAATAAAGTTTTAGTTGAATTTGAACCACTGGGCGATCTCAAGTTTAGTTAAACTAATGTGAAGGATATACCAGCTTGCATTTCAAACTTGACGAGTACTTGGTAGTAACGTCTCTTTTTCGTAGAAAATGTGTGCCTCTTTGCAGAAAATAAATAATCTGCTCACGTGAATTACCTGCTAACTTATTTGAATATGCTAAACTAAGGGCATATTTTTATGAGCTTACTAAAATAGATTTAATTGCATTAATTTTCTAAGAAGTGCAGAATTGTTGTGCGATGCAGGCGCAGCAGCCCAAAATCATTGCTGGCAAAAACTAAGAAAAGTTAGAGAACGAAGTGCAGCTATATTAAAAAGGTAAAAGGCGAGAGTAATTACGTTAAGAGTCACCAAACAATGAGCGAACAACAATAAAGTACAAGTAAATGCAGGCTAAGATAAATGAATTAAGATTATTATTATAATAACAATTAAAATGAAATGTTGTACAACAAAAAACTTAGCAAAACAACGTCAGAGGAGAAAAATAATAAAAATAAAAAAAATTTAAAAGACATTAAAATTGAGGATGCAACGATATGAAAGTAGTAATAAATACACTTAGGACATGTTAGAGAGTTAAAACAAGAAAGGAAACTTAAACTGAAAAGTGAGCAATGCTGGTTGTGCTAATAATAAGCGGAGGAAAGTTGTAACTAAGAGTTAAGCCAAGTGCAAGTAAGTTAGTCGAAACAAAGCAGATTTTTTTTTTATATACAAGATGAATAATATAATACTTTGCTTATGCTTAGTACGCTGCAAAGGGGCAAAAGAATGGCTTGCTCAGCACCGCAGGCTAAACTATGTAAAGACGATGATTTGTTTAGCTAATCAACAACAATGCAACAGGCAAAAAAAATTTTTTTGTTTTTTTAAAAACGAAAACAGCCTTTAAACAGATTTAACCAGCAAAATATAAGTGACGTCACTGTGCATTGAAATAAAATAATATAAAATAAAATAAGATAAAAAAAAACAAAAAAAAAAATAAAAAAAAAAAAAAAAATTAATTAAAAAAATTTAATTGAATAAATATCTAGCATATCGATATGACGAATAAAAACCGGGCATAATTTTGTTATTTTGTTCATAGGCGGGCACATATTTGAGCCAAAAGAATCGAAATGAACACTTTTTGAAATTTTCGTATCTTTGTCTGCATGTTTGCGCGCGTATCAAACACAAACTGCTAAATAAATTAAATGAGGACTTCACTCTTGAGTTACTGGATATCTAATTTAAAGTTTAAGATGCACTTAATTATGATAGCTTTACCGGTTTCGGAGTTATCCACCAATACGTAGACCAGGGTGACCCAAAATATGTTTGCACAGTATGAGTATCAAACGAAAAGTGCTAATGAATACAACAAGGACTGTGTTGTTCTAGTTCCATATCTCAAATGACTTTGGAGCTATAATGAATCTAATGGGATGCATCCTATTATAATTTCTGATATGTAGCGAATAATGGCTGGGTCTTATAGTATTCTCATATAATTTACACAAAGCTCATTGCCCAGAAAGCTGTTTCCACACAAACGTTTATTTACTTAAATACAGCTTATTATGAAACTAAAGGGTGTTTTTTTTAGGGGTATAGAACTTCGAATTGAAATAAAACACAAGAAAATCGTTTTAAGGTCCATCAATTTGGCTTTATTGTTTTAATGTTTAAATATGATTTCGGGCATGTGGCCGCCGCGGCTGGCTCGAATAAAGCCAATTCTACAGGTCCAATTTTCAACCACTTTTTCGAGCATATGGGGCCGTATGTCGGCAATAACGCCACGAATGTTGGCTTCCAATTCCCCTAACGTTTCTGGTTTGTTGGTGTAGACGAGCGACTTCACATATCCCCAAAGAAAATAATCCAATGGTGTCAAATCACACGACCTTGGTGGCCAATTGACAGGTCCATTCCGCGAAATTATGCGCTCATCGAATGTTTCCTTCAATAAATCGATTGTGACGTGCGCTGTGTGGCATGTAGCGCCGTCTTGTTGGAACCACAACTCATCCACATTCATGCCATCCAATTCGGGAACAAAATAGTCGGTTATCATGGCTCTATACCGGTCTCCATTAACGGTAGCTGCCTCTCCAGCATTATTGCGGAAGAAGTATGGCCCAATGACTCCACCAGCCCATAGAGCACACCAAACAGTCAGTTTTTGTGGATGTAATGGCGTTTCAAGGGTCTCATGTGGATTCTCTTCACTCCAAATGCGGCAATTTTGCTTGTTGACGTAGCCATTCAACCAAAAATGAGCCTCATCACTGAACAAAATTTTGCGATGAAAATCAGCATCGAAATCAATCTCATTTTCGGCCCATACACCAAAATCACGACGCATTGCATGGTCTCGCGGCTTTAATTCTTGCACAAGCTGGATCTTGTAAGGTCGCAAGCCAAGATCTTTGCGCAAAATCTTCCATAAAGTTGATGGACAAAGCTCCAATTGCTGTGCACGGTGGCGAATCGATTCATTCGGGTCCTCTTCAACACTTTGCTCTACAGCGGCAATTGTTTCTTCGGTGCGCACTGTTCGACGTCTCTGCGGATGCGTATTATCACATAGAGTAAACGTAGTGCGAAAACGATCCATGGTTAACCGAATTAATTGCTCTGATGGACGATTATGTCGACCATAAAATGGACGGAGTTCACGGTAAACTTCGCGAACTGAACCATTATTTTCGAAATAAATTTGCACGATTTGCAAGCGTTGTTCTTTTGTCAACCTGTTCATGATGAAATGGCAAACCAAACTGAACATAAATGACATTAGAGTTGCCAGATTTGACCACAAAATGCTAGTTTTATCTCTATTCGAAAAACAAACCTGTAAAAAAAACACCCTGTATAAGCCTCTTGAAAATTTTGTCATAACTTAAGCCCCAGCGCAGCTCTTTAATTATAAGAACTGCGAACCAAAAACCCACATTCCCACGACAGCCGGTTCTATCGCACCGGAATGACCCGGGTTTTTTCACCCGGCCAAGGGCTGTTATTTCAGTGTAACCCTGTCCAATCTGGGGCAGGGCGAAGCACTGTTAACAACAACAACAACAACAACCAAAAACCCAAAATCGAATACTTGAAAAAACCTGTGCTCTAGGTGAGTTGTATGTAATATGAAAAAGCTGCAGTTTCGGCAAAATTTGTCATCTAAAAAAAATAGCATTGTAAAAGTACTGAACTTCTTTTCTCAAACCAAACTTCATAGCAAATTTTTTCTTGCGGTTGTAGTAAACATGTCTGCACTACTCTCAATATGGTCAACCTTTTCTAGAAATAAAAAAAATTCCAACCAAAAAAAGCATAGCTGGAAATTGTTTTCGCGCGTTAACAACTTTATATATCTGTAAGCGTTTTGGAGATATTTATTGCTTTAACATGAACACATACATATAATCTGTACAAATTCGTGTTTATGAAATAGTTACCGAAAAAGCAAAATCAACAGCTGTCGTAATCTTATCGCTTACACCGTTGGCCTGATTGTGCGTCATTTTTATGGAAATAATGAAGGTTGCGTGTACGCCGTGTGGTATTCTCTATGGCTGGTTTTACATCACATCTTTGTCATATCTGCTAGTTATATTTTTTACATGTTTTTTTTTTCTGTAGTTGTGATGGCTTGTTTTATTACCAAATTACTGTGCGGGTACTAGGTGCTTTTCAATTTTGCTTGCGGCGAATATTAGATTTATGTGGGCTTGGCGGTTATTAGAATTGTTAAAAATTATTTGTTTGCCTAACATCTAGTTTCACGAAGAAATTTAAGTGAAAAATAATTTTTCCCACTGTCAGATTTTATATAAAACTCGATTAAAAAGTAATTTTTCTTTTAAATATCTTTCGTGAAATCTGCTGTAAGTTTTTTATGATTTATTTAATTTTTGCTAAAATGTCGGTAATTAAAAATTATCTTGTTTTTGTTTTTGTTAATTTATTATCGACTTCAACAAACAAGGTTCGATTTTTTTTCGTAAGCACTAAGCGATTTGTGGATAAAAAAAAGGAAAAATTAAATTTCCTTTGAATATCAAATGTGGGCGCTTGTAATTTTTTCTAATTTTTTATTGCTTTCAATTCAAACATATTTTTAGACAATCTGAGAAAAGTTTACTTAACATGGAATAAAAGACCGCCAAAATTGTAATAAATAATTATTGGCTTATTTTTATTTTAATTACATGCTCTCACAATTTAGGTCGCTATGTAGCAAGCCACCAATTTACGCTTGATTTTCAAAGGAAAAATAAAATTTTGAAAAAAAAAACATAGACTTTTATTGTACATAGCTCTTTTTTTGCAACCATTTAGCGACCTATAAATTAAATAACAAAATTTAATATTTTTTTTTTTAATTTGAAATCTTCTCTGAAAAGCAAAAGTGAACTTGTCGCTTGCGCGATATCAACCAAAACTGTGAGAGCTTATAATTTCTTCTGCTGGCTTATTATACCTTTCATGAACATAAATTGGTATTATAACTTTGGTCCGATGTTTGCAAGTATGCGAAGAAGAAGAGATAGACCCACCAATAAGTTTACCGAAATGATCAGGGCGATAAGCTGAGTCGATTTAGCCATGTCCGTCTGTCTGTTTGTCTGTACGCAAACTAGTCCCTCAGTTTTCGAGGTATCTTGATGAAATTTGGTATCGAGCCGCCATTTTGTATCTGTCATCGCATTGACGAATAAAAACTACAGAGACCAAAGTTGAAGTTCTTATTATACTTTTAGGTATAGCTTTATAGCGAGTTGTGAGCTCCCGTGGAGCAAGTTTCATTGTCTTGGTTCCACCGTGTAGTGCCTGGCTCCTGCATGTTTTCTCTTCAGCTTCCCATCTCAAAATTTCACAAGTTTCGTTAATCTCTGGAAATAAATGATTGTTTTTTTAAATATGAGGAGCCTAAAACTATGGTTTTAATTTTTCCAAGTGTGAAAATTAAACTTCAACAAAAAAAATCAAGAAGCCACTACGCCCCTGGACAAACATTACTCGTTTCGCTTTTCTTTAAGAGTAATCACGCGAAATGCTACAGCTTTTTTAAATATTCTCTTTTTTTTCCATTACTTTTACAGTAAATTAATTTTATTTTAGCTGGAATTACTTGCAGAGCACATGCCGTACAAGGCGGGAAAAGAAGGACGCTTTTCGCTAGCGGCAAATTGTGGAATGAAATAAAAAAAAAGAAAATAAAAAAAGAAAAAAAGAAAAAATTAAAAAAAATGTGCTCAGCTATGTATGAAGTGGGGAGCCTTAAGTGAAATTCAGCGGAAAAGGCAAGCGACATATAAGTAATTTCAAAGAAAAGTAAATAAAAACAATAGGAAATGCTATGTAAAGCAACAATTGCAACAATAAGCAGAACTACATACAAAGTGAAACGAAACAAATAATGAAAGGAACATATATGACAAATGTATGAATGGATCTAGTCTTGTATATGTATCTTCAAAGACGGGAAGTAGCTCGGGAAATGATAGCAGTTATAAAAACAATAACAAAATGCGAATGAAACAAGTAAGAGCTGTACTGTTCTTGACTATTACATAGGCCTCGTAGCTTGTATGGATGTGATTGAACTAAAAGCTGACCGAACTCTTGAGCACTATGTAGTTCAGTGTCTTCAAATCCTCATATTTCAAGATTCACCTTTTTAAAGTTGCAGCAACCACAGCGCAGTACAGAAGGGGGTTTTTATTATTTTGAGCTATCGAAAGAAGTCATAATATCTAAAGAGTGTGTTATTTGAATTATATATGATATGCTAACTTGCAGATTGACAAAAATTCCTCGTACTGAAAATTAGCTTAGGGACTTTTGAGAGACTGCTTACCCTTACTTTCGCGTTCTTTATTTCCTCCTGCCCAGCCTCATCCTTTTCACCTAACTATTTTTTTCCTAGTCTTCATCCTTTTCAGCTAAACATTTTTTTTAGTCCTCTCCATCTTTCCAGCGGTATTTGAAAACTTTTATTCACTCCCGTTAACGTAGCTTGCTTTATGTTTCGCATCTTTCTGAATTTTTCAAGTCCCTTTCTCTTTGTCATTGTTTACCTTTACCTTTTTTTCTAATTTTTCTTTTTTTGTTTTCCTTTTTCATTTTTTTTCTTTTTCTTTACTTTTTCTTTTTATTTATTTTTTCTTTTTCTTTTATTTTTTTTTCTTTTTCTTTTAATTTTTTTTCTTTTTCTTTTTAATTTTTTTTCTTTTTCTTCTTTTTGCTTTTCTTTTCTTTTCCTTTCCTTTTTCTTTTTTTTCTTTTCCTTTTTCATTCCTTTTCTTTTTGTTTACTTTTTCTTTTTATTTATTTTTTATTTTTCTTTTAATTTTTTTTCTTTTCTTTTTAATTTTTTTTTTCTTTTTCTTTTCAATTAATTTTTTTTTTTTTTTTTACTTTTCTTTTCTTTTTTTTACTTTTCTTTTCTTTTCCCTTTTCTTTTTTTTCCCCTTCTTTTTTCTCTCTCTTTTTCCTCTTCCTTTTTCTTTCTCTTTTTTTTTCTTCCTTTTTCTTTTTCTTTTTTTTTAACTTTTTCTTCTTTTTTCTGTTTCTTTTTCTTTACTTCATTTTCTCTCACTCTATTTCATTCACTTTCCTTTTAACGTTCCAGTTGGATTTCCTTTGCTTTTGATTTGCTTCTCAAATACCCTTTTCTTTTGGCCCTTTTTCCTTTCAACTTCTCCTCTCCTTTTCAATTTCAAGTTCTTTCCTTTTTCCTAGCTGCGAAAATGTATTATAGTGAATATTTGTTTTGCTTGGAAGACACCACCCCCAATTCTTCTAAACTATGCCCATGTCCTGCCTGAAAGTGTGGGCAAAATTTGACAACTTTTCGAATTCCTTGAAACAAACTAAGATTGTTGTTTATAAATAAGTTTAATCCGATTTTCCCTGTTCCAACAAATTATGAATAGACCAAAAACATACATAGGCCTATCAAAATTCAAATAGATAGTTCAAAAATTGGGAGGCTGCATCACAAAATCGATTCAGCTCGTCGTTCTGATTATTTCCGTATACATATTGTTGTATTTATCTCTTGTTCTTCTTTTGCGTACAAAAAGTCGCCAGCGCAACAAAGTTATTATACTATTTCTTATTCAAAAAAGGCATACAAACGTAAAGAATGTGGCGTAGTAATCAACTAAAGGCCACAAGTGGTGATGCATAAACAGTGTGTTTCATAAGTATAGCACTCTAAAAATAAATTTTTTTAAGAAGTGATTAAAGTTTAAAATACAGATTTGATGACTTTTAATTGAAAAAATATAATTGAAACATATAAATTCGTAAAAACCTATGGTTTTTCGATTTTCAAGCAATTTTTATACAAGGTGGCGCAAAAGTAATCCTCCTATCAGAAAATGCTATAACTTTTGCGATTGGCCGCTAAAGTCAGTTCTGTTTTGACATTTGTGTAGTAAACACATGCGAAATACACGTTAATAAACAATGTTACGCTACACTGCTCCAGAACGCGGAATATTGCTGACTATTTATTTGACCAATAATCGGTCGGGGCCAAACGGTTACTGTGAATGGTGAGCGCTACAGAGCAATGATCAACGAGTTCTTTTTGCCGCAACTTGATGAATTGGGATTGGAAAACATGTGGTTCCAACAAGATGGTGCAACAGCACACACTGCACGTGCCACAACCGATATGCTGAACATCGGAAGCTTACTTTTGCGCCACCTTGTATATTAGAAATTTTGCAAATCGCGAATATGTGTTTTTAGGTTAAAATTTTAAGTGTTTAGAGATCGCCGTGAATGTAAACATTTTTTTTCTAATTTTTCTTCATATAAAATTTATTTTTAAATGAAACAAATATTTTTATATAAAAAAAGGAAGAAGACTTCAGAACAAAAATGGTAAAACTCCACTGCGACTTTCATAAGAATTTCCTTTTTTAACTTTTTAAGATACAAAATTCATTCAGAAGAAAGTTTAGTAAGACTCTTCAGTTGGAATTCTATTAGGAAAATATTGAAATAAATACAATAGTGCATAAACGTTTAAAACATATTAATTCCGAGTGCGGTGTAATTATGAAACTCGACCGTACTAAAGTTGTTGAAAGAGCGCGACTATGACATTTTAATCTCCCCTGCGGGTACTGACAGCTCAGAGCTGATAGCTGATGGCTGCTCGCTTTTGGTAGCACAAAATAAACAAAACAATAAAAATACTGCGTTATAGCTGGATGACGATTGCTCGTTGCTGGCTAGCGTTGGCTCACAACTGGTGGCAGTTGCATAAGCCATCATTGGTTTCTGTGTATTTTTATTATTTAAAATGCACCAAAGAAATTAAAAATATGATGATAATTGTAGTATTTGTAATCACATTTGTATAAATACTAGAGATTGAAGACTATCGATAGTTGTGATTATCGTTAGTTATCGATTGTATTTATGGACATTAACGATAAATAAAAAAATCTAAACTATCGACATTCTGTGTATTTCTAGAGAAAATACTTTCAAATTGGTTGTAAAGTCGAGAGTTGTGGTTCATTCGGCTTTTTTTTTACCGAAGTAAGTGCTAGCATAAAGCATCTAATAATGTTCGTTTTTACATATGTTTACAATGGTTTTACAAAAGTGGATGGAAATGCGTGAATTGATTTTAGATGGAGCATTCGTGAAACGTTATAACTGATACTACTGATAGCAAAAAAATCGATAGAAATAGCGATAGCAGTGAGCTATCGATACATAGATAGTATCGATAGCTTTACACCACTAATTAATGCCGCCACAGTTTAATGATACATGCAGTAAATATTTTTTTATAATACTCTGTGAGTTCTTATTTGTACTAAGCCTACTAAAGGCTTTTATGGGACTTCATAGCAAGCTAACCTACTAGCAAAGCTTCAGTTGTAGCGTTACTCTACTCTGCTTAATCCATATAAAAGACGCTCAAGCAAACCCTACCTTTTGACATGGGATCAGTAAGCACACTTTTTACCGCGAAATTCTTTTCTTTGACTTCCTTCCAAAGCTTAAAACTGTTTGCCAAATGATATTTCGTAGTACCAACAGCTTTACCAAGGTTGGGAAGGAACACTGCGGGCCCCACAAATGCAACATATTCTTCCGAAAAAGTAATTTTTCTAAAGTAATCCCAAAGAAGTTACTACAACCAGTAGAACCGGGCACAATTTATTACTAGTGAGATAGCTGGCACATGGTAATGTAATCTGGCTTCTCTAGCCTTTATAGAAGAGGAGTCTGTCTTGCTATCAGCAAGGCAAAATACTTCAGACCATAAACGACTAAGATTAACCCGAACGCCTGTGGATACCCGAATTACTAAGCTAAACTATTACTTAACCAGACCAGAAAATCCTCCGGTGTATATCCTTACGAGTTCAAAACTTGCGTAAGATTACTCCGATAGCTTTCACCCGAAATTGGCAGTGAAAGCAGATTGGTTCAGAATAATTTGTCCGCCCTTGCTGGTTCTAATTGCCACAATGTAGCTTAGAAGGCTAGACTGCTAGGCTTTCGAAGCTTTCGGATTATGTTAACCTTGTGGATAGTCCTTTTCTGTATATGGATCAGGTACGTTCTGCAAGGAGTACCTTCGCGTACTAAAAGGGCTGCAATGCAAGCTATTTATTTGACACTGTCGAACCATCGTATCTTGGCTATTAGTCGTCTCTTTCTACAAGCATACATTACCGTGGGTGTATTCGGGGTAAAAAAATTAAAAAAATGGAATAGTTCTTTAGACCATTAAAATAAAATAAAAACTACAAAAGTATGTAAGCGTAGGCAAATCTTTGGTTAGCGTTGCGTACTGCAGTTGAGTAGATACGTCAGTGCAAATGACAATTGGCGGGGCACTTCCACAGATAGCCACACATCTGCTACAGTCAGCATCCCTGCAGTGAAACACTAAAATAGTCAGACATGAAACTAGTTCGAAGCTAAAATTTTCTGACTGATATCGAAATAGTCTGTTGAGGACTAATTTTTTTCAAAGTTTTGTAAAATGCCAATGGCGCCAAAAGTTAGGAAAATTCAGGTTTTCACTTATGGCGCCTACGATGTGAGGCGAGTACTGATGGACTATGCACAAAGTAATTTAAAATATTTTAAGTTGTTAAGTTCTTCTATATACTTGTTAGTAAAGAATATACTGCCTATCTACATAACTAATAAAAATTAAAAAAAAAGATTAAGTGGCAACCCTAGGTGGTAACACTAACTGATAATATTTTCATTGAAATACGAGGTGACATTCCCTTGCTTTGATACCCATATTATCATATCTTATGTTTCTAAATTTCGCATAGATGGCAGCTCTATAAAAAAAATCTAAGTGGCAACACTTACGCGGGTAAGCTAAGACTGTAGCATTACACAAACATACAAAATCTCATTTGATACCCATATTGGCAGATTTCATTTTAAAAAAGTTCATGTAGGACTCAAAAGTGCATGGAGATGGACTAAGTCGTTTTCCACAAAATAGCGGATATGCAAAAAAATAAAAATTTGAAAATTTGAGAATGTATGGCAACCCTAAGTTTTTTAAGTACGACGTATAATGAGTTTGCTTTCATAAACACATTGGCTTATCACACATCTTATTTTTTTTAAATTTCAAGTAGGTTCCCATGTATATTGCCCTCATTGGTAAGACCCAAGCAGAAAGTCTTTAAATGTTGTACGCTATCGATATACCAAATTTCATCAACATTTTTCACGCCGTTGCCAGTATAGTAGTGGAGTAACATTATAAGACTATAACAAGACAGCAAGCAAAATTGGGAGCGCTTTCAATTTGTTATGCTG
The DNA here is from genome assembly GCA_949987695.1 of Merzomyia westermanni. NCBI lineage: Eukaryota > Metazoa > Arthropoda > Insecta > Diptera > Tephritidae > Merzomyia > Merzomyia westermanni. The sequence continues at coordinate 106,309,658 of OX465293.1, forward strand.
GCTTATTATACCTTTCATGAACATGAAATGGTATTATAACTTTGGTCCGATATTTGTAAGTATGAGAAGAAGAAGAGATAGACCCACCGATAAGTATACCGAAATGTTCAGGGCGATGAGCTGAGCCGATTTAGCCATGTCTGTCTGTCCGTCTGTCTGTTTGTACGAAAACTAGTCCGTCAGTTTTTGAGATATCTTGATGAAATTTGGTATGGAGCCGCCATTTTGCATAAGATTAATCATTCGTCGGAATCAGCCAGATCGAAGCAATACAACGCATAGCTCCCATACAATCGATAGTTTCGATAAATGGGTTTTGGGCTATACAATTTGCAATTAAAAAGCTAGGAACGTAAAGTTCTGCAGGTTTGGTACTTATTATGTATGTAATGTGTGTAGTAAAAATCAGCCAAATCGGACTTAAATAACATATAGCTCCCATACAATCGATTGTTACGATAAATGCGGTTTAGGCTATGTATCAGCTATGTAGGTGATCAGTTTTGCAGAGTTTTTACTAATTGTGAGTAAGGATGAGACGCTTAAACCCGTGATGATTCATGAAGGTATAAAGTCGAAGACAGCCCTTTCCTTACTTGTTTTTTTTGTTATTTTCAATTTAAAAAAATTTAAAGCGGGCGGAAAATTTGAGGGATCATTATTGAGCCAATAAGATCCAAAGCAACTGTGTAAATAATTTTTGTGTATGTTTTGCGCGCGCATCACTCAAAAACCGCTTAATATAATTGAATGCGACTTTCACCCTTGCTTACTAGGCATCTAACTTAATGTTTAAGAGTTCTCTTGTTTCTATAACTTGACCGATTTTGGAGTTGTCGACCAATATGTAGACAAGGGTGACCCAAAATATGTAAAAATATGTATAGATGAGGGTTTTAACAAGTAAAAGTTCTTAGTCCCATGTGAGACCCCGTTTTCGGGATGTTGACCAAAATGGTTTCCCCGATATGGGTATCAAACTTAAAGTGTTGATTAGGATATTTGCAAGCAGATGTTTCTAGTAAGAGTGATAGTGATAGTAATAATGATAGAGATAGGGTAAGTTGAATAAGACATAAATGATATGAAAACGGAGAAGCAGATAAAGAGGAAGAAAATGAAGGGAAAGGGGGCAGCCAGGCATGTGGATCTAATGAGAAGGAAGAGTCGAGTACATTTTTTTGCAGGTAAACGTCTGCCGGGTCTGCTAATATAATATTAAAATTCAACTTGTTCAACTCGGTCTATATAGTTATTGTATTTCTAGTTGTTTGCATGCATCTTAACCTTCTAGTTACCATGTGTTCTTTTGCAAAGTTGTGTACAAAAGTTAAGACTTATTTACCTTTTCTGTTTACAAAGAATGCATTTGAACGGAAAAGTATGCGTAGTCTTTAAGCTTTATTTCTCTCTCTTTCGATTCTCTTTCGCATTTTTTTACCACCATAGCCTCTTACCTTTTTCATTTAATTCATATTTTATGCTGCTAATGAATTACCTCACCAGCTCAGCGGCTCCGAAAAACCAAAAACTTATTTTACAACAAAAGTCACAACAGATCGTTGCACGGTGCCTACGTGAGCTTTCTTTTGGTTTTTCTATTTCCGTTCTGCGCTTTACACGTTATTGAGTGTTCTACATTTGGATTGTAAGAGAATGCTATCAATGACGTTACATAGATACTCCCCTTCAAGTGTTGGTCCTTTTTTCTTCAACGACTGTATATTTTTTATTTCTCATCGTCATTTTCAATAGTTTTAGAAATTCAAAACGGCTACGCCATTAACAACAAACAAATTGATAGAGAGGCCTACTTACTTACGTACATAACTGGTTGTCAATAGTTTCGAGTGGTAAACAAGCACTGAGCCAATTAAGTACATTCGTCACCTAGGTAAATTTAGTGAAGAGCTTAATTGAAGAAATGATTTGCCAGATGACTAAAAGGCCCTTATCTTACGATAAAAATTCAAATTTCCACTAGAAGAAAGGAAGTTATTCGACTGCAGAATGCGAATGCCCAGCTGCGGTGTTTTTTATTCAATGCTAGAAAACACGGTCACTTTACTACGTCTTAGAGCTTATAATATACTGACTACCATTTTATTATTATAACTCCGAAACCAGTCGAGGTATGGAACTTAATCACCCTAGTCCACATATTAGTCGACAACATCAAAACGGGCTGAGTTAACAAACTAATTTATATATAAAATTATAAGTTGTACACATGGTAATGCGGTGGCGAAAGTTGGATGCAATTCCCAACTGATCTTGAAAAAGTCGAGACATATTTTCGATCCTTAAACTATCCCGAAAAACTCCCGACATGATACATAAAATTCCCGAATGGTCCCGAAAACAATCAAGAAATGATCCCAAAAGCTTAGAAAACAATTTAGAAATGATCCCGAAAAAGTCACGAAATGGACCCGAATTTATCCCGAAAAGGTCCCGAAAACAATCCCGAAATGATCCCAAAAGTTTCGAAATGATCCAAAAGTCTAGAAAACATTTCAGAAATGATGCCGAAAAAGTCTAGAAATGTTCCCGAATTTATCCCGAAAACAATCCCGAAATGGTCCTGGAATTATTTTACAATAATCCCGAATTAATCGCGAAAAAGACCCTAAATTGATCCTGGAAAAATCCCAAAAAATACCTAAAAACGTTCCCGAAAACTATCCCGAAATTATCTTGTAATGATTCCGAAATTATCCCAAATTCTGGTCCAATTTACTATTTACTAAATTCTACTACAATAGTCTTGTGGCGAAACACTTTGTTTAAATTTATTTTTGTATGTTTCGCCACAGTACCCCCTTCACGTCGGGGTCACCACTTTGTTGATTAATTAATTGTTTTAATTAACAATAAAAAATAACATAACTTTTAAAGAAAATTGGAAATAAAATATTATTAACTATTATTGAAAAAAATTTGACATGTCAGCAAAAAGAAAAAAATATTTTTAAACAAGGTGTTTCGCCACAGTCTGTTCCAATTTTTTGTTTCCGTTGCATCAATAAAAAACTTCAACTTTCACTCTCAATCAAAACCTTGCAGCGCCTCCTATGAAGTTAACTTCAAAACACTGTCTTAAATAATTGCCCCAAATTATTGTCGTGTATCAAAAGAAGTGCTCCTACAAAAATTTTAAAGCATTAATTCTTTTGCATCCCCTCCCACACTACCTTTAAATCCATTTGTTCTACGAATTGTCCGCTGCTGCTTTACTCCCTGAGCTTTGCAGCAGTGTTATTCACCATTGCCACTTTTTCATTTTTATTTATTTTTTCATTTCGTACTGAAATCAATAGACTTGTATCCATGTACTGTCCTTGAATATTGGAAAATCCAAAAAACGAAAAACAACAACATGAATTCAATTCAGCGCAAATATCGAAATTCAAAGACTGATTAAATAACAACAAAGAGAATATAACTGAAAGAAACGTTTTCTAATAAAGCAGCACAACTCTGAAAGCAGATAATGTGACAGAAAGCATGTCTCGCAACAGCAGCAACAGAAAGTGCAAAAGCAACAACACAAATACTGCAGAAAAGCGCACTATCACCCGCACTTAGCAATTTTACGTAGACATTTAGGGACGTGCATTGTATTTGGCAGAATTTGATTTAAAATTTTCTCTGTTTCATAATTTTGCATGTTTATAGATTCTCTTTGACACTTGGGTTATTACAAGATAATATTCGGAAGCGCCTAATAAAATTGGGTAAGGAAAACGAAGATGGCCAGAAAAATTTCACTAAATGCACACAGCACTGGGGATGCCAATAAAGGGAGTCCCGGGTTCCAGGATTCCGTACTTTTTTTTATTGGTCAAAATTTACGACATTTTCGAAGTTGGAAATATGTTACTAAAAACTGAATACAGTATTATGAATACTTATTTATGAAAATTTTCATAATTATTTTTAAATGAGTAGTTAAAAAGTTTGCTGTCCTTTTCTCAAAATTAATAACTAAAATTTCTTAAATTAATAGAAATAGGAGTTTAGCTGATAAACGGTTATTCGTTCTGATAGCATAATGGCTAACAGAACATGCTAAAACTTCTCTGATGAAGAATTCGAGCAGCTGCAGAAATGGATCTATAAGAAAAACTTTGGCGTTTGTCTTTAGATTTTCATTTTCTGTTCAAATAAAAAACTTTCCATAGGTAATAAAAATTAATAAAAATGAAAACAAACAAATTTTCATAAAATTTATTATTCTTGGCCTTGAGCTCATTTATAGGCATGCATTTTTTATTTTTTTTTTCAAAAAGATTTAAATTAAAATTATTTGTTGTATATTTTGAAGTAAAATAGCTTCACCGACAATTTCTTACTTTTCTCAAGCTAAACTTTTTCAAATTAGGAAATAGTCCAATCCTTGGACTAAGTTTGGGATCGTGGGTTTGTGAAATCATGCCGAAAATCCCGGTATATTTAAAATTAAGAAAGCAAAATGCCATCCCTAGCTATCATATTATACTCGTATTTAAGTAGTCTGTTTGTCTGCTTGTGAATGACGTAAAATAAAATGTTTAACATTTCTATCTTTGTGCTATCAATATGTTTATTATAGATTCAGTTTTAGCTCTAATGCTATTATACCTAATTTTGAGCCTAAAATTTTCTTCAGACTTAGCTCGGTCACAGTAGGATTTAAGACAGTTCATAGAAATTGCTGTCAAGAATGTTAGTTTTATTACTTTTAACGAATATAGGGCGTTACGTTTTCTCTGAATGCAGATTCGAAATGACAATATATTGGTTGAGTACTTTGTTTCGAACAAGGGCCGTTTTCTCATTTACAATTAACGCTTAAACGATATCTATCAAATAAATACTTAAATTTATAGCTCTTTAATTTATAAAGCTTAAAAGCTTAGCAAGTAAATGATTTTTTTAACAGTAAACTTGAACGAACTTATAAAGTATTTGATAGTCGGCATTGATCTGTTTATGGTTGTAGTTGTGGTGTACGTGTGGTATGAGTAATATTTCCTTGAGCTAACCGACAAAGCTTTTCACAAAAAAAAAAAAGAAAACAACACAGACATTTCTGTTTTATTTTTGAAAGTATATTTTACTAGCTTATACCCGTCGGTTTCACCCCACAATTCTATAAAAAAAATTTCAGCTGTATGGGATGTGCCACGCCCCCGTTTTCGTTATCCCCAGTTTTTTTGGAGGTGTTAGGGATTAATGTCATATAACCCCTTCCCAAATTTCATTGGTCTAGCCTAAATACTTCAAGAGATATGGCCTATGAAAAATTCCAGTTGTATGGAAGGTGCCACGACCCCTTTTTCGTTATCCGCAGTTTTTAGGGATGTGGTAGGGATTAATGTCATATAACCCCTTACCAAATTTCAGTAGTCTAACGTAGATACCACCAGAAATACGGACTGTTGAAAATTCCATTTGTATGGGAGGTACCACGCCCCCTATATATATCAAAATATTTTTTAGCCCATGACCATCCCGGTAAGGTATCCAGTTCGTGTTTCAAATTTGGTTACGATCGGTTTATACGTTTAGGACGCAAGTCGATCTATAGATACATATATACATAATTTGAATTTTATATATATAGAAGATAGATAGATAATAACATAAAAAAATTTAAATGCAGTCAAAATCGTGCAAATAGCTTAGGCCAAGTCAACGTCATATAATTGACTTAGTTTACAACAAAGCGGTGCCGCTAATGACGGTAAGCACAGCAAAAATAATTTTGAATTTACCCTTTATCTTGAATTATATAAAATAGTAGCGAAAATGTTTGCTTTATTGCATCTGTTTCTCTCCTTACTGTTCCTTTCTTTCATTTTACTAGTGGGGAATTTCTTTACTATTTCTTCGTCCCTCTTTTCCTTTCGTTTTTCTTTCTTTCTCCACTGTGTCTGTTATTGCACTATCTATTGAACTGGGTTTATGTGTTGTTGTGTAGTTATTCACTAGCAAAGAGAATTTCGTATTTTGTTTTATGCTACTCTATTTTATTTAATTTTACTTTATTTTATTTTATTTGATTAACTTTTTTTTAATTTAATTTTATTTTACTTTATTTTGTTTTATGCTACTTTATTTGGTTTTATTTCATTTTTTTTCATTTTATTTTACTTTATTTTATTTCAATTTATTTAATTTTATTTTACTTTATTTGATTTCATTTTATTTTATTTTACTTTACTTTATTTTATATTATTTTATTTGATTTATTTTGTTTTATTTTATTTAATTTTATTTTACTTTATTTGATTTCATTTTATTTTATTTTACTTTACTTTATTTTATATTATTTTATTTGATTTACTTTTTTTTTAATTTAATTTTATTTCACTTTATTTTTTGTTTTATGCTAATTTATTTTATTTAATTTTATTTTATTTGATTTAATTTTTTTTTTTATTTTTTTATCTTTTTTTTTAATTTAATTTAATTTAATTTTATTTTATTTTATTTTACTTTACTTTATTTTATATTATTTTATTTGATTTATTTTGTTTTATTTTATTTAATTTTATTTTACTTTATTTGATTTCATTTTATTTTATTTTACTTTACTTTATTTTATATTATTTTATTTGATTTACTTTTTTTTTAATTTAATTTTATTTCACTTTATTTTTTGTTTTATGCTAATTTATTTTATTTAATTTTATTTTATTTGATTTAATTTTTTTTTTTATTTTTTTATCTTTTTTTTTAATTTTATTTAATTTAATTTTATTTTATTTTATTTGGCTTTATGCTATTTTATTTTATTTTATTTCATTTTAATTTGTTTTAGTTTATGTTATTTGATTTAATTTTTATTTATTTATTTATTTATTTTTTATTTAATTTTATTTTACTTTATTTTATGTTATTTTGTTTTATGCTATTTTATTTTATTTTATTTTATTTCATTTTATTTTATTTTACTTTGTTTTATTTTCTTTTATTTTTTATTTTTTTAATTTTATTTTGATATTTGATTTATACTACTTTTTTGATTTTATTCCATTTTATTTTACTTTATTTTATTTAATTTAATTTTATTTGCTTAACTTTTTTTTTATTTTTTTATTTTATTTTTTTAATTTAATTTCATTTTGCTTTAATTTATTTTATTTATGAATATTGTTTCAATGTTGTTCATGCGTTCTTGGAACGTCTTTAATCTTTAACGAAACTGCAAGAAACTGTAATAAAATATGCAGCAATCGAAGGCTTTCCTCTTCCCGCTTTCTCTCATATCGTACATACTTCGTACTACTACAAAAGCAACCAAAACTTGCTCCACTTAAATGCGTTTCACAATACTTTTGCAAGCCGCGTTAGTTCACTTCATCAACTCGGTCACATTTCAAATTCTTATCGTTGTTTACATGAAAACTTCCAACTCTATGCCGCTTGTTGTCTCCGTTTTTGCTATACTTCGAGTTGTTAGTTGTTGTAGTGGTACATCTTTTCTTACAATGCTTCTTTTTAAAATTTTAAATTATTTAATTATTTATTTTCACTTGTCTCGCTTACATGCTGTACCCGATCAGCTTTGTGCTTCTTTGCAAACCTTCAACATTAATTTCGTTCATTGTTCTCAGAATGGTCTTTTGTCTTTGTCGCAGAAGAAAGTTGTAAACTTTGTTTGTGTGCATTTTCTGAGTTTGGCTTGTTCTATGAAATTCTATTTTTTTGTTGTTGTTTGCTGTGTATTTTTTGCTTCTTGCTTTGTTTTTTTTTACGCGTAATTTTTGCTGTTTGCACAAGTTTTCTAATTATTGAATTCCATGCGGCAGCACAACAACAACAAATACAACAACAATATTAAACATTGACAATTGCATTGACAGCTATTCACAGTTACTTGATCTCCTTACGTGCGCTAACTCAGTGACAGTTATATTTATTGCTTCAACAAATGACACCATAACAACAACAACAAGAACAACAAAGATATGAACAGTATGGATACACGGAACCAAAAACAATTGTCTAACTCTCTGGTGAAACCACACCGAGCTTATAGATACCCTGCATTCAAATAAACTAGTTGAAAACTACTTCAGAACAAGTATGAACACCATGCCCAACTACTCCTCCAACAGCCTTTTTTTCATATAACCAATTGACGTCTTTAACACAGCGATGTTCCACGAGATGTCAATTTTCTGATTTCATACATAAAAAAACCAGTCTCAAATTAGTTAAAAATAGACCAACAAAATTCAAGCTTAAATTGTGGTGATAATTTTTAAGCTAAAATAATTGAAATGCCCACCGTCTATGGTGCATAATCATGAGAGAGGTCACAGATTCGAGCACTTGTGCTAAAACATGAAATCCAATTACTTCTTCTGCTGAATACTCTCGCTCTCACTGCTCTTGCAATCAGCTGGGTTGAATTATGCTCTCTGAGAGCAGTTGTGAGAGACGATCTGCGAAAATATTGGCGATCTGTTTGGACGTCCAGCTTTCCCTGTGTTCTACTAGGATTTTTCGAACTCTGCGCACCCGAACAATTTCCCAAAATTTTAATTTTTTTTGCTACATAATTGTTCCCTTTTTAGACTAGTTCAGCATTACTCAGAAAAAGTTCTTGGTTTCACTGCATGGTAGTTAGCACTACACATGAATATCTTCCAGCTTTCTGTCGTGTAAACTGAGCTACTTTGCGCTTAAGTGACCTTTAGCTGTTGCGATTCTACTTTTATACAACGCCCACTTTCTTGCATTACCTGAATGGGCATTGCAATATGTTTAAGACGTTATGATTTTTTATACTCAGCTGTGCTATAGAATGCGAAAGGATTGGAAACAAAACCAAAGAGAGAATTAAAGTTGGAAACGAAACCTAAGCAAAACCATAACCATTGCCGGAGTAGTGACTGGAACCAAAAATAAGTTGAAACCAAACTCGAAGAACGTCACCGAAACTGATACTTGAACCGAATGAAATCCGAATGCATTACCGCAACCATAATCAAAACCGAAACCACAAATATTACTTATACCGCAACGGGAACAAATGAGATCTAAAGCAAAACCGAAACAGAAACCGATGTCAGAACTGAAATTTGAACGAATTAAACTGAAAGGAAAATATAAACAGACAACGAATACAAAACCCGAATTAACTACACCCGGAAATAGAAATCGAAACCAGAATTAGAGATGTGACCTCAATTTAGAAAAACTTATTATTCAACAATCGATTTATTAAAACTCGATTCTTACCATTACAACAACCGGTTCAAAAACTGATAAATAAAAAAGAATTGATTAAAATAAAAATCGATTATTTAACCTAAATCAAAAAGGGAAAAAGAAATATAATCTAAAGCGAAACCGAAACCGAAGCAGACAGCGAAATCTGAACGAACTGAAACCAGAATGAAAGCATCTACAGGTATCGGAGCTGAAATTGAAATCAAAATCAGAACTAGAGATGTAACGTCGAATCGGGAAAATCGATTACTTAATAATCAATTTATTAAAAATCGATGTTTACCATTAATTTAATGGATCAAGAACAAACGGTAATTAAAAAATCGATAGTAAAAATCGATTATTTATTCACAATTCTGACTATAACGCTAATCAAAACACGAACGACCAATTGAAGCAAATCTTGAATCAAAACAGAAACCTGCAGCATAACTGCAACCGGAACCGAAACGAATATCGAGACCGAAACCTGTACCGAAGCGTAAACCTTAAGCCTACACCAAAACCATAGCCGACATACATGTATGATTGTTGCCTTATCTGATTTTTCGAGCCACCCCACTGTTTTGCTAACACTCCCAACTGAGTATATCATATTCATTTTGAAACAATCTTTGATATTCTAAGAAGCTCAATTTAACTTCCTGCTTCGTATATATTTGAAGTTTGAGTTTGTTTCCATGGCCTTTGTTTTGTGGGCTTAATATTTCATTTCGGAAAACATTTTATTGTATTGAAATTTGAGTTCTAGCATTTGATGATTTGATTTCTCACTGTCATGAAATACTTATTTTCTTATTCCTTTTGAAAGAGTTATATTTAGCACACATTTAACTAAACTCAAAAATTTGGAAAGCCATAAAGATTTATTTCGTATGTGAAAATCCCTATTTTTAGTTCTGTTCTTGAAATTAACTTTCTTCAGTTTTTTACCCGCTCGATAATAGAAACTTCAGTTTTACTTGGGATGACAGCAGGTTCAATGGACCAGTCCAACTTATTTTTATGGGCAAGAACCGTTGATTTTTTTAAGAAGCCTTTTTGGGAATACGTTTTCACTCTTCTAAAATACATTCGGCTTTTTCCAAATTATTTGTTTAGTCTTCTGGAGTACTTTTTGAAATTAACTTCTTAGTGAAATTTAAAGTTTTTTTGGAGTAGATCGATACTTTTTATTAATGCGTAGGGAAGTAAAAAAATTGTAGTAGAGTATTGTAGTAAAATTTAGCTAAATGCGGCTTTTACGACTTTTTAGCACACATTTCCGGACTTTTTCGGTATAATTAACAGCTCTTTTGGAATCAGTGCGCTACTATTTTCTTGACCTTTTCAGGACCATTTCGGGACTTCTTCAGGATCATTTTGGAATTTTTTTCGGGACTCGTTCAGAACCATTTTCGGAACTTTTCGGGATTGTTTCAGGATTGTTTCGTGAATGTTTTGTGCGTGTAGGAAGACGATTTTTGGGACTTTGGCGGAATTAATCCGAAACTGTTTTCGGAAGCAATTTAGGGACTTTTTCGTCATCACTTCCGGATTAATTTAAGAAGATTTCGGTATTATTTTTGAGACCATTTCGGTAGTTTTTGGGGATCATATCGTGAATTATTCGGGAAAGTTTTTAGATGATTCTTATTATTCATTTTATTTTATTTTATTTCGAAAGTATCCAATACAACAACTATGGTGTATTATTCGGGACCTTTTTTGGATCTTTTTTGGGATCAAGTCGGGATAATTGTCGAATCATTTCAGGTTTCTATTATTAGCCTTGCCCGGACCATTTCGTGATCATTTCGTAATTGCTATCGGGACTTTTTTGGAAACATTTCGGTATTCTCTTTACTCACTCCACTGAAATACATTTGAGACTTTCCAACATCCGTTAGGCAAATCTGAAATACGCTCGACTTTTTCAAATACCTTTCAATTTTTCTAAAATAAAATTGCGATGTACAATTGCTCTTTTATAAAATACTTTGAGAAAAGTATAGTCTTTAAGTATCTAAGCGAGTTACTCAAGATTTTTATAAAATTTTTGGAAAAAGTTTTGAACTTTTAAAAGCTATGCACAATGTTAGGAACGCTGCTGTTGCATAAGATTTCCATGAAAAGTATTGGAATTAAAACAAAATTATAAATTTTCAAAAATATTCCAATTCTGAGTTCCCACCGTTGGCAATGCCTTCCACGCCATATCAACACTCACGCGCTCCATTTATCGACTGTCGGATCTCAAATATGATGCAACATAAAATTTATGATCCAAAGCGGCAAGCAGCCGTGCACCAAAAACATATTTTTGCAGAAGAATATGCAATGCAACATGAAAAAAACTGAAAAGCAAGCGGCACGACAAATATCTCTTTTGTCTCGGTGCTGCATTCTCTTAGACTGCCAACTCGGCAACATTTTACGTTGTTGAAAGTATGTAAATTCATTAAATTCATATTGTGAAATATGTTTTGTTGTTGTTGCAAAGAGTACGTTTTTTGTTGTTGTAATGTAAACGGGAGTTATTTAACATATTTTACATGTTGTTTGTTTATTTTTCTTTTCAGGTGTTGTTGTTGTTGTGCCTGTGTAACATGGAATGCATGTTTCTTTGATGGCAGCAACTTTGGATGTTGTGAACTTTACTGAGATGAAGTCAACAAGTTCTAATATTTTGTGTTGTACTTGTGCGGGTGTGTGTGTGTGTGCGTGCGAATGATGCTGATGAATACGCAATGACATGAGACGACTGTTGTCTGCTGGCGCTCGCTTACTTACTTAGATAAATTTATTTAGCAATGCACACATATACTTATTTAGTATTTTTGCTTGTGTGTATAAATTCATTGCTTTTGAAAATTTTCCAGATTTTTACCTTAAACTTTCACTGCCCTTTGCTCTGCCAAACCTCAGACATATTTTTGCCTGCATGAAATAGTTGGTTTGCTGTTTAACCAACTTGGTAACGCATTCACATTTTAGCTTTGTGCCACATTTTGTGGCATGACAAATTTGTTCTTGTTTTTTCTACTTTGTGAGGGTGTATAATGACATTTTACCAAGCAGGCAGAAGGTTGCATAGAATATTTGTGATGCGTCAGATAATTACTGACCAGCTTTTCAGCGTTTCAATCCTCTTCCTTTCAGCTTTGACTTGTTGGGCATTTTTTTGTTAAAATTCCCTTGAGAGGATCAATCTGGTGGAAAAGGTTTAGGGCGACATACATACAAAACTTTTATTTTTAAGGTAGTTTTTTTTCTAAATTATTTATGTATTGTGGAAATTAGAAAACATTAATTAGGAAATGGAATTAGTTTGAGACCAAAACACTGTCAACTGTATGATTTCCTGACCTATATTAATGCTTGAGCTTCCCATGTTGTTGTAGAAACTTGAGCTAGCGCAGTAAAACAAAAACTGTTTCAGCGCTAAAATATTTTGCATTTAAAAAAAAAATTCGAAAAAATTTTAAAATGTTGAATTAAATATGTTTTTAAAAAAGACTCTTGTGTTTCAGCTCCAAAAATGATAAAAAGTACGGAAAAACGTTTTTGAAAAATCAAATTTTTCTTTAATTTTATCATCGTTAATAGAGAAAAAATTGTTTCAAAACTCAAAAAGATTTTTAAATTAAAAAAAAAAAATTATTTTTAAAAAACTCATTTTACTGTTTTGCAGTTCAAAAAATTTATCAAAATTTAAAAATTTAGGATTGGAAACAGTTTTTGAGAAAAATGCCTTTATTTCATCCTTTCGATTGAACTAGAGAAAAGCTATTTTAAAACCCAGATAAATATGTCGTAAAAACTATCAAACTTTGATTTGAAAAACTTTTTTGTAGAAAATAATTTTACCGTTTTCCAGTACGAAAAAATTTCAAACTTTGAAATTGAAAAACGTTTTCCAAATTTCGCAATTTATTTCAATTTGTGCGATAGTCAATTCATAGAAAAACTGTTAAAACATTGGGGGAGTGTTTTTCGGTAACAACTACAATAACAGATGTTTGCAATCAAAAGTTATAAAAATTTCAAAACTTAGTATTGAAGAAAAGGTTTTAAAATAATTAAATTTTTCTTAAATTTTTTGAAATCAAGTTGAGAAGGAACTATTTAATAGCTTTGACAGTAAAAAAATTTTTAAAAATAAATAAAACATACATTTTTTTTAAAAACCTAACTTTTTTTCCAGTTTTTCCATTGCAAATCGAAAATCAACTGTTGGTCAGTATAAAAAAAAAATGGTAAAAGCTCTAAAAATGTTTTTGACAAATGTTCGCCACTATAATAAAAAATTCGTAAAAATTTCCAAATTTAAGGTTGAAAAAAGTTTTAGAAAAATAAATTGTAGGCGTTTTAAAATTGGGTATTGGAAAACGTTTTTTAAAAATATTTTAATGCTCAAACGTTTTCCACTATAAAAAAAATTTAGTTAAAGTTTTAAAATTTTAGATTGAAAAACGTTTTTGGTAAAAAAAAAAACTTCATAACAATTTCGTATTTGTGAACTGAAACCCTTTTAAAAAAAAAAATATATATTAAGACTCAAATGTTTTCCACCATAAAAACAAAAATTTCGTAAGAAGTTCAAAATTGGAAGTTGAAAAATATTTTTCAAAAATAACTTAAGGCTCAGAATTCATGAGTGATAAATATTTTTGAAAAAAATTTTAAGTAAATTTGAAATTGGAAATCGTTTCCGAAAAATCTCTTGCGATTCAAATGTTTCGCACTATTAAAAAAATTTTAAAATTTAGGATTGAAAAATGTTTTTGGAAAAAAAGAGTTTAAAAATATCTAAATATAAATTTGAAAACGGTTTTGAAAAATCTTTTAAGGCTCAAATGTTTGGCACAAAAACAAGTATGCCAAAATTTCAAAATTTAAGATTGATTTTTGAAAAACAACTTGAGGCTGAAATGTTTTCCACCATAAAAAAATTTTCAAAACTTAATATTCAAAAATGTTTTTGAAAAAACACTTACAAGAATTTTGCAATTAGAAATTGGAAAACAATGTGCAAAAACAACTTTAGGTTCAAATGTTATACACAATAAAAAAGGAATTTCGTAAAAATTTCAAAATTTAGGATTAAAAAATGTTTTCAAGAGTCAAAATTGGAACTAGGTTTGAAAATTATCTTAAAGCTCAAATGTTTGTCATTACAAAAATTTCAAAATTTGAGATTAAACCCAGTTTCTGAGAAATAAAAAATTCTTAAAAATTTCAAAACTATCTTTTTGTGAAACAACAACTCTCTTAAAAACTTCAAAACTTGTAAATTAAAAACATATTTTTTTTTAAACTTTTAGTGTCCTTGATTTTAAATCGAGATGAGAAAAAAAGTTATCTGCTGAATCTTACAAAGGCACCGAAAAGGTGAATAGAAAGTTTGCGTGGATGTAGCAGACATTCTTTTTTATTTCAGCTAAGAGAAATTACAAAAATCTTTGTCTGAACTGTATAACGAGATCTAAAATGTTATAAACGAAATATATTTTTTATTTAAATTTTTTTTTATTTTTCGCTTTATTTTTATTTTTGTTTCAAAAGCATTTAAAATTTAATGAAAGCTCTCTTTTTTTTTTTTCTTTATGGCGCGATATACAACAGGTATATCATCATAAACCTCCTAAGAGATTTTTGCGCCAAGCTTCTCTTCCAATTTGTGGTGTGCCGATTTGAATTTTCCCTACAAATTGGTGGGACCTACAGTTTTTTGCCGACTCCGAACGGCATCTACAAAGGAGACGAATTTTTGCTGAGAAGCCTGTCATGGCAGAAATACACTCGGAGAGTTTGCCAAACCACTGCCGAGGGACGACCCCGTTTTTGAAAAACTTTTTTCAAATCACTTTTGATGTTACCTGTACCAGGGCTCGAACCATGGACCTTCGGTGTGGTAGGCCGGCAACACTACCTCCACACCACGGCGGCCGCCTGAAAGCTCAGTCTTTGAAAAAAGTGCCATGTTGTGAAGTGAAGTACTCCCCCGAGGACATAACACTAGCCTCCTTACGTCTCTCATCATGACTGTTTTATAAATGGCTCTAAATCATGGATGGTGTAGAGAGAACATGCCACGTCCCTTGGAGTATTCGCGAAACATTCCTTAAAAACACTGATGCTCTCCTTGGAGACCACTACATATGTCAACACTCAAAGTATTCTGCGCACGAGTTTCAAACTGATTAAATTTTGACCCAACATGTACAGATTTTCAAACTCATTTCAAAAATTAACAAAATGAAAGCGCAATATTCTAGAATATGCAAACACTGAATAGGAAAAGTTAATTTATCTATTCTCCATTTAAATTCAATTTCGTGGCACGTCTGCACTTGAAACTTTACTCCACTTAGAAACAAAATATTCCGTAATTCCCACTGCATGCCACTTACTTATTTCCACTTGGGCACACTTCTCGTTTTGGTTCCTGCATTCACTTCCATGTAGCTCTCACAAAGCAACCCCTTTGGACTCAGCGCTTCAGCTGTACACTAAACTTGTAGTAAATTTAGACCGTTTGCTCCAACAAAATTTGCTTCTTCAACTGTTATTGGCCTTTCAAAAATGTTTGCTACATTTTCGACAGTGATGTATGTGTGTGTACAACTTTTTATATCATATGCAACTCAACACATTGCATTCTAAAATCATATGAAATGTTATGCGCAGTCGGACAAAGGATAGCAGCGGAGCGACGCAGTTTTGCTTAAACGGAATTTTCAATAACTGGGGGTGGAATTCTTGACAATGTGCAATTTTGTGTTGCAGTGCAGGATTTGTGATTATTTGGTGAAGCTGAATATGTTGGTTGTTGTTTCTAAATGCAGAAAGAAAAAAAAAACTCTCGAAGGTTTGGTGAACAGAAGGGTATTAAAAATGAGAGTAGCACTTCAGAAGTGCCGATAGAAGTGAAAATTTAAAAAAAAAATAGGTGTGAATTGCGCGAATCGTAGTGAAATATTTTTTGAATCGTTTAGAAATAATTTATTGTCCAGTAATTAATTTTAAATAGTTTTTTATTCATTTTTATTCATTAATGGTCATTTTTATTCCGCTTTTCGCTGCTACGAAAAAGTTTTTCTGCTTGCCTCAAAAATTTAAATTGCAAACAGCAAAAAAAAACAAGTAAGGAAGTCTAAGCTCGGATGGAACCGAACATTATATACCTGTTATGGCATACCAATTTACTTTTCAGTTCGTATTATAAAGACAGCTGACTGTTTTCAATAAAAACACTTCTATTATAAGTTATGAGGGGTAAATTAATTAAAAAAAAAATATAAATGTATGGCGCAATATACAGAAGGTATAGCATCATAAACCTCCTAAGATGTGACATTTTGAATTTTTTCCTACAAATTGGCGGGACCTACAGATTTTTGCCAACTTCGAACAGCATCTACAAAGGAGAGAAATTTTTGCTGAGAAACCTTCCATAGCAGAAAGACACTCAGAGAGTTTGCTAAACCACTGCCGAGGGGCGACCCCGTTTTGAAAAAATGTTTCAAACCACTTTTGATGTTACCTGTCCCAGGACTCCAACCTTGGACTTTCGGTGTGGAAGGCCGGCAACACTACCGCCACACCACGGCGACCGCCATTAATTTATTTGTATATAAATAGCTTCTCTACAACAACTGCTAATCACATTTTTTCAAAATACCAATATATGAACATTATATGTTTGAAAAGTTGTGCGTTCAAATAGAGAGACGAACAGACAGACAGGCAGACTTGCACGGATATTTTACTTGAGTGTTATCGGATTTGCTTAATATTTGGCAGGAGTATATTATATACTATTGAGAAACAGCTGAATAATTTTGATTGAAATATCTAGTTCAAATTACAAGCAATCGCCTTTGAAAGTAGCAGAATTTTTATGCTGAAAAGTGGGCGGCACCACGCCTACTTCCCCAAAATTCAACATTTTTTTGCGGTTGAGTTTTGCTTGAAAAGCTTATTATGTGCGCCTGATCTTATTGATATAGCTTGCATGGTTATAAAAATATCACGTTTTATATTTTCCAAACAAATTTTTCAGAAGTATGTTAAAAAACTGGGCGTGGCCGTTGTCCGATTTCGCCCCATTTTACAACAAACATTTACATATGTACAACATTTCTAAAAATTGATTTTTGGCGGAATTATGGCATAAAAAGTTTTGTGGAATAATCTACTATAAAAAGGGGCGGGGCCACGCTCATTTTCAAAAATTTATATTTTTCGACTTTCTGCTTTTGCGGACACTTTGAAGGTGAAATATAAATGATATAAAGCTTTTGTACGCAAAGTTATTTCCTACTAGATATATCTATGATCGTTTTCAAAACCTTTCGTATAAAAGTGGGCGTGGTTCTTAACCGATTTCGCCCATTTACTTCCGGGACATATGCTGTATTAATATAAATATGTGTGCTAAATTTCCTTTCGATTTCTTGAAAGCTTTTTAATTTATGATTAATATTATTTATAAATTTGACGGTGCCACACCCATTTTAAAAAATTTCTTGAAAAATTCATTTTCTGCCTTAACATTAATGTACACACCAAATTTTATCCTTATAAGTGTATTATGTACTGAGTAATCACTTTTTTTGTGTTTACGAAAATATTCTATATATAAAAAGTGGGCGTGGATATCATCCAATTTCGCCCATTTTTAATAGCGCTCGGAGATGAGTGCCAAGAAACCTGCATACCAAATTTCATTAAGATATCTAAAAATTTACTCAAAATTTTTGGTGTTAACAGATGAACGGCCGGACGGTTATGGCTTAATCAATTAATTTTTTCCTTCTGAACATTTTGATATATATAAGTCAATATCTATTTCGATCCGTTTATGCCTTACGCAACTAAAGTTAATATACCTTGCGTACTTAGAACTACTAGGTATAATAAGCAAGTAGAAAATGTTATGAGCGCTCACAATTTTAGTTGCTATCTTGCAAAACAGAAGCTCACATTTGATTTTCAAGGAAAGTTTTAGATTTTCAAAAAAAAAAAAAATGTTTTGTTATTTTATTCATAAGTCGCTAAGTCGCTTAGGAAAAAAAAACGATTGTAAATGAGTTGTGAAGATATCTAATTACTAAACTCGAATTTGAAAATCGAAATATTTATACCGTAAAAATGTATTTTTATTTTTGTCAGCTACAGACCAATCAATTTGATTAGATGACTTAATTAAAAAACTAAATATGCGTTAAAAGTTTCATCTGACCACCCTTTTCATGAAGACCATATATTTTTATAGTTGTTACGTTTCCCCAACAGAGACAAATCCAAAATTAAAAAATAAATATTTTGAAATGATCAGGACCTTCTCGAGCATTCATTGGAGTTACTACAATACTTAAAGTTTATTTATGAACAGGTGGCAACACTTTTTATACAAATTATATGTTATTGCTCGTCCAGCAGGTGGATACAATGTTTATTAAAGTGGTGTCAAGTTATTCATTTATCGGCCAGGTATTTTAATATGACACCCCAATTATAAATATCAAAGGAATTTTTCAACTAGTGGCAATGCTTCTTATAAGGCCCCGATTACGGTTAAAGTGTTGCGAGTTCAATGATTTTTCCTCAGCTCCAAAAACGACCTACTGCGTTAAAGAAGTTTGCACTCCAAAAGTTGTGTGAATGCCATTGATAACCTGATGGGGCACTGATGCGGCAGTGTCAGGAGTTGCCGGATCTCATTATAATGACTTCGGAAAGTACTGTTATCGGCGTGGATACTGGTGCAAACCATTGTCATCCCTATGACTCAGGTTCGAAGCTCTTACAATTTCCCTGACTTTTACTCTTACAAATTGCTCAGATATTAGTCTGAAAGTAAATGTATTTGTCTTTACAAATTGCCTCCTAATGATAGTCAAAGTACTTACATACGCCATTGCAAACTGCTTAGCTCTGAGCTTTAAGCTACTCAGCAAAAAATTTAATTTTCGAAATTTGTATGAATTTAAATTAAAAAAAAAAAAAAATTGTAATTCGATTAGAATGTTTGGACAAATCGCTTAGTGGCGTTTTGCAGGGTTCACGCACTAATTTTGTGATTTTTTGGAATTCGTCTTCAAAGACCGAACCGATATGATGTCCAACCTCAGAGTCATAGCAAATTATTAGAAACTCTTGTCCTCGCTCTCACTCTCTCAGCGGCTTGTCTACATAACAACTATTAATAACATTTGAATACCTCAAAGAAATTTCTTATTATGTAAATTAAATATTTGCTAATCGTATAAGTTGTTCGACAGCGCTCACGAGGCTTATGAGTTAATTATTTATAAGCGTTTTGAAGCTTAATTTGGCGACACACACTTACAACTTACAATAACGTGATACAATCAAAGTGAAGGCCTCAACCTACGTCATCTCTCAAGTTGTGGTGACATTGTTGGAAATTCATTAGCTTGTTTAAACATCTTTGAGAGAACATATTCTCTGCTTAAGAATACAACTAACTACTTTTGTCTGTAGGAAGAACACGAATATTTGGTGAGTAAACCAATCTCAATGCTTGCATATGCACAACTCTATATACGAGTATATGTACATGCAAACTACAATACATTGTGATATTTCACCTATGCAACTTTGATTCTAAAGCAGTGGTGGGCAAAAATTACTTGTGCACAGGTTGAGCTGTAGCCATCAGCGGCGGAAAATTTAGGAAAAGCGTTTTGAATCAAAAACGCACTCGAAGCTCAAATGTTAGCGAACATGAGAAATAATGAAAATTATTAAAAAATTGTAAATTTTTTTTGTTTTTTTTTTTCTTAAATATTATTTATTTTAGCTAGAAAATAAAATTTCTAAGGTTTTGATATTTCGAAGCTTAAGCGACAGAATGCCGTTTTTTTCGTAAGCTCTTAGCGACTTATGAATAAAATAACAAAATAGTTTTTTTTTTTTTTAATTTGAATTTAATACGCACTTTTCGATTGCTAGGTAGCAACCAATATTGTGAGAGCTTATAATTTGTTAGACGAGGTTATTTTATTTCTGGTATGTCGACCTTTTGAATTTGTAGGGTAAAAACTAGAAATTTCAAATGCATTTAGAACTTTTGTGTGAAATATTTCTAGAAACTTTAAAACATGTTGAAAACTTTTTTTGACATTCGAGTACAGCATTTAAAAATCTATAAAAAAATTTTTTAAGTTTTCTGAAACTTGAAATTTTGTGTAATTTTATAATATTTTTTTTTTAATTGCCGTATCCCATAATCTACTAAAATAAGTTTTTAAAAGCCAACATATTATTTTGCTTCCTGTTTACAGTTAAAAATATCTCAAAAAAATTAAATTAAAATTATATTTTTTCAAAGCACACTTTTCGCAATTTTTTCACAATTTTTAATTAAATTTTTTTTGGAAAGTTAAATGCTGGCTGTCAATATCTATTATAAAAGAGTTTCTTAAGTTAAAGTACTGCTATGATATAAGATAAATGGAAGGCTTAAGAAATCGATAACTACATACTAAAAAAATTTGATTAACTGTATATACATTTTTATTCGAAAATAATACATCAACTCTACTGAAAATACAAGAATAAAAGCCAAAATATTATTTTTACCCTGTTTTTAAGAATACATTTTTTCAAACCTAACTTTTTCAACTTTTTTTCTGAATTTTTCTTTTAATTTTTTTCTTTTGTTTTTTTTTTTTAATTAGTATCTCAAAATCTACTCAAAATTAATATTTTATATAGCCTTGATTCTATTTTTTCGAAAAAATAACAGCTTCCAATTGCCTCCTCGAGCTTAAACGTCACCGTCTTATTTCATTTTGAGTCAAGTTTCTTTAAAGTACTCCATAGCACGTTTGCCCATGACTGCACTAACCGGTGACGCATCGTGACATTACTGCGCACGTATATATGTAGTTTTACAATGTAATATTTCCGCTTTTTCCGCGATTTTTTATATTTTCTTCTGTAAAAGAGCAAAGCACCTAAAGCGTTGAATAAAAGTCAAGTAAACAATAAAACATGTTAGCATCAAACAAAAAGGTAAACAGCAAGGATAAGGACACAAAAAGGTAAATAGGTAATGAAGAGACATAGTAAGAGGGGTTGTGGTGAGATTGAGCCACATCAAATGATGGAAAAAGCAAGCGAAAGAGAAAAAATAGTTATTATGAAACTTAAAATACTCATTATTTTCATCGATAGTTTTGCAAGCTCAAACAATTTTCTACTCTACAAAGTTTTGAAGCCATTGATCCTTATTAGAATGTGAGGCCTGTCTTAATACTATCAGTCAATAAAAGTTCTTAGAAGGTATTTCAAAAGGTAAACCGTGTTTGAAAGCAAGTCGAAGCTTCTACGTCGGATTTTTATTTCTCTGTAAATAAAAGCTATAAAGCTGATGTTTGAGAGCGCTGGCTTACTGATAAGTCTTTACAAAGGCCGATGGCACAAATGACCAAATGACTCTGACAATCTAGGTTAGTTATCTTTCTCTTCTCGAAATCTTTTTACATACCAGCTTGATCTATTTAAAAAGGTTGAATATCGTTGGGACTAGCCTAAGTACCATGTTGTTGTTGTTGTTGTTGTGGTAACGACAAAAACACTCTCCGAAGGTTTTGGGAGTGTTGTCGAATTAACAGTCCTTAGCTGGACTTGAATCCGGTACGCTCCGGTACTCCCTTGCGGTACTTCCCGACTGTCGTGGTAGCGATTTATGACCAGTGAAACCTTCTAGGTCATGTCACCTGTCCTTCCGTAAGGAAGGATGAGATGGGTAATGAGAGGTGAGAGGCATCATATCCGTAGATCAACCATCGAGTTGCACGTCATTACCTTTGTGCATATTCGTCGCCTCTTACGACCGGTATGCCTACCTCGGGCATATTCTAAACCCCTTACCCGCAGGGGCCTAAGTACCATCTTTCCCTATACTTCCCAGTAAAAGATGAGTTTAACAAACGCTGAACTTCTTGCGCCGGTGCTGATGGACCAAGTAAATGCGATATATATCAGGTGAGAGCAAATTTGTGTAGCCCATCTGTTCACCTCTTTCGCAGAGTAGTTCCTAGGACCATACACTTGGCGAGTACTTTAGAAGGAAATGTCGGCACTAAGAAAAATAAAGATAGGACTTCAAAACCTAGTAAAGGGAGCTAAATTTTAAAACCCTTGGCAATGATTCTGAACTATCTATGTCCAATATCTATAGTCAGCATACGTCTACCTTGGTCTTGAAAGAAGCCATCCGAGTCGTCGTGATATGGGATATACTCTCATATGCTGCTCCGAGTCCAGCATTCCTTGGGGTAAGCCTCAAATTCAACCTCGATGATCTTTGTGGTATTTTCCAGGCGGAAGTCGGCGCTCAAGGATGCAGCTGCAGCGCTTCAACTGTTAGAGTAACCAACATTCCTTTATACCGGCAAGAGGCTATTATGATGTTTAGATTGGCAGCGGTGCCATTAAGAAAGCTATGGCACTGCTTGTATCTAAAAAACTGGAATTAAATTGAAACTTTTTGAAATTCTCGTCAATCAATTTTTTTTTGTTAAACTCTATTAATACAACCTTATTAAATATCGAGTAAAATAATATCGGTATCGATTGTCAAAAGTATCTATACTATATCGTATTGAATCGAAATTCCTGTCCTTTTCTAAGACATCAGGTTTTGGATGTTCGACAGAGAAATATAGCGTTATGAAACTATCGGTCAAAAATATATCGAAATTGAATGACAAAAGTATCGATATTGTATCGTGTGGCATCGAAGTGCCTGTCTCTTTCTTAGTCCAATATTATTCCTTGGAACTCACTGAATCTTTCAAAAATCAATGATCGTAAAACATTTTGAATATTTCAACAACTTTTTGCTTTCTAAAACGCGTTATGATACTATGTTGGGGATAATTGCAACGTAAATAGAATCTTATGTTATTATCGATTTAAAAATATATCGGAATCAGGTGCTAAGGTCTCGTATTAAAGTTTCTGTCTATCCTACCATATCAATTGCTAACCATAACAAATTTAGAATAGTGCTGATAATCTTACAAAACTGTCAGACTAAAATACATCGGAATCAAGTGGCTTTCTCTTTGTAACAGCTATAACAGCACTAAGAACTCACTCTACCTACAAAAATCAATGATGTAGGATATTTGTGCAGATCTAGTCAATTTATTTCTTCCACAATTCGATATGATTTCACAGTTGGGATGTTCGTCATAGAAATATTATCTTTAAAAACTATCGATTAAAAAAATTTTGGAATCGAGTGCCAAAAGTATCGATATTGAATCCTATCGATTAGAAGTTTCTGGCTCTTTCTAAGCCCTGGAACAATACTAGAAGCTCACTCTATCGACAAAGTGTAAGCCATATTGTGAAGACATTCTCAACTTAGGGTTCTCTCCAACTCCTCAAGATACGAGTACTAAGCTGCGAAGTTTCGACACATTAAATAATTTTATAATACCATCAAGTAAAAAATATCTAATGCAAGAAAGAGTAGCGTATTGTATGGAAGCTGCTATCTCTTTCTATGCCTGATATACTAAGAGCTCACTCTATCGACAACAATTCTACTCAACTCGACGCGATATGAAGGTTTTGATAACCAATACCTAAGAAGTTAAAAAACTATCAAGCAAAAAATATCGGCATTCGAGTTGTAAACGTATCGATATATTATCGATAAGCTGTTGCTACTCACCCTTGATATTACAATAATTACCTTTCTGATTTCAATATAAATACCTAACGATTCCAATATTAAAGTTTGCTTTCAATTTGTCTGCCTCTTTAGACACACGAAAGCTGCTCTCTTTAAACTTAATTCAATTCTTTTATGAACTGGACTACGATTATGATTTTCAGCTTATCAAAACCCTTCAGAAACGCATTAGTCAACCAATTCGACCAATTTGAAATGTCAGCAGAGTAATAAAAATATAAATAATGAATGACATTTAATTTAATTCTTTATTTAACACAGTCTCCTTTGTGTGGCGCAGTAATTCTTTTATCTTACTGTATGAGCACGACATACAATCCATCGCTTAGATGTCGCCATTAGTCTGCGTAGTTGCACTATTTGCATTACATTTTTCAAATTCACGCTAATGAATGGACTTCATGCTTGCTACTCACTTGGCTGTGCGTTGTTAATCCTGTATTGAAGTTAATTTTTAATTTCCGCTGGAAATGTGGTTTCATCTTGAGTGGCGAAGTTTATCCTTAAAACGCTTTTGACTGAGTTGGTTGTGGTGCTCAAGGTCAGATGGCAATGCAAGTACAAGTTTGGCGATGGAACCCAAATCAGTCATGGATCCATATAGGCCACCAGTGTGTTTTACAGATGTGATTGATGAGCTTGAGCATATTCACTTATACACATAAATTAGGGCACCCATACAGGATGGAGCTTGATGCCACAAAGGATATTAAGCTACGATGAAGTCCATGTTAGAGGATGTTACTGATTGGAGTACCGACTCTGAAACCAATGAGTCCTACCTTGCCCCCCTAGCGCATTGGCTCTTATTTAAGAAGTTAATTTTTGGGTTGTTGAGCAAAATATTGAACAGCCTGACTTTGTTAGGGATCTTGGGCTGGAAGATCGTTGAGTAGTTCGAAAGACGGTACGACGTGAAGTAGTCTGCTTGCAAAGTTTTGATTGAGAAAAAAATTGGAAGTGTTTTTGTAGTAGATCGACACTTTTTATTGATGCAACGGAAATTAAAATTTGTAGCAGAGTATTGTAGTAGAATATAGGTAATATAGAATTTTAGAAGTAGCTAGAAAAGGTAGAACTAGGCAGGGTTCGGAAGATTTCGGAATTGTTTTCTTTTTTGTGGATGATTTCGGGCTCATTGCGGGACTCTTGCGATATTGTTTTCGCTACCATTTCGGGACTATTTTGATAATTTTTCTAGATCATTTCAGGGCTGTTTTCTTGAAATTTTTAGGTTCATTTCGGGACCATCGGGATTGTTTCGGGGCTTCTTTGGGATAATTGATAAATTCGGAACTCTGTTCGCATTTTTCAGGATAATTTCGGGATCATTTCAGGATCGTTGCTGAATTGTTTACTTTTTCGGCACCATTTTTGGGATCATTTTGAAACTACTTTGGTTTTTTTTTTCAGTTTTTTTCCCACTCAAGGGAAATATGTCACAGTATTCTATTTGAACCTTTCCCTCCTGCTGACGTCACCCTTTGTCCCACACTCGCATTTGAGTTTCCCACATAGCCCTCACTGCAGACTTAGGATTAGGTATGGGCGCTTAACGGTAGCTGGTTACTCAGACATTTACTAAGTCATAAACAAGCTTCTATATCTGATTCACATCTTACACATCATCTACTGCATGTATAGACACTAATAAACGACTTTTTCGGAACTAAAACTTACTCGAGTACATTAAAATTCCGAGTAAAGCCGCCGCAAAACTATTTTCTGAGCTTAGACGCACTTCTCCCTAAAAACTATAAAATTAAATCTTGGGGAAATTTTCATGTAGCCTAGCGGGTTACACTAAAGATTACGAAGTTTCTACAGTTAAAGCTCCCAAAAATCCGCTGCATGGTGATGATGCCCAATGGCGGCTGCCACGGTGTGGTGTCAGTGTTGATGGCTTACCACACCGAAGGCCCTAAGCTCAAGTGACGAGAGAGGTAACATTACAATTTTTGGAAAAGTGGGAAATACCCAAATACATTTCTGCCACGAAAAAGCTTATCAGTCAAAATTCAGCTGACGTGGCCGGTGGCGTTTGGAGTTGGAAAATTGTGGCTAAAAAAACGTAAGCAGCGCAACACCAACTGAAAGAAAAGGTCTGGCTTAATCTGCCCGAAAGTATCTCGCTTCCTATCATTGTCATTATTCCAAAATAATAGCAGAGATTATGTGTCTTCAAATGTTTACAAAACAATAAAAACCTCCAACGTTCATTCTTGCTTGCAACTTATCCGTACTACGCACTATTATAATACCAACAAACTTTACGAGCTTCGCCAAAACTTCAAATATGCAATCTACAGCAACTCACTTGAGGTACGCCTGCACCTCAACTTCAACTAGGGAATATGAAATACAGGCAAACTACACCACTACATACAAACATATCCATGCAGATTACGCTATATGCAGCAACACACCCACTTACCACACCTTAAACAACAACAACAAAAAACCCTTAAACAATAACAAACCCTTGCAACAGCAACAACGAAAAATGATGACAACGACGAGAATAGGGAAATCGAAGCAGCAGCAGCAGCAGCTAACGAAGGCCATCGCCACCGCCCCTATCAGTGTTATCAGCTTTGTAAAAAGCAAAAACAAAACAAAGCGCAACAACAACAGAAAACAGCATTTACGTAGAATACTGTGGAGGACGAATAGAAGAAAGCTTTCGCTCAAAAAGGCATGCAACACGTGACTGCTTGATAAATGTGAACACAAAAGGTTGAATTGGAATGAGTGTTGAATTGAGTGAAGTTACAAATAGCGGGTGAATACAGCATTACCAACACAAAATAAAATAGAAAAAGTATGTGAGAGTTGAGAACACAAACTGTCAAGAAAAGTTTTTACGAGAGCGCGCGCAAAGTTTTAAAAGCTCATAGCTTTGAGGCGCTCGCGCTCACACGCTTTCAACGTGTTGCATCTTAAGGCAAAGCCGAACATATACGAGCCCCACACGACTTAAATGTTGATAACAAACTGAAGAACAACGCGTGGTATGAACATGAGGAAGCTGGATGCTGAGTATGCTCTCGTTAAGGGGGGTGAACTGGGATGGCGCGTACTACATTAGGTAATGTGTTGTTATTGGTGCGCGATGCTGCTGCAAATTACAACATCGAAGGAGCAGCAGCAGCGCAATTGAAGCCTTTGAAGGTTTACTAAACCAACGAGGATTCAGTTTGTAATTTGCCACGCAGCGGTGTAGTTGATAGCGCTTATGAAAACTGAGCAGAGCAATTTAACGCACACAAAACTGAGAAAAAAAAAAAACATAACAAAGTAATACAAAAACAACAACAAACAAAAGATTCGTTTACAAAAAAAAAAATATAAATGTGAAATTTTTAAGTGAAAACTCAAAATTGTGAGCCTTTTGCTTATAAAAATTTTAATTAAACAATTTTCTAGAAATGTTAATGGATGAAGAAGGGAGTTAAATTTAAAAAAAATTCAAATTAGTTGTAAAATAAGAAATTTATTGTGAACAGAAGCTTTTCGCTTAAAAATTGGCAGCACTTTTTGTTTGAAAAATTGTAATCCAGGTACGCTCAAAAATGTATTGAGCGTTTTACCAAAAACGAAAAAAAATTTAAAAATTCCAAAGATGAAAAAAAAAGTGCAAAATTGCGTGAAAACGAGAAAATCTTGAATAACGTTTAGAAAACGGTTTGAAAACGTAAGCATTTGGGCACTCTTTTTGCGATGTAATTTCAAAAAGTATTCAAAAAACCAAAAAAAAAAATGTTAAAAAGCCATATCAAGATGAAAATCAATGAAATTCCAAAACTATATTTTATATTCATATTTATAGATTACTCTTGAAAGTGCGTACATTTAAAAGATTTAAACGAAAATATTGTTTTTTAAATTTTGAAAAAAAAAAATAAAAAGTTTATTTAAAAAAATGTTTGTCTAAATAATTTTAAAAACTAAATTCAAATCAAGCATGTCTAAAATATTATGCTTGAAAGTGTTTATATTTAAAAGTGCTTAAACGCGCTTCAAACTAATTTTGTTTCTTGAAAGTGTTGATATTTAATAGTGTTTAGATCAACGTAAAAATTATTATTTTTTAATTAGTGAATTTAATTTAAATAATATTTTTTTAAATTTATTTCAAAAACTACATGAAAACCAAACATATGTAACATACTAATCTAAAAAGTAATTATATTTAACAGTGTTTAAACGAACTTCAAACAATTTTTTTTTCTTTATTGAGAAAAAAAAATTATTTAAGAAAATTCTAATAATTTTAAAAATTATTTTAAAAACAAACATAAATATAAAATATTATACTTAAAAGTTTTTCAAATTTTTTTTTATATTTTGAAAAACAAAAAAATGTTAATTTTGTACAATTTTTTAAAATTATTTTCGAAAACAATATATTTCAACAAAATTCAAAAAAGCAAAACTCAAAAATTTAGAAACTGAATTATTTATTGCTTTGTGCATACAAATATTTCAAACAATAACTCTAAAAAATTTTAAACACCTTTTTTTTTTAAATGTTTTCATATTTTTCTTGTAAACCTTATCAAAAAACTAAAAAAAAAACCATCCACTTGGTTTACATTTCATTGGTTGCGCTATTTAGGTGTCATACTGAAAAGGGCGCAGTGTATACACAAATACACAAGCACCCACACACCAACACACATTTCACACGCATACACATGTCAGGCAGCGCAATCGTTTCGAATGTGTTTCGTTGCACCTCATTCGGCTGGCGTGACGACCTATTAAGCGGTACAACTTTACTGCGTGTGTACGAACCCAACCCACCTACATAACAATCAAACAATGGTTGTTGTTGCTACACCACACCTGCTTCAAAGGACATACTCTCAAATGTTTTGCTTATCGGCAACGCCATAAATTTTCATCTCCAAAACACGAATGCATTTCCGACGCCGTCAATTTTGTAATACTCCAACGGGCGACGTCGGAAGTCAAACACGACGATGTCATACGTTGCCATAATGATCTTACTCGTTGCACATGGGCGTAGTATTTTGAGTGGGGTCTGGCGAGCAGTAAGAAGCATTATAATGTAAACATATATGTGTAAGCGTTTGAGTAATTGTTGTGTCGGGTCATGGCGTGCCTAGTTGTAGCTTAGCAGCTGCGTTAGCTGGACAACGTGGATCAGAACAGTTTTTCATTCATTTGCAACAACACTGAAACGCTTAAAGGGCGCGCACACATTATTCTGTCTCTTGGCATTCCAAATGCATGAACACTTTTTTTTTTTTTTGAGATACACAAGTTTTCCTCTTTTGTAAAAATTATATTATTTTTTTGTATACGAACGAAAACATCAAATATACTAAATTACTATATATTTATTGCAACAAAATTTAATTTTAATAAACTATAAGTAGTAATAAAATTCAACAAACTTAAAAAAAAAATAAAATTTGTGTAAAAAAAAAGCACTAACAAGCCAACGGTTTCGTGAAAAGCATAAAAGAAACAAACAAAAAATTTTATTTTATTAAAATAAAAAACAAAAAAAAAAATTATAATTTATTAAAAAAAAAAATTTTTTAAAAGTTTAAAAAAAATTGTGTTTTATATATAACGCATTAAAGTTCAAAGTTGAAGCAGAAACTAGTGATACGCTAAAATATTGCAACGTAGTTAACTAAATGTGGCAAGAATATTGCTATACTCTGAATAGCATAAGAAGTAATTAACAAAATTGTGTGTTTTAATTTCAAAAACTATAATTTCTCAAAAGAAAGCTCAACAAAAGGTAAGATAAGGAAGTGTAAAGTGTTTGAAAAAATAATTAAAATAACAAAAAAAATTGTAATTATCTGAAAACCAAATTATGCCCATTGCTTCTATCTATCGGAGTGACTCCTGCTCTGCTTCAAGAGTATGTATCTGCTGCTCATACTGAGAAACGAAACAATTATAAAAAAGTAAACTCTAATATTTTAATAAAGCAAATTAATGTTGATAATTGTAATGAGAGTGATATTGGTAAATTTAAAATAAATCAAGCAAATACAATATATAACAAAAAGAACAACAATTTTCTATTTATAAAAAAAAATATTCTACTAAAATTGCAAAATTAACATTTTTTGAACTCGAAAAATTTAATTAATAGTCTAACATTTAGAGGCCAATAAACTTTAACAAAACTATAAAAGAAACTAGTAATATTTTCAAGAGCTCAAAACTAGCTAATTATAAATGTTTTTCAACTATTACTTTCGTTTAAATAATTTTATATTTATTTAAAATTATAAAACCCAGTCACGCTTCGCTGCGTATCAGAACTTATAACAGACTGAGTACCATTTCAATAATTATATCTTCGAAACCAGTTGAGTTATGCAACTTAATCACATCGCTTACTTCAGCAATCATTATCCCCTTGCGTTTCATACCCATATTGAACTAATACATTTTGTGTCACTCTGGCCCACATATTAGTCGATAACTCCAAAAATGTTCGAGTTATCGAATTAATAGGTAACTTAAATTTTGAACTGGACTCTTAATAACACAACAGTTAAAATTGCATTCAATTCTAATGAGCTGTTCTTGAATGATACGCGCGCAAACATATAGACAGACGGAAAAAAATACTAAAAACTCTTGCTTTGGATTTTACCGGCCCAATAATGTTAACTCTTATTAATTTTTCTTGAATAACTGCCCATCTGACTGACATCGAGCTGTTACAATTTACATATACATATGCACCGAAAACAAAAATAGCTTATAAATTAATCTGTTTCAAGTTAAATAGCAGAAACTAGTCGTATACTTAATACAAAATAACCGTGAAAGTATATGCTGTATGTTATAGAAGGCCTTGGAAAAAATGTAACAACTAACTAATTACACAGAGTTTCGTTGGACAGTGCGGTTGAAACTCCACTAGCAGTGCTAGTCCAAGTTAAATGCATTAATTCTGAGCTATACGCGAATTACATAAAAAAAAATAATGTAACGACGACCAGACCTGTTAACTTTGATTAGTAATTAGTAATAAATTAATTAGACGGCTTTTTTAATTGTTAACAATTATTTTAATTGTTTTTCAAGAAAAGCCAATTATTAATTGATTACGATTAGAAAATATCCAAAAAAATCTAATTAATCAAAAAAAGTTTTCTATATTTATGTGATTTTACAGTAATACTTAAAAAATATAAAAATAATCAAAAAAAATTAAAAAAATAAAAAATAATCAAAATTAATCAAAACTATAATCGTAAAAAATCATAATATTTTTGATTATTTTTTTAATTAATTGGAAAATCATTAAATGGTTTCTCAAGAAAGTAATTAATCAAACCGTTAATCATTAGGATTAGTAATAATTATTTAACAGGTCTGTTGACGACTCAGTGAAATATCAAACCATTTAAAAATATTTTTGAAGAACGCCTTATATCAGAACTATTTTCAACATCAGCTTGTAGCATAATTAAAAAACTCAGAATCTGAACTAAAATGCATTGAATTTTCGTTGATATAGGGCTCAAACTAAATTCTTAAAAAGGAAGTTATTGAAAAAAATTCTATCAAAGAACCCCTTTCAAACAAATTTTCATATAAAGCGTTTTTAAAAAATTATTTGAAATAGGTTAATCATCTATTCAGCTTTCGATAAATTGTTGCTGTTGTACTAACCAATACACTAATCTATCTAAATGAGTCGCTCAAAAATATTTATACACTTTTTAAAAATAATACCAATTTTCTACCTTCTATGTGAGTAAACATATCTTATTGAAGCGTCGTTATTAACAGCAGCTAGGTAAGCAGCGATACTCGTAGTGCATGCAACTTCAAATTCCACTCCTTGACAAAAATACTCAATGCCTGTAGCTAAAAGCTGTAGTTATGAACTGGTGGACACTAGAAATTCGGAATAAACGTACCCAATCCCTTTCATCTGCAATAACATGGCTGTGCTGTAGGCTGTGAATTTTTGTGCCGTCTCTTTTTTTAAAGTTCCCAACTACTAGTTCTTTTGCTGATGCTATTTCGTTAGTTCCAAAATATACCAAAATTCTTGATATCATTAAGTATTACGTTAGTTCGGAACCACTTCATAAATCTACACATTGGAACTAGTGCCTTCTGCCTATATTTTTCGATGGTTTGCGAAAGCGGCAAAAATTCTAGGCATTCAGATGAAACTAAATAATATCTATTTTTTAGAGGAACTCATTTCAAATTTTTATATCATTTAAATTAAATTATTTTATTTGAATTATTTCTACTTATACTACATTTAAACTAAATGATAAGCCTGATTTGCATAGAAAGGATCGAAATGAGGCACATATCCCTATACAAATCGCATACACAAAATTACGTACTCAAAACAGATTCCGAGCAAATGCAAGAGTTCATTAGACTTTTTTTCAAAGCGTCAAAAATTCTTGATTGATACTTCAAAACAAAGCAACGAACGCATTCAAGGCCGATTTAAACACATGCGTATTAATTACTTAAATGGTTCAATAAAAGATATATACAGCGTGGCTGATGAATTTTGCTACATTAAGAAACTCAAATAATTTTTTTTTCAGTGTATGGAAGTCATTTTTCTTTTATTCATGTTAAAGCTCATTAAATTTTATTAAATATAGCTTAATTAGTTTTAAAAATAATGGAATTTAAATGCCCCCCCTGCTCGTCGATGCATGTGCGGCATCTTACCAAAAAGTTGTTCATTACTGCTTGGAGAGTTGAGACAGGAATAGCCGCAATTGTTTCTCGAATGGATTGCCTTAGTTCATTCAAATTGGTTGGTTTTGCTTTGAAGACTTCCTGTTTGCAATAACCCCACAAGAAAAAGTCAGGTGCAGTAAGGTCAGGCGACCTGGGTGGCCAACGGAATGTGGAGTTTCTGGATATCAGCTTATTGGGAAATTTTCGTCGCAATTCTGTCATAACAGGTTGGGCTATATGAGGAGCTGCACCATCTTGCTGAAACCACACAGAGTTGAAAGAAATTCTCATTCGGCGTAATTCTGGATAGAAAAACTCTCTCAACATGCTCAAGTAACGGTCTCCAGTAACCGTAACGGTGTGACCGTTTCTTCGAAGAAGTAGGGCCCGACAATGCAGCGTGATGAAACTGCACACCACACTGTGACACGAAGTGGATGCAATTCCGTCTCATGGAGTATCTGTGGGTTGGAAGCACTCCATATTCGACAATTTTGTTTGTTTATGTTGCCGTTTAAATCGAAATGGGCCTCGTCAGACATGAAAAGACAGTTCAACATGTTTCCATCCTCTTCCACCATTTGAAGCATCTTCTGGCAAAATTCCAAGCGAATCGGCAAGTCTGCAGCGTTCAGTTTGTTGGCCTTTTGAATTTTATATGGGAATAAGTCCAAATCTTTGTGCATAATTGACTGTAATGACTGTCTGCTTACACCCATTTGAGCAGATAAGCTTCTTGTCGAAACACGTGGATTGTTTTGTATGGCAGCAGCTACAGCAGCGATTGTTTCCTCCGTTCGAACTGAAGGGTTTCGATGGTAAGGTCTTCTGTTGACTGTCCCATGCTCGGCAAAATTGTTTACAAGTCTTATTATGGTCCATCTGCTCGGAGGATTGCCGCCAAACGTGCGCCCATACTCTCTTTGAACCGAAACTACGGACTCCAGTGCGTGATAGCGGCGGACAATCCAAATTCTTGTTTCAGTGTCCCAGTTATCCATTTTTGTTAAATGTAAAAGTCAATCTGCAAAATAAAAAAAAAATTTACCAGATTCATTAAATAGAAAAAAAGTTATTTAATTTTTTTTTGGTAGCGGCTTTCATTAGCCACCCTGTATATA
The DNA here is from genome assembly GCA_949987695.1 of Merzomyia westermanni. Lineage (NCBI taxonomy): Eukaryota > Metazoa > Arthropoda > Insecta > Diptera > Tephritidae > Merzomyia > Merzomyia westermanni. The sequence goes on from OX465293.1 coordinate 106,343,465, forward strand.
TAGTAAAAATAAAAAAAAAGATGCGATCAAATTCGTAAACGAGCATTTCTGAAAGACAAAACTTGAACGAGTATTTTTCGCTAGGTATGGGCTCAGGAAAATATTATAAAAATATATGAAGTGCGCTATTGATTAAGCAACATAAAATGAAAACTGCTAACTGAAATTAAGCGAATAAATTCAAGCAAAGCGAAAATCAAGTAACTTTAAAAATAAATTTAAATTACAGTTAAAACTATGCTTATTGTTGAGGTATTGGGCGAGATGATTAATTTCTTCGGAAAATATGTTTGAAAAATTTAAATTCTGCAAAATATAAAAAAACATCCTAAAAAAATTTACAGCACAGAATAATAGCAACGCACTGCGTCTTTTTAACGAACGAGCATAAACAAATTGTTTGGTTCTAACCAAAATAAATCCAATTAAATGTCAACATCGTACAAGCTGCGTCTAAAAGTCAAAACGAAATGTGAGGCAAAACTAAAATGGGAATCTTGTTAGGGTTTCACGCAATGCGTTTAATTTAGGCTACTCTAATACGTGTTGTACGTGCATGAGACACAAAATCGCCGGCGTGTATTTATTTTAGGTTGCGCTTCTATGAACTTAAAAGTAAAAATAATATTTTTCCTTATGGTGTATAAATAACTTGTGAAATCCTACACTTTGAAGGTAATTGGCGAGCTCAAGAAATCTTTTTCATTCAACCAGACAACTTTTGCTGAGTAAGGCATCTCAAAATCTTTCAGAATGAGTAGCCTCTTGCGGTATCGGTTCTCTTACTTGAGATTCTGCAAGTAAGAAGCAAATTTCCGCAATTGCATTTGCCTTTTGAAAATCACGCACTCGAACCAAATTACGCAGCAAATGCGTTGAATTCATGAAAGCTCGTTTCGAACGCGTCAAACTGGTTTGATGGATACTTCAAAACAAAGGAACGAAAACATTAGTCCCTCAGTTTTTGAGATATCTTGATGAAATTTAGTATGTGGCCGCCATTTTGCATGAGAGTAATCATTCGTCAGAATCAGCAAGATCGGAGCAACACAACGCATAGCTCCCATACAATCGATAGTTTCGATAAATGGGTTTTGGGCTATACATTTTGCAATTAAAAAGCTAGGAACGTAAAATTTTGCAGGTTTGGCATTTATTATATATGTAATGTGTGTAGTCAAAATCAGCCAGATCGGACCAACATAACATATAGCTCCCATACAATCGATTGTTCCGATAAATGATGTTTGGGCTATGTATCTTTAAATTAACAGTTTTGCAGAGTTTTTACTAGTTGTGAGATAGGATCGGACACTTAAAACCGTGATGCGTATTCATGAAAGGTATAAAGTTTTCGACGTAGTCGAAGACAGCCCTTTCCTTACTTGTTGTTATTGGTTTTTACGGTCTCTTCATTTTACATAATTTTGTAAGTTTTACGAGCTCAAGACCAGTTGATAATAATTCTTAGTTAGTTATTTTATTAGAAGAGAAAAACTTAACATAAAGTAGATGAACAAAAATTGGCAAGCAAAAAAAGTATTGACATATTTCAAAAATTAATTAAAAATAACGACTTTTTTTTTTTTGATTAAGGAAACAACTTGTTCTTCTGGCACTGCGCTACGTTGTCTACTGTTGAAGCCCCCTCCTGCCCAAAAGCATGCAAAGATTTTACAAATAAACTGTATTTTATCACATAATAGAACACTTACATTTTCTTTTCATTTATGTAAAGTTAAAACTAATTTAATTTGTTGAAAATTAAAAAAAAATATTCAATATATTTTTTCAGTTTGGGTTCGACAGCGAATTCTTTAAGTTTAAAAATTTTTACTAACAAAAAATTTACTAGTAAAAATTAGTAAGTCTCTTAAACTCGTACGCTCTCGATTTGTTTTCCTTTTACAAATTTTCGAGTTAATGAACGCTTGACAAAAAAATTTAGTAAGAATTCGTCACTTCCAGTAATAATTTTTTGTTATTGAACAGATCTATTATTTTTAGATTGGAATTCGAAAACATATTTATTGACAATTAATAAAATTTGCCTTCAAAAATATCATTGAACACATACGTAAGTGTATAAACAATATAAATATAGAACAACTGTTATAATAAAAACCAAATGAATCAGAGAAAGTTAAATAAAAAAAAAAAAAACAAGAATAAGAAAACCTAATTAGCAGGGCGTGTTGCGTATATTTCTATATATTCATGTATGCAACTCAATATATAAAAGGAAACGCATAACATTGTATAAACACCCTGTAGAAAACGTTGGAGCATCAGAGTACTCCAACACTTATCCTTATTCATATAAAAAAGGTGGTCCAATTTACATAGCGATGTCCGGTGATTGGATCACCTAATCCTATTCGGAGTACCATTTACTTTGCTTCTGAATAGTCTATAGAGCACCTACGTTGGAGTACTTTGAAAATGCTGCCAAAAGATTACTCTATAGAGTACTCTAGACGAAAGCGAGAAGGCAGTATGTGTTCTTTTGAGGACCACCTACTCCCGCTCTCGCTTTGCTGTTGAATACTCTATAGAGTAATCCCATGGGAGTATTTTGAGAGTACTCTCACGTAGGTGGTCTATAGAGTATTCAAAAGCAAAGAAACGGAGTACTCCGAGATGGATTAGGTCATCCAATCACCGGACATTGCCATGTAAATTGGACCACCTTTTTTATATGAATGAGGATATGTGTTGGAGTACTCTGATACTCCTTTAGGAGTATTCTATGGAGTATGAAACGGAGTATTTCCGTTTTTTGCAGGGCATAGCTTACAAAAAAAAAGTTACAAAAACAGAAAACCGCTAGGCAACGCTAAGTTAACAATACAAAAACAAAAGATCATGAAAAGTAAAAGAAAGAAAGTAGAAACCAGCACAAAAAATAATAACTAAGACGCAATTCAAAAACCTTGAACAAACTAAACTCTTTTCTAACACTAACTTTATGAACTAAAAAAACAACAAAAACAAGAAACTAACCAAAATCAACTTGCAATTAACACTTCCAACCAACCAAATGCAACTCTACTGGCATAACAGCTCTTGCGCAAAACAAATAAAAGGAAAAAAAACCACAAAAAGCATGCACAAAAAAATACATGGCGCTGTGTGCGTGTGTGTAAAAGGAAAATTAAGTAAACACCAACTTAAAAAACGTGAGTAAATGAGTGGCAGAAAACGCAAAAAAAAAAAAACGGTAGAAAACTAAGTGACTTGTTAAACAGACAAAAACACAAAACCATTAAAGCCAACACACAAACTACTAAATCTCAATCTAATCTGCATACAAATACAAAAACTTATTTAGATGTGCGCGTTGGTGTGAATGTGTGGCAGCATTGAAGGAGCACGTTTGCAATGGAATGCCTCCAAGCGGCAAGGAAAGGATTCATAACAAAATCAGTCAACAATCAAAATCTAAGCAAAATTCAACGCTGAAGCGCAAGTTTTTTGGCTTTGATGAAATGTTGCTTTCAAGATTTTTAACAATTTTACGAATGTTGAATTCAATGCAATGTAAGATGAAATCTTTATACATATAAACATATATATATAAAGCACACTAACTATATATAAACTGATTATTAGCATTGCATGAAATGAACTCACAAATTCACAGATCACATTCAAAAGCACTGCATATTTATTTAACTTCTTACTAAAAATAAAACAATAACATCACTTTAAATAATTATTACATCGGATTTCAGCAAAGTATCTACATACATAACACACGATTTAACATAACAGTACTAAGTTTTGAAGAGCATTTTATTTATCTATTTTGGTTTTATTTCATATCAGCTTTTAGATATCATTTCACTACATAGTGTGGAATCTGAATTTTTTTCGTAACAAAGCCTTTAATATTATTATCAAATAATAAATAAAAAGAATAAAGGAACAAAGCAAACAACCACACAAAATAATTTAAAACTAAAAAGTTACTGATTTTGACCCACCTCAAAATTTTACAGAAGTCCCTGGGCTATAGTACCAACTAATTTGCTTAAGAAACTCACAAAAACTACCCTTTTCACGAGTACCAACACTTAAAATGCACTCATATTGGCATCACCTGCCGCAGCAACTATAAACTATAAATGCTAAAAAATATATATAGACAGATCAGCACGAAAAATTTCACTGCAGATAGCACATTGCAAACCACAATCAACAAGAGATGACGAAAAATCATTAAAATAGGCATGCATTTTCCACCCTGTAGGAAAATTCGCAAAAACAAAATGATTCAAGATAAAATATTTTGGCTTCAAAAGATTCGAAAAAATTTAACTATTCTAAAATAAAGAGCAAATGAATGGGTTATTGTCGGACAGGTCCATTTTGTTCCACGACCGGAAAGATCTGCTTTGTACTTCCTATGCGTATGCTACATAAATTAAAAACTAATCAACCCAGCTCTGATCTTAAGGGTCTAGTTGCATCAGTTAGAGCCCACTAAGAGGATTTATTGCTAACCACACTCCTTAAAACTTCCATACACAATCTTTTTTTGCATACATTTTTATCTCCGAAAATCCTTTATTTTTTCTGATTCACGAGGTATTTTCTTTTATTGCGAAATCTATTTTTAAATTTCTGCACTTTGTGGCCGGTGATGTTTCATATTTTACAATGCAAGTTGTAAGCTTTGTTAGTCTCAATCATGCAAATTTTTTTAGTTTTAAACAAAAGAACAATAATTATTGTTCTCACTAAGGAACACGTCGTATAGTTATTTCACTATTCTTCTCATCATTTTAATTACACAATTTTTTTTTTTTAATTTTCAAAGGCAATATTATTAATGTTCCATATATTTATGCATATAGACAAATAAACGAAAATGTATACGAAATTATAATAAATGAATTTTCTTGAGCGTGACAAGTGCAAACTAAACCAAATATCTTCTATCAAAGAATATGTATTCCTAAAAACTACTACAAATGTAAAATTTAAGAGTCCAGTTGTTTCAAAAACTACACTTAACAAGTAAGGAAGTCTAAGTTCGGGTGGAACCGAACATTAAATACCCAGCTCTGTATAAGTGGTCGTGGTAAATTGTAGTGAAGTTATGACCTATAGCGGTTTTAAACTTTTTCTACTACCATGTGGGCAATCTTATAAATAAAAATGAATGTGTGTCTGTTTGTCTGGCGTCCAAAGTACTCAACCGACCTTTAGGGAATTTCCACAGTAGATTCTTGGATGCACTGGTTCCAGCATAGGCTATATATAATTTTGTAAAGCGTAGACAGTATGCCTCGTATCATGTTTCGTAATTTTATTTAACACGGTTATGAAGTTTATAATAACTGAAATTTTACATTTTGTTCATTTATATGTGGGCGGTACTACTCCCAATTTTCGAAATTAAAAAAAAAAAAACAAAATTAATAAGATCATCAGGTCGTTGTAACTACGAAATTCTAGCATTCTATTTGCATCAGGGAAGGAGATTTGGCACATTCCAGTTGCCCACCTCTCTTTTAGAAAACTTTGGTTCAAAAAGGGGCGTGGTCGTTCACCGATTTTGCTTATTTTCTGTGGGCGTACTCTACAAGTCTATAGTATACCTCGTATTAAGTTTCGTAATTCTATCTTACAACGTTCTGAAGTTATTAACAGTCGAATTTGAAATTTGCTTGACTCATAAGTAGGCGGTGCCACGCCCACTTTCCAAAATTTTTGCAAAAATCATATAAAGTATAAGAAAATTTATGTAACTATCAAATTATATTATTATACCTTCAATATTTCTAATTCCTTTCCATATAACTTTTATGAAAAAGGAGGCGTGGTCGACAAGCGATTTCGCTTATTTTCCATGGGTGCATTTATCACAACAATAGTATGCCTCCTACCAAATTCGTTATACTAGTGTAAACGGTTCTGAAGTTATTAAGAGTCAAAGTTTGCAAATTTCTTTACTCATATGTGGGCGGTGCCACACCGCTTTTACAAAAATTTGATAAAATCGTCAATGGGACAACCAAGTTAATAAATCGAGCAAATTTCATCGTTGTAGCTGCTTTCATTATTGAATTAAACCATTTTATACGTTTTTCGAAATTTTCGATATCGAAAAAAGGGGCATGGTTATAGTTCGATTTCGCTCATTTCAAATGGCAACCTACCTTGGTCTAATAGCAACCTGTGTCATTAAAATATCTAAATTTTTACTCAAGTTATCGTGTCCACGGACGGACGGACGGCAGACGGACGGACATATCTTAATGAATTCCTCTGTTCATTCTAAGAACTTTGATGTATGGAACTCCATATCTATCTCTATTATTTTGTACCGTTACAAACCAGCGTTATACGACCAAAACTATAATACCCTGTGTCCTAATACACGCTGGGTATAAAAAGCTACAAAATTCTATGGTTATAAATTATATTGTTAATTAACTCACTACAAGTCAACAGGTTGTAGTTAGTTGAAAACAATTTCGACGGTTGAGTGGAAAATCACGTCATTTCAAAATATTTTTAAAAATCAAAAAAAAACTTATTTCAAAATTCAGTTTAAGAAGCTCATTCGCATAATTTTTTTCAGAAACGCCCTATTGCAGCTGAAAATGTATTTATTTTCATTGAAATATCGCATTTTTGAACCAAATTCTAAAATATTATTGAAAACAATTAAGATAGGGTCTTATACAAAAAAATTCCGCTGAAGAGCGTTTTAAAAAAAAATATTTTGACTTAGGGTGATCTACCACTCAGCTTCATGAACGTGAAAACGTATTTCATTGTTAGTTTTTTTTTTTGACTTATGTTGTTTTTGTGCAAATTTTTTTTTTGAGAAACTTGAAGAAACTCGAAATTAATCGAAAATTGTGTTAACGATGTTATTACGTTCAACAAAATAATCTATATATCCATATTGTTGTTGTTGTTATAGCGACTATTTAACCTGCCTAAAATATCCCCTCCTTTGCCCAACATTGTTATCAAGCTCTTCTAAGGGGAGTCCCAGAAACCTCGGGCCTCAACAGGGTTGGACCAAAGTGAATTTGCTGTTGGAAGAGTAGGCTCAGTTGAGCAGATGAACAGATGGTTAGTGTCATGGGGAGACACACCGCATGCCGGGCAGACATTTGGCATGTCAGGGTTCAGTACAAGTATATATCCATCGGGTGGTTTGCTAACAAGCGAGAAAAGTTAAGATTTCTGAAGGTCTTTTGAAATAAATTTTTATCACAACTTTTTTGGTAACTCTTTAGAACAACAGCAACAACGATTGATGTTGATCCAAGAATTTTCCAATTTTTTTCCATTAAATTTCCGCATCCAGCAATTTCCACTCATACTTACTTCTACGATGGATACTTTCTATGCTGTTTTGCTCTATTTAAATAATATCTATTTATTTCTATCAAAATAAGATTGAAAACAAATGTTCGGCTTGTCTCGTACTTTTCTTACTAGAACTAGTGAAACTGTCAAAAACAAAAAATTTCTCGAGAGCGAGGGAGTTACACTAAAAATTACGTGATTGATTTGTAGTAAGTAACTTTTGTCAACTTCCAAATAAATATCAAAGTTTTTTTTTTGATTATTTTTTTTTAATCAAAAAAATTAAATCAGTCATATAGTTTATTATTTCCAAATATTTACATTCTATGTTAAGTTCCAAATTTACTAGAAGTAGTCAGCAAAAGTTCTTCTCACTAAACCTTTTGAATGAGAGAGAACAAATTATACTGGGTTACTTGTGCCCTATAATCCCTTCTGTTTAATTTCTAAATTTCGAGGTTTCCTTCTCCGCTAGATGGAATCTCCTTGTTTCCTACGTTGGCGACTATGCGATTATAGTTACGGGTAAGGGCCCATTCATTGATAAAGTCTGTACTAGGATAAACTGTTACCTCCGAGACCTTTCCAGCATCTTCATAAAATCTAAGACGCCACACTTTCGCTAATTATGCCAACATAATAGCCTCAAAGCTAAAGGCCGCAACAAGATCCTTAAGTCACTTGGGGGCAGCACTTGTGGTAAATATAAAGAAACTTGGTTTTCCACATGTAAGGCTATAAGCCAACCGGTCATTGATTACGCTGCGCCCATATCGTCGCCCAACCTTGCTGATACCAACTGGAACAAGCTGCAAGTCTGCCAAAACACCGCCATCAGAACTGCCACAGGATGTCTGCTTATGTCATCCGAGTCTCACCTTCATCAAGAGACCAAAATGCTCAATGTACGCTAGCATGCGGAACCGCTGAGCAGACAGTTTCTACTGAACTGCCACAAACCTCATCATACAAACCGTCATCTATTGGATGAAGCTCCGCCCCCTAGAGACATAAGGAAACATCTCAGTAAGCACTATTATGAGACCCGGCACCATATTACCTTGCCGTTTGAACTGCGTAACCATAGGCGGGCTCTAAACGACCTCCACACCGAGTCGGTATACAGATTCCTCAGATCTCGGTCTGTGAACCCTTTAATTGATGTCGAACCACCTGAAATAGCTGAAGAGGAGTGCATTCTTCCGCGGGACACTAGAGTCCTGCTAGCACAACTTCGTTTTGGATATTGTAACAGGTTAAACTCTTACATATCCTAGCTTAACCCTACCACTTGCCTTACTAAACTTAGCTGCTCAATTGAAGCTACGCTTCTAACACTAATATCTCTCTGTTGAAAACTGTGCCTTACCTTGAACTTCCGAAGAAATTTACCGAATATTAACCAAATATTTAGCAAGTTGGTGACAATTATTTCATATGCAAAGAAAACAAAAGAAATTTAAAGTTGAACAAATAACTTAAATACATAGCTAAATTAGCTGCGTGCTCAAAGTTTTTAAGGCAAGACAGGTTGCCATTCATTCTAGAAGGTCGGAAGATAAATCAGCTTTTTACAAACAAAAAGCACGCTCAATAAACCTCGCATCATGCCCGTGCTTATACATGACTCGCAAATTGATAGAAGATGGAATGGCTTTTCGAGTGCACGGAAAAAGATTCACCCGAAGACTTATGGTTCCTGACGTATGCTAATGACAAGTATCAAAGAAACTTGCTGAAGCAATGAGCTTTAAAATAGAATTATGTATATCGTCGTCCTCTTGCCCGAAGCATGAATTAAAATAGCACATTCATGCTTTTGGCGAGCAGGCGATGTTACTTCTACGCATTTTAAGTTATGCCTTAATTTAACAAGTAAGGAAGTCTAAGTTCGGGTGGAACCGAACATTATATACCCAGTAGTGATCTATTATGTCATCCCAATTTACGCAGGTCTATTTTAATACTTTCAGTTCGTATTTGCGTTCAAATAGACAGACGGACAGACAGACAGACGGACGGAGAGACGGCATGGCTAAATCGACTACGCTCATCGTGCTGATCATTTAAGTGAACTTTTCTCTTCTTCTTCTCATACTTACATACATTTAATGTTTATGAAAATTATGAAAATCAAAAAAGATATATAACTCCGCTATTGCAGTGGGCTATTAACTACGTGCCCGAATAATTCGCTTGTGCGTTTCCCGATTTCGCTAATTTTTGGCAGGAGTATAATACATACAACTAAGAATCACCTGACCAATTTTTATTGAAATATCAAGATTGAATTATAAGTGATTGCCTTTGAAAATAGCAGAAATTGTATGCTGAAAAGTAGGCGGCGCCACGCCTACTTCTTTCAAATTTACAAAAATTTGTTTGCGGTCGAGTTTTGCTTAAAAAGCTTATTTTGTGTGCAAAATATGATTGATATAGCTTGCTTAGTTGTAGAAATTTCGCTTTTTAAATTTTACAAAAAAAATTTTCAGAACTATGTTAAAAAACTGGGCGTGGACATTAACCGATTTCGCCCATTTTTATAGCAATCAGTTACCTTTATATATAGAACATTATCACCAAATTTCGTTTCGACAAATCAATTTTTGGTGGAGTTATGGCATAAAAAGTTTTGTGGTATAGTCCACTATAAAATGGGCGGGGCCACGCCCATTTTCAAAAAATTAAAGTTTTTAGATTTCTTTGTTTACGGAAACCTTAAAAGTGAAATATAAGTGATGTACAGCTACTTTACGCAAAGTTATTGCCTATTTTATATATCTACGATCCTGTTCAAAATCGTTCATATAAAAGTGGGCGTAGACCTTAACCGATATCGCCCATTTTTTCCTCGGACACTCCTTGCATACCTGGAAACCTGCGTGTTGAATTTCGTTTCGATATCTTGAACAGTTTTTGATTTATGATTATGATATTTCTAAATTTGACTTAATGAAAAGTAGGTGGTGCCACGCCCATTTTTAAAAATTTATTTTATGCCTCAATCTCAATGTATTCACCACATTTTAGCCTAATAGGTGTGTTATGTACTCAGAAATCACGTTTTATGTGTTTTCGAAAATATTCTATACGTAAAAAGTGGGCGTGGTTATCATCCGATTTCGCCCATTTTAATTAGCGCTCGGAGATTAGTGCCAAGGAACTCGCACACCAAATTTCATTAAGATATCTCAAAATTTACTCAAGTTATCGTGTTCACAGACGGACTTAATCAGTTTCCCTTTTCGTCCTGAACATTTTGATATATATAAGTCAACGTGTATCTCGATCCGTTTATGCCGTTACGTACTGCCGTTAGGCGACCAAAGTTAATATACCTTGTGTGCGGACAACTTCATTCAATACACATCTTCCAACTTCGTTTCACAAATTTATAGGAAAATTTTTCACATATTAATATATAATTACTCAAGTTAAGCAATAACAATTAAAACAAGCCAACATATTTATTTACTAATTATGCAAACCGATAGCCTGGACTGGCCCAACATCTCATCCATTTTCTCCTGCAAAAATTAAATTGTGCAAAAGTAGTTAAGTTAAAATTTATTACGGAAATTATTTTTGAATTATAAATAAATTTCATTAAAATTCAAATGGCTGAATTATTAATTCAATACCATGCATAAAGCAAACAGGGAAACACAGAAATATTTCATAGAAAACAAGAGAAATTGAAAAAAATAAAAATAAAAAAAAATTAAAAAAAAAACTAATTAAATCTGTACTTGATTTCATGTGATACGCACATACGCATGAAAACCCTGTGGGGAATTCTATGGCCGACTACTATACTAGCTAACTTTTAGTCGTCTTATTGTGTCTAACTATTAGTTGGTTTCAAAGACATTCAGTGCTCAATCGAAAAATTGTATGTAACATTTTTTTAAATACTTGAATATCAGATAAAAATATTTGCTAAGAAAAAAACTCAATTGTATTTCCTTATGTGTCACTTTTTTCATTAGAATCATTTCGTATTACGATTTCATTGAAAAATTACATGCCTCAACATGGTTATGATTTAAGACATTGGTTTCTGACCATGTTTTGAGAGCAGGACAGCCACATGTTTATGCATGATCCACATGAACACACATTAACCATAATATAATTAAAATTTATATATTAATTAACTAATTAACTAATAAGTATAGGAATCAAAAGTACCAAAACTTGCCTATTATTGAGCTGGCTACAAGTCAACATAAAAGTAGTCAACTTGTAGTCAACTGAAAGACCCCTCACTTTTTCGGCGCCATCGCCATCTAAAAGTAGTCCGCTAATAGCAATGTAAAGTAGTTGAGGGAAAGACAAAGCTAGCTGAAAAATAGTGAACTAATACGCGACTTATAGTTAACCGATTTCCCTATAGGGAACTGCATGTTATACAGACAATAATTATTATGTGCTTCGTTGTAGGTACGATGGTTAAAAAGTGCCACAGAGCTTTAACTATTCAACCGATTGAATTGAATATATGTCGAAAATGCCTTCGTTAAGATTAATATATTTGAGAAGAAATTGAAAATAGATCTGCTAAACGAAGTCATCTAGGGCGCTTCCGAAGTTGCTAGGTGCCAACAGACAGCTGATTGGTCAGTGACTACTCATCCGATGCCCATTTCTGAGGTGGTATGGCACTCCCACAGAATTTGGTGATCAGTTTTTCAGAATCTTTATGTCTCACTACCTCGGACGTTACTATTTATCAACTGAATTGTCACTGGCCAGACAGCTATCTGGTAGTTTAGGATGCAAATGTAGTATAAGAAGAACTATTAAAACCTAGAAGGCACTGGAGCATGTCTATAAAGGAGTGTATATCAAGAATAAGTAGTCGCTATTTGGAGAGATAAACCTAGCTGCGGGTACTTTAACGAGAACTTCAGCAAACTGAGTCAACCGCACTCAAGGCAATGTCTTGTGAGAAAGCATCTTGAAGACTCATTTATGACTCCTAAGTGATGGTAATTATGAGCCGTATGCCAAACCAATTTCCAAATACAATTTCGTATAGTATTTTCTTGAAAGTTATTTCATTTTAAATGAAAATACAATTTTTTACACATTGTCTTTTGAAAATTTATCTCTTTCTGATATCTTACTGCTCTGTCTCGTGGTATTGCATTTGAACTTATCCTGCTTGTATTTGCCTACACATAATACATATAGGATTGCTTTCTCTACTTTTTTGCTTCTACTTTGCAACAAAAACTCTCTTTTTATGAGGCTAATATGAATCAAAAATCTTTCTTACAGCCGTATTTTCAGACTTTAATAAATATGAGATAAGCTGTTTACATGGTCAAAGCTGATTTGACATATGGGGGAGAAATACTCCCAGCGTTAAACGCTCCCATTTAGGACTCCTTGCTGATTCATTTACGACTCATTTATGTCTCCGGTTGTTCGCTGGGTTATTACAGTTGTGATATTAGATTTGTTTCATAGTAAACAGTAGACCACCCAGTTGAAATAAGTTGTATGCATACAAGACGCATGTATGCTACAGGAATGAAAAAGTATGAAAAATGCGTAACTTTCAAGTTGAGAACATATTTGTTCACAAATGAAGTATACTTTCCGAATGGCCAAGGAATGCATGCTGTGTCAAGGAAAATTCATGTAATTTCCAAAATACACCTTACATAGTTGAATGCTCTTTGCTTTTACTTTATTGTCTTGGAAAAATTAATTTTATAAATTATTAATTATTAATTTTATAAATTTATTCACATTCGTGAAAAGAAATGTGTAGGGAAATATTTCAAATTCGGATGGATTTCCTAGGAAAGCTCTATATGATTTTTTTTAGTGACAGTGACCAATTGAGTTGTAAGGCAATTGCATAGACACCGGATAATACCTGCAACGGTTTGATCCCACGATTCCTTACCCGTATAACAGCATTGCATGGTAAGATATAATATTGGTGAAGGGTTTAATCGTCAGATACTCTATATTTATGGTTCAATGCTGTGCAATCTGTTCTCATTTTCTCCTGTCAGATGTATGAATGCGAATATTATTTGTGTATGAAAACCCCATGATATTTCATCCATGCAGAATAAGTGATTTTCTATGTATAAATCATGTGTACGCGTTAGTATTTCTGTATGCTTTTACAATTAATACAGATATATGCATACAGAAGTAGTACAAAAGAAGGGATAGAGTATGCATGCTCCCTGAGCAACAACACCTATAAAATGGTAATGAACGAGCATTTAAACTGGGATGCATATAAAGCTCCAATTCATGCCTGAAATACTGATGACGCATGCATGTATTTCCAACTGGGCAAATATTGACTTGATATTGTATTGAACCGGCCGGTACAAAAGTGCACACAAAATTTTTTATATGAATTTTAAATCAAAAGTCGGTACTAATCGACTATTTCTTTGTAGTTATTGGATGATGCTTCTCATATTTGAAAACATAAAAATACCAAGTAAGGTAAGTGTCCCTAATTTCGTGGTACTAAAAACTTTTCTGACTTTCTACCTCTGTTGCGTTAAAACAAATAAAGGAAAACTAAAAAAGGAAATTTTTTACATTTAGTTGATCAATTAAGATAAGTTTCCATCTACTTTCAAACAAAACTAACAAATGTTTTAATTTATATAAATAAAAATGTGTGAATACCTCAAATGTACCTGATTCCGTGGCAAACATTTTCTGATGTACCTAATTCCGTGGTATTTAGTTAAACCCTAATTTTATGGAAAGAATATTTATAATTGATTTTAAACGCAAATTCCTGAAGATACACAAATTGATTTACTAAAATTCATATTCAGAAATTTTAAATTTAAAACTATTTTTTTTTATTGTTATTTTATTTATGAAAAGAAAGAGTTTTAAGACCAAAATAAATTAGTAAAAAAAATTAGTTTAATGTACGTACTTTTCAAAAAATTTTTATTTTTATTTTTTTGTTGTTGTTTTCTTTTTGAATTTTGTTTTGTTTTTTTTTTTATTTTTTTTATTTTTTTTGTATTTTCTCATTAAATCTAAGAATTCTTAGAACTTTAGACATTATTGAAATGAAATAAGTATCATTAAATAGAAAAGCTTTAAAACAAAAATAAACAATAAAAAAAAAAATTAATTCATTGATGTAACTTGTTACTCTCCGTTTCACTGCTGAAATGTAAATGCGCAGAATACCACGAAATTAGGGCATGCGCAAATGTGGTGTACGCAAATTCGTGGTATCGCTTTAAGCGGTAATTTGAGATTTATATTCAAAAATTTTTTTGCTAAGTTGAAATCTTGATACATTTTTTTTTAAATTAAATGAAAAATTATTGAATAAACAAAAGTTCTATAATGCCATTATTTCGTTAAAATGTTGTGCTTCGCAGAGCTTTTTGATTAAAATATTGACGAATATATTAATAAAAGTGTCCACGAAATTACATCAAAATCTTCCTCTGAGGCTTATTTAATAACTAAAATACTTAAAAAAATAGGGTTTGTTATGAAATGTTAAAGAAAATATGAAAAACATAAAGTTTTATACTACCCTAATTTCGTGGTACATCACAAAAAAAGTGTGTCCCTAATTTCGTGGGTTAAAAATATTAAAAAAAAAATAATAATTTTTTCACTTTTTGCGTTTTTATGAAAATTATTATTGTTTTTATTTTTTTTTAATAATCATTTTTAATTAATTATTAAAAGTTTTTTGATTGAATAGAGTAGGAAAAATGTTTAGAGACAACTGCCATAGCTTTTCTTATAGATCCATTTCGGAAGCTGCTAGACTTCACTCATCAGAGAAATTTTTGGCACGCATTGCTAACCATTAAGCTAACAATACGCTGGTTTTGATGTCACCTAAACTCCTAGTTCTATTCTTCTTTATCATGGCCTTGAGCTCGTTTCATGAATACTTGAAAATATACAGGCCGTAAATCAACAAATATTGTTGGTATAAGAAAGCAATATTAAAAAAAAAAGTTAAAAAAATTAGTGGAATGAGTTTTGCAGTAATAGAAACGTTTAAGAAATGTTCACTAAATCCCAAAAAAGTATCATCATAAAAAAAATGTAACGGTACAATTTTTGCAGGCTTAACAAAATACACTGGGCTCCTTAACAGTTTACTTGAGAGGCCTCCTTACAACAGGCTCATTTCCTGAGCTTCCAACTTTATATTGCTTGACATTTAATATTAAGTTTAATATTAAAAAATTAGTAAAATATCAATTATTATACCGCAAAAACCAATCTTTATTTTGAAATTTTCAGTTTAGAAAAAAACTCCCCCAATTCCTTGTTTGGAAGAAAAAATCGAAATACCACGAAATAACATACTACCACGAAATTAGGGACACTTACCTTAGTCGTATATATGGACTCTTTGGAATATTCGCATACGCATATATTTTACTCGAACAAATAGATAAGTAGATACTGTCAAATGTTTTCCGATACTATTGGGTGGTTAGACAAATAAACCTTTTTATCATATTATGCTTAACCCTGCCTTATAATTGTAAAACGATCTTACTCTGTTTGTGTTTGAGCGTTGCATGAATCCTGTCCTGAATGCAGTTTTTAATGTGGGAAATAAACACGATCAAAGCAAAAAAAATTTACTTCTATCTAATCCGCACCTCAACGAGTAAAATTCCTTGTCACCTGAAACTTCCTCATGGCATCTTGTCCCTACGTACATATATTTTGCTATTGAACAGAAATGTTTTGTAAGATATTTGAAAATAAACAAACTATATATATCTGTCAAAGGACAGTTTTTATAATATCCATAGAGTTGAGCTGTAATACAGTAAAACCATTAAACAATGTAGCACAGGTATGCAGGTGACCAATACAGGCACGGCCAACTTTGCACGCACATTAGAGCGTCTCGCCTTACAGGCAAAAAAAAAAAATTCGGCCGTGCCTCCCCTCATATGAAGTGTTTTTGAAAAACATTTAAAAAAAAAATGTTTATTTTTTTTTTTGGCAACCCTAGATGTCGCCCAATTGCATTTTTCTTCATATCTTCGGCATTTATTGTGGGATTTTAAAATGTGATACACCAATTTTTTTGTCTCAAGGAGTGGGGTTTTCCTAAAACAGCTCATTGATCTCAGGCGCTCCGTTGTGGTACCTACCCACCATATCTCAGTTGCTACCACCCTAATGTACCGATCTAATAACAGCAAATTAAAGACCGTAAAAAATCGTAAATCTTTTGCGAAAAAAGTACTTCAATTAATTCAGTAGAACTCGAAATAAAACAAATTTTGTTTTTATTTTTTGCCTTATTTTCTTTATACATTTTCTTTATGAAGACCGTTTTTTTATAACTTAACTGGACTATTGTTTATCTACTTTTTTCTGTTTTATGTGTTGCCCTTGACATCATAATCAATTCTCAATATTCGGGGCGACCAATTATATTTATATCGTATGGTCCGGGCTGTTCATACAGGAGAGTGTGACGAGAGTTTAGCAAGCGAGAAGCCCGGTGCTATGACTACAGCCCGTTGGCTGACAGCAGCGTCTCGAATTCTTCGCTATTATATAACGTGCGAGCAACCCTCAATAACATTAAAAACACTCGCTGACTTTATTGTAAAAGTTTATGCTCCTTTCTGGTTTCTGGTTAAAAACCAACCACTTGCAATTCACGGATGTCGTCACGTTTTCAAATACATCACATGGATTCGCCCATTGCCACAAGACCTTCAAAATATTGTCTGTCCGATCATAAAAAATAACTCGTACTTTCTGCACCCAGAAAATATTTTGATATCGATGGTAACCGATACAGATCCATTCGTACGTTCAGATGGATACACGAGGATCTTAGCAGCCCGCAGAGAAGCTAATGGATGTGTTCGTCAAATGTTTGGTCCGAAAGAGGATAATTTTATAAATTTCGAGAGTGACAAATATTTTAATGTAATAGATTGGGATAGATTCGAACCGGCTGAACCACCATGCTTGCAGTTCTTCGCGAAAGATCACCTCGAAGCATTACAATATTCCAATGAAATAATTGAATTACCAGGTATGCACAACGAAAACCATTAATTTTTCTTTGCTTCTCTTTTATCGGCATTTTCACTGATCTTTTTCACAGCACATCCTTGTCATTCCCAAAATACCGAGCGATTTGTTCATACAGTTCATGAATCTGCAATGGCGGTCACCGATGAACAACGCATGGGCCACATTTTATCTAAGCTCGAGAGCCGGCAGAAATACAGCAAGCTTGAATTCCGACAAAATTTTATGGACTAAAATTTCCGTTACAAAACAAACAATTCACTAACTTTTTCGCGAGCGAGGAAAATAAATAAAATTTACTTTTTCTTGTATGGCTTTAGACTAAAAATAAATTGTGTCGTATTTCTGGTTCTACTGATTAAATCGAACTACTTTTTTCGCAAAAGATTTATGATTTTTTACGGTCTTCAATCAACTGACATTAGATTGTTACATTAGGGTGGTAGAAAGTAAGATATGGTGGGTAATTACCACAACGAAATGTATGAGCTCAATGAACTTTCTTGAGAAAAACCTCCTCTTTGAGACAAAAAAATTGATGTGTCACACTTTAAAATCCGACAACAAATGCCAAAGATATGAAGAAAAATGTAATTGGCCGACATCTAGGGTTGCCAGAACAAAAAAAAAAAATTTTTTTTAAATGTTTTTCAAAAACACTTCATATGAGGGGAGGTACGGCCGACTTTTTTTTGGTGATACGCTCTAACGCACATGCTCCATCGGAGCTTGGCAAACCCGCAGGTATGCTATCTGAATACACCACACTCTATACGGCTGTGTACTGACAGCAGCGTCGTTGCACAAGGAATATAAAAAAATCCGCTTGGACATAAAATTTTTTTGCGTGCCGCACGACGCAGCTACCAACGTTTGCATGCGATTATTCACTGTATGCATTTTCGACAAAAGATAAGTGTTTTTCACTGTCAACGCAACATCGAAATACTATACAGACAAACTGAAGGCACACACAAGCGAACGCGTATAAAGTAACAGCGACAGTTTTCGGCACAACTCGTATGGCGCGACTGTAGCATGACAGGGCGCTCTTGTCGACGATGATGATGTTGATGATGCGGGTGATGGAGCTTCTCATGGAGCTGCTGATGTTGCGCTGACATTCATGATGGATGGTGGCGCTGCTACACGACAGGTATTGCTTTACATCTAACGCCGTAGTGAGCATAATGTAGTGACTCTTTGACTTGTCGCGCTGACACATTTGCTCGTAAGATAGTTTATCTATTGTGGGTTTAGCGGGAAAAAGATAAAAACAAATAGCAAATATTGCAGCATTTGATGCTTCAGCAAGCTGCTATAAAGTGCTTGAAATCTACGGCGTGTATAAACCACAGAAAAACTTTAAGCATGAGAGCAAGTAGAATTTCGAATTTCAAAAATGATTTATTGCATTAAATGACTTTTTGTTTGCAACAGTAACTATTTGCGTCACAAATGGTGTAGCGCGTTTAATGAATTGTATTTTAAATATGAGCAAAAACTTCAGACGTTATCCTAACCAAAAAGTCATCAATATTTTGCTGCTCCACTTACTTTTCCTCATCCATTCCCTCATTCTTTTTTTTGATGTGTAAACATCTTTGGGCTCGCTAGGGGATGTCCAGAAAAGTTACATGTCGCTGCCTGTAAGCCTGCCTCTACCGCTGCTTGTAACCGTGCTTCTGTGTGTGCCTTGTGTATAGAAATGTTGTTTGACTGCTTTGCTCATATGCATGTGCCGGTCTGCTTATGTGGGTGTGTGTGCATGCAAATGCTTTGGTGCTTGTTATTATTCGGTAATCGTTCCAATACACGATGAATGCTAACACACCCCAACCTAATATAAACGCACTGCGGCAATTTTCTGTCAAAAATATCTAATGCACATACAAATTGTATGAAAGCAACCTAAATTAACCGCACAGCGTAAAAACCTTACTCAATTTCCAATTTTTGTGTTGCGTGACATATCGATTTGACAGCTAGTACGTCAGTTGTGTCTATGAGAGCTACTCACGCACGCAAATTTTTTTGGGCTAGAGCCAAAAAAGTCGTTTATTTTCGTGCGGTAAAAAAAGCTGTGCGGTTATATTAGGTTGGGCTGTCAATCGGCAAAAGACGAAGGCAACTGCGCTTATCATAAATAGACACAGTCTTTACAAAAACAAAATAAGTGATTATTCATGTTAAATTTATTTTGTGTTATCTGGTGGCTATATTATGGAATGAAAAGCAAACAAAAATTGACTAATATAACATACTAATATAAAATGAATAAAAATAAAATAAAATAAAATAAAATAAAATAAAATAAAATAAAATAAAACAAAATAAAATAAAATAAAATAAAATTAAAAAAAAAATACAATTAAATAAAATAAAAGAAATCAAAATTAAATTAAAAATAACTATGATAACGAAATGAAAGGGAACGGAAAGGAAAAGAAAGGAATTAAAAGGAAAGGAAAGAAAAGGAAAGGAGAGTCTTAAAAGAGAAAAGCAAATAAAATAGAAATTCGTGTTTGGTACGAACAAGCCATTTTGAAATTTGTATAAAAGAAATCGCCCCAGTGGATTGCATGATTTGCTCTTACAATAATTTACTTATGCCAATTTAAACTAGTATTGGCTTCTTTTGGCCATTATTGGGCTACAAATACTCTCTGCAGCTAACTAATCTCAATATAGCTGCTTTTTTTTTTTTTGGTAAGCACTTAGCGACTTATGAATAAAATGACAACAAGAAAACTTTTAATTTGGTTTTGAAAATCATATGTGAAATTGTCGCTTGCAAGACAGCAACCAAAATTTTGTGTTTTTAACATTATGCTGTTGCTTGC
This sequence comes from Merzomyia westermanni, assembly GCA_949987695.1. Classification (NCBI taxonomy): domain Eukaryota; kingdom Metazoa; phylum Arthropoda; class Insecta; order Diptera; family Tephritidae; genus Merzomyia; species Merzomyia westermanni. The sequence continues at coordinate 106,363,699 of OX465293.1, forward strand.
AATTCATGAATTTTTTTGAGCAAGCAAAACAAATAAAGTGCGGGATCGAAGTGAAGAATAAAATAAAAAAAAGCCTATATATTACGAGCTGGCTCCAAGAGAAACATTTGGTATTCATTTATTATAGTCTTACTAAATTATAGCAAATTTTTATTCGTAAGCACTTAAGAACATGTGAATAAAATAATGTTTTCAATTTTGATTTTTTTCAATTTAAAATTTTCTTTGAAAAATAAAAGCGAACTCGCCGCTTCCGAGCTAGCATCCAAAATTGTGTTTGCTTGCTTAATTTTTTGTTGTTTGCCATTTAAAATTTTTTTAAGCTAGCAATAACAAATTTTATATAGCATCAAAAGGGAGCATAAAAAACGCCCTATGTATCTACAATTATTTTCATAAGAAATTAAAAATAAATAACTTGTTTGAATCTGCAATAAAATCGAAATGCTTTTTTAACTAATTATGCAATTCTTTTGTAAATTAAAAAAGAGAATTTAATATCTTTTGTCTAAATGTCAAATGGAATTATAATATAAGTTATGCTATTGTGTTTTTTTAATTCCAATTGAATTTATAATTTAATGACAAAACATCATAACACTGAAAAAAGGGATAATTGTTACTCTCATCACAATAAATATTCAATTGAGTTATGTACTATATGTGATATTCAATCAAAAAACAACAAAAGCTGATGTTATTCATAGCCCTTATTGATATATTCTGCTTGACCTGCTAAATGCCTTCAGCATATTTTTTCAAACTTCATTTCCATGTCTACATAAGGGCGTATCAGTGATAAAATTGTAGTACTAGAAGCTTTTTCTTTCTAAATAGCCAATTTCTTTGAGAGCCAGGTTCTTGAAACTGCTAAGAGGTTGAAGGGCGCGCAAAGATTCGGACAAATATTTTAACACACATACATACTTTTATAAAACTCAGATACATGCGTATATTCACAATAAACCCGTTTTATTGAATAGTTTAAAATGGAAATAAAAGTACTTTAAACTTTAGATCCAAGCACTTTATAGGGGCATACATATATAAGTACTTTGGCCTTAGACCCTAAGCAGTTTTAAGCGCTTGCATGAGTACTTTGAGCTTTATTACTAAGGTATTCAAATGTAATGACTGAACAGAGTGGTGCCTAGGTAACCTTAACCAAATCAAATTCGGAAATTCGGGCAGCTTTCGCATTGAAATAGTGATGTAAAAAGTTGAATGAAACTGCCGCATTTAGTTTCTATTTGGCAGTCATCTAAAGCCGTTCAGTACATCAGCTTTAATGTAAATGCGTGAAAGTGAATTTCGTGTGCTGATTAAGTTTTATTTTTCTACCAAAAACATATTAGCTAAACCAAGGAAGGAATTCATAAATATTATGTGGACCCTGCTCCATCAAATGCAATGGTTAAAAAGTGGCTTCTAAGTTATTTTCTGCTCGTGCGACCCAAGTTAAGCCGAAGACTTAAGTCCATGGCATTATATTGAACGATCGAATAAGTTCTGAGAAAAACTGATACCACAGTCATTTCAACTGAGCGAATACATCACATCGTGCAGAAATATTTGGACATCACACTCAATCACGAGCGAAACCTTGTCACAAGCTCAAGCTAGTATTTGGCGATGTTCGGCTGGAACAATCAAGGAATTCGGTTGTTTGGCGAAAGCTTTTGCACAGATCCGATACTAATTTGAAGCAAAAATTATCCCATTTGATTAAGAAAATAATTATATTTTTTGTAAGTTTTTTTTTAATTTAAAACTAGAAAATTCGGCTCGTTTCGGTATGTCTACGAACTTAGAAAAACACGCAATCCTTTTCTTATCATTATATTTCCGATACCAGGGGAGATTTAAAACTTAATCACATGGCTTATTACAGCACTCATTAGCACCTTATGTTTAATATCAATATTGCATTAATACATTTTGTATCAGTCTGATAACGCCGTAACCGGTCGAGTTATCGATATAAGGGATATTCAAAATTTTAAGTTAAATATCAAGTAACGCAACGACGAAAGTTGCGTTAAATTGTATGCAGCAGTTTTTGTGTGATACCCGCGCAAACATACAAACAGACAGACAAAAATTCTAAAAAAAACTTTTGCTTTGGATTTTATTAGCTCAGTAATAATCAATTCTTTAAATTTTTTTCAATATCTGCAATGTACGCACACCGATCTGTTTACTGTTTTACTATATTAAAAATTGTTGTGTTGTAGCGGTCGTGACATAGAATTTTTAAGCCGCCCTCATACTTCAATTGCCTTTTTTTTTTCTTTACGCCTTTATATCGCTCGTCCTACTTCGCTTCATTCTAATCACCCAAAGTCTCTTTCGCTTCTTATCATTTTCAAGTACTCTAAGGTAGGTCTTTAAAAAATATTTTGAAATAGCCCGATCTTCCGCACAGCCTTCGATATATAGCCTGCGATGTACAAAGAGACCACTGCTCTGGCCTTTTGATTATTTATAAGATGAAGCAGTAAATAAAATAAACTGCGCTTACTTCATATGACGCCACGATTAACGTATATTCTTACAAAATATTTACTCACAGTACTAAATTTATGTCGAAAATATATTTGATTTAGAGAAAGCTGTTCTCGTGTTGATAATACATATTTGCACAGCTGAGTAATCAGTTATAAGCGTCAAAATGGTGATGTTAAGAAATCTAAATTGTAAATATTATACGGTGTTAAGTGCTCAAATATGAAGATAAAATATTGATACGACCTAATGTCACTTAAAACCTCAGTTAATATGCTGTCACATACTTAATTGATTTCATAATTGAATGCAACAGTTAATTGTGGTTAAAAAATGATTTGTCCAAGCAAAAAGATAAAACAAGTGAAGCGCATTCCTGCGCATTGACGGACGCATCAAAACCGCCTGCTACCTGCCAGACGAAACCATGAAATATCGCGCATTATTTCATTATTATATTAATTGCTAATTTAAATATTTTAATTTTAATTAAATTTTTTTACACATGCTATCTCGCAAATGTAATATAATCAAATTTACAATTTACACTCTATTTAACATAAAACGATTGTAATTACATATGGTTAATTCCATGGTGATGGAAGCGACATTCAAAAAACATAAAAACAAAGATTCATACGGCATTTTAAAATTACATTTTCCCTAAAAACTTTCAACTATTAGGGCTCTGTAAATCTATTTTATTTTTTAAACTGTGTTCTAGACAAATTGATTGTCAAGATTGATAAATAGCCATGACAAAAAAATAGTTCTATCAAGAACAGAATTCAAAGCAATCACTAAACATTTTTCCTTGACTATTTACAGCTCAACCTTTTCCATGGCTGAGTTGAAGATTAAGCTATTTCGAAATATTTTTAAAGAAACACTTTACTTGAGAATGTTTTCAAAAATGCACTACTTCCAATAATAGCTCAACCCGAAAGATTGTATTTAAAAATTATTTCTAAAGTTAACAGTACCAACTAAACTCAAAGGAAAGTAGTAGATTTATAGTAAGAGGCGAATGACGTCATACCCCTAAAACAACCATCGACTTGCAGGTGATTTCATTTCTTTCCAATTAATTTCAAGTCTATATGTCTAGTCTTTATTTATTTTCGAGCACTGAACTGAAACTTAATGTGAGATAGCATAACATGGGCTATAGAAAATTTAAAAAGTGAAGCTCTACGATTTTGCAGCCAAAATACACTCAGAGAGTAAACATTAACCAATTATTTAAGTAAAAATAAAATTGTTTTGCTGATTGTTGGAAAACATTGACAAATTACTGGGAATACCATTAAACGCTGAACAATTGAAAAGACATAAATTTTCAATGGACCTTAATTTTAAAATATTGCCACCATGTTTAAATATTTCTACTATGGGCGCGCTGTTGTAGAAATAATGTAAAATAAAATAACATACAATTAAACAAAATAAAAGAAAATAAAATAAAACAAAATAAAATATTATGAAAAAAAATTTAAAAAAATTAAATAAATAAAAAATAAACTCAAACAAGATAAAATAAAATAAAACAAAATAAAATATTATGAAAAAAAATTAAAAAAAATTAAATAAATAAAAAATAAACTCAAATAAGATAAAATAAAATAAGTATTCATGAAACGAGCTCAAGGCCAAGAATAATAATTTTTCACTTTTTGAATTTTTACGAAAATTATTATGGTTCTTATTTTTAATAATCATTTTTAATTAATTATTAAAAGTTTTTTGAATAGAGTAGGCAAATACAAAACCGAGATCACGCGGTAAGGCAGTTTTGCTGATGATTATAAAACAGATCTGTCAGTAAATCAACATAAATTGTTGGTATAAAAAAGCACTAAAATAAAATAAAAGAAAATAGAATAGAACGAAATAAAATAAAATAAAATAAAATAAAATAAAATAAAATAAAATAAAAAAAAACAAAATAAAAGAGAACGAAGGCAAATAAATTAAAATAACATAAAATAAAATAAAATAAAATAAAATAAAATAAAATATAAAAAAGGTAAAATGAAATAAAATAGAGTAAAATAAAATGAAATGAAAAAAAAAATGAAACAAAATAATACAAAATAAAAAAAATAAAATAAAATAAAATAAAATGAAAGAAAATAAAATAAAATAAAATAGAATAAAATAAAATAAAACAAAATAAAAGAGAAGGAAGTTAAAAAAAATAAACCAAAACAGGATAAAATAAAATGAAATAAAATAAAATAGCATAGAATAAAATAAACTAATATAAAATAAAATAAAATAAAATAAAATAAAATAAACTAAAATAAAATGAAATAAAATAGAATAAAATAAAGTAAAATAAAAAAAAATTAAATGAAATAAAATAAAGTAAAATAAAATGAAATGAAACAAAAAAAATAAAATAAAATGAAATAAAATAAAGTAAAATAAAACAAAATAAAAAAAAAATAAAATAAAGTAAAATTAAATTAAGTTAAAAAAATTAAACAAAATAAAAGAGAACGAAGTAAAATAAAATAAAATAAAATAGAATAAAATAAAACAAAATTAAAAAAAATAAAATGAAATAAAATAAAATAAAGTAAAATAAAATAAAATAATGGTGATTGTTGTTGGAGCAAAGCTCGAATTTTTATGTTTTGTTTGTTAATTGATATTAGATAATTAGATAATAAAATAAAATAAAATAAAATAGAATAAAATAAAATAAAATAAAATAAAACATAATAAAAGAGAACGAAGTAAAATAAAATAGAATAAAATAGAATACAATTAAAAAAAATAAAATAAAATAGAATACAATAAAATAAAATAAAAGAGAAGGAAGTAAAATAAAATGAAATCAAATGAAGTAAGATAAAATGAAATGAAATCAAAATAAAATAAAATGAAATAAAATAAAGTAAAATAAAATAAAATAAAAAAAATAAAATAAAGTAAAATTAAATTAAGTTAAAAAAATTAAACAAAATAAAATAAAATAAAACAAAATAAAAGAGAAGGAAGTAAAATAAACTAAAATAAAAAAAATAAAATGAAATAAAATGAAGTAAGATAAAAGGAAATGAAATAAAAAAAAAATAAAATAAAATGAAATAAAATAAAGTAAAATAAAATAAAATAAAAAAAAATAAAATAAAGTAAAATTAAATTAAGTTAAACAAATTAAACAAAATAAAATAAAATAAAATAAAATAAAATAAAACAAAATAAAATAAAATAAAATAAAATAAAATAAAATAAAATAAAATAAAATAAAATAAAATAGAATAAAATAAAATAAAATAAAATAAAATAAGATAAAATAAAATAAAATAAAATAAAATAAAATAAAATAAAATAAAACAAAATAAAAGAGAACGAAGTAAAATAAAATAGAATAAAATAAAATAAAATAAAAAAATTAAATGAAATAGAATAAAGTAAAATAAAATGAAATGAAGTACAAAAAAATTTAAAAAATGAAATAAAATAAAGTAAAATAAAAAAAATAAAAAAAATAAAATAAAGTAAAATTAAATTAAGTTAAAAAATTTAACAAAATAAAATAAAATAAAAATATTTTATATGTCTATGTTGGCATAGCAATAGCCTTCATGACTATCACCTTATAAGAAAGGTCCCGTTTCTGCGTTAAGCTCGTAACTACACTTTTGAAGAAAACTTACTTTATATGTTGGAATAGTCTTCAGACATCGCGAAACTCGAAGTGAAAATGAGTTTGGTAAAAAAAAGAAAACTTAGTGATTTTTGGTTCGATCAGTAACTTGGTATCGACATTTTCTCTATGCAGAACATATGTTTCTTAGTTGGAAATGCGACGATATAATCCTTTTTCCCACTGGGTAGGTACATACAACACCCATTTATACGTACATATTCTTGGAAATAAAATGTAAATAATTTCAATTCAGGTTGCGAAAACAACTATCTAATCAACTATTACTTTTATACCTTTCATGAACATGAAATGGTATTATAACTTTGGTCCGATGTTTGTAAGTATGAGAAGAAGAAAAGATAGAACCACCAATAAGTATACCGAAATTATGGGCTGAGTCGATATAGCCATGCCCGTTTGTCTGTCTGTCCCTCAGTTTTTAGATAACTCTATGAAATTTCGTATGGAGCCACCATTTTGTAATATATTAATCATTTCTCGAAACCAACAAAATCAGACCAAAACAATGCATAGCCCCCATACAAACGATTGTTCCGATAAATGGGGTTTGGGCTATATATCTTTAAAATCACAGGGTAAGACCATCAAATTTTGCAGAGTTTGTATTTATATTAAGTAAGGATCGGACCTTCAAAACCGTGATGCGTATTCAATTATCAAAGGTATAAAGCCTTCGGCACAGCCGAACACAGCGCTTTCCTTACTTGTTACATATAACCTGGCTCCCTACAATTTTCGCCCTATAAAAAGTGTAAATTTCTCTCCAAACTACTAATTGTACTATAAGCAGCGAAGTAAGCGATACAACATGGGAATAAACGCTCCTTTAACTTTCATATATGTAATCAGCTGCGTTTGTAGTTTGGCGATAGCTCAAGATCGTATTGTCGGCGGTCAAATAACTCAAATTGAAACTAGACCTTACGTGGTCTCCTTAAACAACGTAAATGCATACTTTTGCGCTGGCACTTTACTCTCATTCCAGCACGTTATTACAGCAGCAAGATGTGTTGTTGGTGTGCCAATTCAACAGATTCTCGTTGAAGCGGGACGCACGAATTTAAATGAGGATGGACGTCAGAGCCGCAGGGTTTTACAAATATTCTATCCACAGAATTACGATGCAACAACTAGATTCATGGATATTGCTGGGTTGAAGTTAGAAATACCTTTCAATCCAACGCCGAGAGTGGGTATTGCGCGACGTTGTAACACAGTAATGCCTCCAGGCACTCAAATTCAAGTTAGCGGTTGGGGTTCATTGAGTGAAGCAAGTACTTCACCCGTACCCAATTTGCATTCGGTTAGTGTGCCAGTTGTAAATTGGCAAAACTGTGCAAACCAATATCAGACAATAGCAATAGCTATCACGAGAACTTCCCTGTGTGCTGGCAATGGAAATGGTGATGCCTGCAGTTCGGATACCGGTGGTCCGGGTATTGTCAATGGTCAATTGTGTGCTGTAGTGTCCTTCGGCAGAGGTTGCAATCGTGTTAACTTCCCTGGAGTCTATACTAATCTAAATAATCCACAAGTGGATAATTTTGTTACACAAGTTCTTAGTAGATAATTTAAAAAATAAAGTGAAAATATTGCAGGTAAAAGGGTTGTTCTCCAATAAAAATAATGAGTCAATAAAATTAAAGAATATCTAAAACTGTGGTCCTGGCAAAAGGATGGCGATATACAAGGTGGCGCAAAAGTAAGCTTCCGATGTTCAGCATATCGGTTGTGGCACGTGCAGTGTGTGCTGTTGCACCGTCTTGTTGGAACCACATGTTTTCCAATCCCAATTCATCAAGTTGCGGCAAAAAGAACTCGTTGATCATTGCTCTGTAGCGCTCACCATTCACAGTAACCGTTTGGCCCCGACCGATTATTGGTCAAATAAATAGTCAACAATATTCCGCGTTCTGGAGCAGTGTAGCGTAACATTGTTTATTAACGTGTATTTCGCATGTGTTCACTACACAAATGTCAAAACAGAACTGACTTTAGGGGCCAATCGCAAAATTTATAGCATTTTCTGATAGGAGGATTACTTTTGCGCCACCTTGTATGAGCAAAAAAGTATTTGGTTTAAAAGCTAGTCGAGTTTACGAGAAAATTAGGGTGATGTAAATTGTTTAAAACCCAATATATCTACAGCGCTCATGTTAGTAAAGTGAAAACTGCCGAGTTAAAAATGTCGGCTTAACCATATGCATTTTTTCAAATAGGAGCCTACATTTGATGATCTGCCTGTATTGACTTCACTCTATCTAATCCTTCTTCAAAATCAGTAGTTTTAGACTAGCTACTGTGTTTCTCTGCTTTGCTCTGCAAATACTCAACGAAATAAATGGCTTCAATGGTAATTAAATGGTATAAACTAGATTGGATCAGTTCTTTCAGCCGGTATCTGGGAAATTTACACTGGAATTTTCGGTCCCGGTGTCGGCTTGAGTTATCACTAAAGATCCAGTTTATATGCAAAATCGTGCTCCTACAAATATGTCCATTTCCAACATGATGCGGGTCTACAGTCTATGAATGTTTTGTCTTCATCGAAATAAGCCAGGCTCACAAACATCCTACCCGTAAACTTGACAAAGACTTTACATATGGGGAGTTACACGCCATTTCAGCCGATCGAAAATTTCACCTCTTCGATTTTTATGAAATTGGGATGGCTTGAAGTGACACTCGAGAAATGACGATTGTCAAAATTTTAACAATTTTTATTAAGTTTTTTGGATCTTACAGTACAAACAAAAAAAAAGTACCTTTTTATTCAATGTCGATTATCTCATCGGATTTTCAATAAAAATTTTTGAAAAAACGCACACATGTCATCAATAAAATTCTCTTTATGGCGAAATTTTCAAAAAAATTTTTTTTCAAAAACTTTTTTTAAAAAAAGTGTTTTTTCAAAAAAGTGGATTTATCTCAAAAGACCCATGCTTTGATTTTTTTTTTAAATATATGTTATAGCGGGATTCATCCCCTAAATAATGCAAGTTTCACTTTGATGCGCCGCCAAAAATTGTGGAAGTTATGAATTTTTAAGTAAGCTTATATTTCATATAAAAAATTCTCATTTTGGATAAATTTTCAAAAAAAATGTCAGCAAAAAAACTTTTATAAGTAAGAAATTGTTTGATAATCCAATTTATTAAGTGAAATTGGCGATGTATATCTGTGCAAGTTTTGAGTTTTATAGTGGTTTAATCTAAGTGACTCATTTAAAGTTTTTGAATTCGTGAAATTTCGTTTCGTGCAAGTTTTGCCGTGCAAGTTTTACTGTGAAATAAATCGTGTTTTTAAAGCCTTGAATACATCGACATGTCTGCGAGGAAAAGAAAAAGATGCTGGAATTCATTTTTTATTTCACAGTAAAACTTGCACGAAACGAAATTTCACGAATTCAAAAACTTTAAATGAGTCACTTAGATTAAACCACTATAAAACTCAAAACTTGCACAATGTTTGTATATCGCCAATTTCACTTAATAAATTGGATTATCAAAAAATTCATTACTTACAAAAGTTTTTTGCTGACATTTTTTTTTAAAATTGATCCAAAATGAGAATTTTTTATATGAAATATAAGGGGTAAGCTTACTTAAAACTTCACGACTTCCACAATTTTTGGCGGCGCATCAAAGTGAAACATGCATTATTTAGGAGATGAATCCCGCTATAACATATATTTTTAAAAAAAAATCAAAGGATGGGTCTTTTGAGATAAATCCACTTTTTTGAAAAAACACTTTTTTTAAAAAAAGTTTTTGAAAAAAAAAATTTTTTTTAAATTTCCCCATAAAGAGAATTTTATTGATGACATGTGTGCGTTTTTTCAAAAATTTTTATTGAAAATCCAATGAGATAATGGACATTGAATAAAAAGGTACCTTTTTTTTTGTTTGTACTGTAAAATCCAAAAAACTTAATAAACATTGTTAAAATTTTGACATTCGTCATTTCTCGAGTGTCACTTCAAGCGATCCAAATTTCATCAAAATCGAAGAGGTGAAATTTTCGATCGGCTGAAATGGCGTGTAACTCCCCATATATTATAATGCATACATTTAGGCGTTTTTGTTTGCATATCATTCGAACTGTACTAATGACTAGACATTGCATTTTTTAGCAAACTTGCGCCTAAAATTATGTACATTTAGCAAGTTTGTTGAACTTAGAACTCAGTCCGCCAAATATTTTCCAGTAGAAGGAGAAAATGTAATTGAAATGAAAACACCGCGTTGCTGACTATATGTCTTCATTAAGACATGAAAGGTACGAAAATATACATACCTCTAGAAAACTAGCTTTTTAGGTTTTTTTTTGTTTGCAAATGAGGTGAACACTAGCCACCCTCCAAGCAAGGCTATCCATATCTGCCGAGGTGAAATAACGGAATCCAACACAATCACAATATTTTTCTCCTGTAAATTACCCCTATCAACTAAGGCTAACCGGGGTTGCGGTCTTCATAGTGTTAAAGAAATCGACGTGAACTCTCGACACAGGCCTATTGGTCGTAGGGCCCTCGTTAGCCGTTTTTGATGCACATTTACACGGAGCGACCAGCTGTTTTGATTATTTCTGGTATGATATTATTGAGATCATGCTTCGTTCATAGGAAAAAAATGGCCGAAAAAATTCATTTGGATTCCGCTGAAGATCGTCATATCCTCATTTCAAGTTGTCACACGGCTGGGCTTATAAAAGCGGCACATGAACTGTGATGTACTTACTCAGTTGCAATGCCTGTGGGCACAGCTATTTCACGCTCTTCCATTCTCCGCTCGTCCAATATCATTCTATTGATTTTATCAACGCTTTCCGGCAATACTACTTTATTTGCGCTCACGACCATAACCGCTTGTTAACCTTTGGTATTCATGGATCAGAGTCTCCAAGATATTCTTTGCTTTTGCGAATATTTACTAAAGCACAAAATAGGGCTTTAGCAGCACACGAAATTCTTTTTTTTTTTTTGCTTCTTCAATTTTTGTTAAAACTGGCAAGGTTTTTTGGATTTAAATGGCTTTCAACTCGAACCAGCATGACCTCCAGTCTCTCTTCTCACACATACTGTCAAATTGAAGTTCCTTGAGCAGCTACATAAACCATTTTATTGATACAACTGTTTCACGAGTTCGGCATCTCAACTCGTATCTACCAAATTGTGTGAACCCTATATATAGCTGCAGAGAAAGAGTGAAAGTAACATTTAAAATTTATAATTCAACAAAAACAAGCTAAAATACAGAATGAAAGCAAACGCAAGTCTTACGCTGTTATTCGCACTCAGCTGCCTTTGTGGTTTGGCATTGGGGCAAGATCGTATTGTCGGTGGTGAAATCAGTCGAATTGAGAATACTCCTTATGTTGTTTCATTAAACGACAACAATGGCTACTTTTGCACTGGCACTTTAATCTCATTGCAGCACGTTATTACAGCAGCAAGATGTGTTTTTGGTATGCCAATTCAACAGCTCCTCGTTAAAGCTGGACGCGTTAATTTGAACGAGGATGGACGTCAGAGCCGTCGTGTGTCACAACTGTTTTACCCACAAGCTTATGATCCAAATACTAGATTCATGGATATTGGTGGTTTGAAGTTGGAAACAGCTTTCATAGCAACGGCGCGTGTAGGCATTGCGGCACGTTGTAGAGTGAACTTGATTCCAGGCACACAACTGCGTGTAAGCGGCTGGGGTTCATTGAGTGAATCAAGTACAACAAACGTGCCCAATTTGCATGCAGTTACTGTGCCTGTAGTGAATTGGCAAAGGTGTGCAAATAGTTATCAAAATGTATCGATTACGATTACGAACACGTCACTTTGCGCTGGCAATGGAAATGGTGATACCTGCAGTTTGGACACCGGTGCTCCAGGTATTGTGAATGGTGAACTTTGCGCAGTGGCATCTTTCGGTAGAGGTTGCAATCGTCCCAACTTCCCTGGCGTCTATACTGATACGACTAACCCAAAGGTGGCTAATTTTATCACGAATGTTGGCAATAAATAATTTGAGAGCAAGTGGAAATATGTTGAATAAAATAGTTATAATGCTTGATTAAAAATAAAAATAAAAATTTGTATATAAAACTAAGTAAAATACATAATATTAGTGTACGTGAGTGCTATGTTCAAATACAAGAACATTTTTATAAACACGCACGATTCGAGATATTGAGAATTTTTGCTGCAAAATGAAAGAATATAATTATAATTCAATTATCATACTTTTTTTTTTGTTAAATATGAACGCGCCTAAAAATATTCCACTTTCCTTGCGTTGACATATAAAATATATGTACCAAAGAATGTATAAAAGGAATAAGCAAATGGCACATTAGAGGAAAAATGCATCGTGACGCTACAGGCCATCATAGCTTAGTTGTTAGAGTACTCTAACAGCGGCTTTGGTGCAGACATTTGGGTTCGTATCCCAGTGTCCGAGAAGGGGTCTGATGAGAAGTTGGGCACTTCGAAACATGTCATCCCATACCATCGCTGTGCATATCGTTGTAATTTTTTCTCTACTATCAATTAACAAATTAAATAAAAAAATTTAAAGCAACAACCACATCCAAGTTTTGTATATACATGTTTGTAGCATTCAATTTTCTCTTTCCCAAAAATAAAATCTAAAGTAATAATTGAATAATAATTATTATGTTTGATGATATCTTCACTTTTGCTAGTTCTCAACGGCTTTTAGAGATATTTCTAGTTGCGTATGAGTGTTTATCGATATCAGAAATTCCAAAGCGTCTTTTAACTATTACTTTTGCAAATATGAGTCACGTTGTAAGTAGGTCAAGACTGTTTTTTTTGAAGACTGGTTTTTAAGTTTACTGCAGCTAGTAAAATGTGGAAAGCATGTTATATTCTGCAGGATATGTTACCCATGTTTCTGAAATATAAAAAAGAGTATGCCATTTAAATCTTGTTGTAGGAGCCGCCAATGGAATTTTGTTTTCGATTTATTTAAAACATGATGATAAATTCTACTTTTCGAACGAAAATCAATCTAAAAAAAAAATGTTTATTCAAAACCGATCAATTACTCCAAAAATGATTCTCTTAACTTTTTTTAGTAACATATTGTCCACCTGCATTCACTCAAATTTAACTTCCTCCTTCATCTACATACTCCGCTCCCGGTTCTCTTTAGCATCCCCTCTTTATTCCTTCATCGTATTTTCTCTTTATTTTTTTGTGCCTGGAGCTATATTTATTTCTTTTCCTTTCCTATTCTACTGCTCAAGCCGTAGAAACTACTTAAAAATATGCCAGAAACTCATTTCTTGTTCCAAACAATGTTATTTCATATGGTTTCTAGACAACTTGGAACATTTTTCACGCGTGCCAAAAGTACCAGGCTTTATAAGATATCAAAAGTTAAGTGGGAGATCACCCTATTTCGCCTAGTAGTTAGAAGACCCTCAACAAACAAAATGTATTGAGCTTACTGCCGTTTTTGGAAGCCGAAATTCTAAGAGCGTTTTTGGAAAATATTTTGAATTAAGCTGTTTTCATAACGTCTGCCGGCAGCCATCTTCCAAGAAGCCGGCGCTATAAATGTCTATTGGCTCATACCATCGCAGCTTTAAGTCGTCATAAGCAAGTTTCGAGCTATTGACAATAAAATGGGCGTGGTTTTGCAGCCAAGTAATTCATATCATACTCTAAAAGATATTAATATATACAGCTGTGTGCAATATAATAGTAGTGAAATTAAAATTTATAACGCTCGACGCAATAAGAAGCAGTGATTTTATTAATTTTCACTTAAAACATATGGAATTCCATAACACAATCCACATCAAAAAAAATCACAAGGTTCCACACAAAGTTCAGGAAAGTTAATTAAACTTTAAAGAATGGCCATTAAAATCTGCAAATTTTTTTTTTTTTTTCAGAATTTATAGAAAAATTTTGAGTACGCAGTTTTTTAGACTAATCAATTTTTGTGCAAGCTAAAAAATTTTCCTAAATTTTCAGAATTTTTTTCTTCAGAGGTGTTAAGTGATTTCTTCCATACAACGCATGAAGAAAAATAAATTTTGTATTTATAAAAATTTCCAACATCCTTGACAAAAAAAATTCTAAAAATTCAGGAAAATTTTCGAGCGAGTTTCAACTTGCACAATGTTGTACTAGAATTGATTGGTCTACAAAACTGCTTAATCAAAAATTGTCTAGAAATTCTGACATGTGTGAAATGTTCGCCGTATATAACGAGTTCAGGTAAATAAATCAATTTGTGATCTTCCGCTTAGAAAACGTTTGAAGATGTCTTGTATCTTGAACACGAGGAGGTGGACGAAGAAGAAGGAGGTATTACCCCGAAGCCATCAGAAATACCGCGCTCTCTTCTATGCCTGATTTGTTCTGAGGTTGATGTGCCCAATATGCTGCGGTTTTCTTGCAAACATTTGATAGTCTGCAATGCTCGTGTTCTTAAACTGCAAGCTTAAAGTATATTGACGAGGGAGTTCAAAACTTTAATTGCCCTAGTTGTCGCGAAAAATCAGGTTTTTTTTTGTAAATGCATATTTTTCATATATTTTTGTATTTTCTAAAATGTTTTTAGGCATAATATACAAATAAATGTATAGCTTTTTACATAATTTAATAAATAAATTTGAATTGGGAGTTATTTCATTTGGAGGTTAATTGATTTTTCTTTTGGTCTTGGGTCAAATTTTGAGACTTATTTCATTTCCTTGTTTGCGAGTTATTATACCTAGTAGTGCTACGCACACAAGGTATATTAACTTTGCTCGCCTAACGGTAGTACGTAACGGCATAAACGGATCGAGATAGATATTGACTTATATATATCAAAATGTTCAGGACGAAAAGAGAAATTAATTAAGTCCGTCTGTGAACACGATAACTTGAATAAATTTTGGGATATCTCAATGAAATTTTGTATGCGGGTTCCTTGGCACTCATCTCCGAGCGTTATTTAAAATGGGCGAAATCGGACTATAGCCACGCCCACTTTTTATATATAAAATATGTTCGAAAACACAAAAAAAGTGATTACTCAGCACATAATACACTTATAAGGATAACATTTGGTGAGTACATTGATATTGAGGCATAAAATTAATTTTACAAGA
Source organism: Merzomyia westermanni (assembly GCA_949987695.1). Taxonomy (NCBI): domain Eukaryota; kingdom Metazoa; phylum Arthropoda; class Insecta; order Diptera; family Tephritidae; genus Merzomyia; species Merzomyia westermanni. The sequence continues at coordinate 106,379,015 of OX465293.1, forward strand.
AATTTTTGAAAATGGGTGTGGTACCGCCCACTTTTGATTAAGTCAAATTTAGAAATAATATTAATCATAAATCAAAAACCGTTCAAGATATCGAAACGAAGTTCAGCACGCAGGTTTCCAGGTATGCAAAGAATGTTCCAGGAAAAAATGGGCAGGATCGGTTAAGCTCTACGCCCACTTTTATATGAAAGATTGTGAAGAGCATCGTGGATATATTAAATAGGCAATAACTTTGCGTAAAATAGCTTCACATCATTTATATTTCACTTTTAACGTTTCCGTAAACAAAGAAATCCAAAAACTTAAAATGGGCGTGGCCCCGCCGCTTTTTCAGTGGACTATGCCACAAAACTTTCTATGCCATAACTCTGCCAAAAATTGATTTGCCGAAACGAAATTTTATTGATAATGTTCTATATATAAAGGTTATTGTTTGCTGTAAAAATGGGCGAAATGGGTTAATGTCCACGCCCAGTTTTTTAATATAGTTCTGAAAAAATTTTTTGGAAAATTTAAAAAGCGATATTTCTACAACTAACAAAGTTATATCAATCATATTTTGCACACAAAAAAATCATGTCAATTTTGAAGAAGTAGGCGTGGCGCCGCCCACTTTTCAGCATAAAATTTCTGCTATTTTCAAAAGCAATCGCTTAAAATTCAATCTTGATATTTCAATGAAAGTTGGTCAGCTGCTTCTCAGTAGTATGTATTATACTCCTGCCAAAAATTAGCCAAATCGGGAAACACACAAGCAAAATATTCGAGCACGTAGTTAATAGCCCACTGCAATAGCGAAGTTATATATCTTTTTTGATTTTCACACCTTTCATAAACATTAAATGTATATAAATATGAGAACAAGAAGAGAAAAGTTCACTAAAATGATCAGTACGATCAGTATTTGAACGCAAACTAGTCAGTTTTACAAAAGAATGCTCAAATTCGTTGTTTGCTTTCACCATTTTATAATATACTAGCAAACCCGGTAGACGTTGTTTTGACGTTTTGATACATAGAATATGTCTATATATGAAATGTCATTAACTTGAACCAAATAAACTCCTAACTATACCGAACTGCTGCTTTATATAACCTGGGGGCTTTTCCAAAAGCTATATACAGACTGTGTCGCACCCAGCGAACTCCTGAGCCTATCGTGAAAGTTCAAGAGCAAGAACAAAACACAAAATGTGTGGGCGTGGCACCGCCCACTTTTGAAAAATTATGTAGATATTGACTAAGTGACACATATGTATATCCAATTTCATTAATTTAGAAATTGAATTGAAATTTTATATAGCCTGGGGGCGTGGCTCCGCCTACTTTTCCAAAACTATATATTGTCTATGCTGTACCCAGTGAACCCAAGTATATATTGTGAAAATTTCATAAATATCGGTTGAGTTCTTTGGCGCCTATGAAAGACACCCCTTTTTTATATCTATATTTATTACGCACACAAGGTACATTACTTTATGCGGCATAAACGAATCGAGATATATATTTATTAATGTATATCAAAACGTTCAGGATGAAAAGTAAAATATACGGGCAAGTAGTTAATACCCCACTGCAAAAGCGAAGTTGTATATCTTTTTTGATATTCAGACCTTTCATGAACATGAAATGTTTGTACGTATACTGAAATGATCAGGAGAATGAGCTGAGTCGATGTAGCCATGTCCGTCTCTAGATACGTCTATCTGCCTGGCCGTCTGCCGTCTGTCTATTCGAATGCAAATACGAACTGAAAATATTAAAATAGACCTGCGTAAAATGGGATGACATAATAGATCACTACTGGGTATATAATGTTCGGTTCCACCCGAACTTAGACTTCCTTACTTCTTTTATTTCTACAAGTTGGGTGTTGTTTCATTTTTATTGGGACCTATTTTATTAGGTGTTATTTCATGCGAACTTATTTCATTTGGGACTTATTTTGTGGTACACCTCTACTTCCAACGCTTTCAAGTACTTATGAATGCTTTTGCATACATCTATTGAAAGTAATGCGTCAAGACCGAAACAATACTATGTTCCACATTTAAATGTCTTATTGTTACCTTTGCAAATATAGATACTTTCACTTTTAAATATTTGCACAATTGTCTCTAACACTGTACATCAAAGGAACATATAAAAAGGCAACTTCCTAACATTCTATTGTCAATAGTTTCAGAGGTAACACCACGTCATGTTGCAGTTCACGCTTCTTTTGTCTGTCAGCCTTTTCGCCTGTTCCAATGCACAAGATCGTATTGTCGGTGGCACTGTTTCCGACATAGCGAGCAGTCCATACCTGGCTGGATTGTATTCAAATGGCCACTACTACTGTGCTAGTACGATTGTTTCCGAGCAACACGTTGTTACAGCCGCACATTGCGTTCAAGGACGCAGCATAGCACAGATTGAAGTCGTAGCTGGTACTAGTACCTTGCAGGAAGAAGGTCAACGTCGCGTTCCAAAGACAATTTGGTATCCCAGTGCTTATACTATTACTACTATGAATATGGATGTTGCTGTCATTAAGGTTAACACACCCTTCGAACTTGGCGCAAAAGTTGCGAAGATCCCACTTTGCAGCAAACCAATGTCGATCGATATGCCAATGCGTTTAAGCGGCTGGGGTAAAACAAGTGAAGAGAGCACAGTCGCTTCCAATGAGTTACGCACAGTCACTGTACCTCTGGTGTCACGTAATACTTGTGCTGATCGTTATGTTAGGGCTGGTGTAGCTTTATCTACATCCATGTTTTGTGCTGGACGTGGTGTGCGCGATGCATGCAGTGGCGACTCAGGTGGCCCCGGCGTTATTGGTAATGAACTATGCGGTGTTATTTCGTTTGGTAAGGGTTGTGCACGTGCCGACTATCCAGGCGTTTACACCAATGTTAATAATGACAGAGTTAGGAGATTCTTGGAAGACTGCATGCGACTTTAAGATAATAACTTATATTTTTCTTGATGCAATAAAGATTTATTTGGCGACATTTTATTTATTTTGTTTTAAATTTGTGTTTTTTCGCCTTGAATAACAATCTTTTAAGTTGCTGGGAACACTCGGGTAAAGAATTCAATTTATATATCTGCCATTGGTGGCTATACTGGCGTAAAATAAAGTGCAATAAAATAAATTAAAATAAAATCAAATAAAATTAAAAAAAATTATATTAAATTAAATACAAAAAAACAAAACAAAAATAAAAATAAACATAAAATCAAATAAAATTAAAAAATAAATATATTAAATTAAAAAAATAAATAAATTAAATTAAATTAAATTAATAAAAACTAAATAAAATAAAATAAGATAAAATAAAATAAGTATTCATGAAACGAGCTCAATGCCAAGAATAATAATTTTTCACTTTTTGAATTTTTATGAAAATGATTATTGTTTTTATTTTTTTAATAATAATTTTTAATTAATTATTAAACGTTTTTTAATTGAATAGAGTAGGAAAAATGTTTAGAGACAACCGCCATGGTATAGAAAAGCAAAAACAGGACAGAACTTAACTTTGTAACGCAAGAACAAAACCGAGAGGACGCGGTAAGCCAGTTCTGCTGATAAAATAGATCTGTCAAAACATCCGTCATGATTACACTACTAACTGTCAAATGGCGGAAGTGGTTCATGCTTATGGTAAAAAGAAGAATAGAACTAGGAGTTTAGATGACATCACAACCAGCGTATTGTTAGCTTAATGGTTAGCAATGCGTGCCAAAATTTCTCTGATGAAGAAGCTTAGCAGCTTTCGAAATGGATCTATAAGAAAAGCTATGGCCGTCGTCTTTAACAATTTTTCCTACACTATTCAATTAAAAAACTTTTAATAACACCGCGTTACACACATTCTGTCCTATGAACCAAATAGACTTTTTCGGAAAGGGGAGAAAAAATAAAAATACCCGTGTATCGGCGATTTTCATGTACAGGTCAGAATTTTTTTTCTTATGTATAAAGTTTAAGCTCGTAGTGTCCGTCTGTCCGCCTGTGATTTTTACTTGGCGCGAATAAGCCACAAACGTAACAAAAGTTATTTCGAGTCTGGCACTGTATTTTTTCTCAGATGAAATATATAGAAATACGTTTTCGCACAACAGAACTTAAAACAATTGTCAAAGTATACGTCTCCTAGTAGCGCAATTGTCAGCTGATCGGAACAAACACACAAACGGCAGAGAGTGTGTTGTATCAAACATTAAATTAAACGAATTTAAATGATGCAATATTGATTGTGCAATTCAATGTTTCATCTGTCATACCAGTTGTAAGTGTTGTAAAAGTCATAAACAATTTAGTGTTAGAAAGTTACTATTGATAAACTACAAATATGTATATGGAGTAGGATGGGTCGAAAAACAATTTTCCTTTTTTTCGGAACGCCTTAGTAGTTTAAAAATTTGGAGTCCTTCAAGTTATGCCGAAAAAAGTGAAAAAACATTTTTTTTTTTTAATTCAGGAAAATCTGAGAATTGATAAAAATCTATTTTTTAAAAAATCTGACGTGATACAGACATTTCCACGAGTCCGCCTGCAGCTCGATTGGATCACGGAAAACGGTTTAAAAATCGATCCAAAATCTTTCACACAGGCGGACAGACGGACACTACGAGCTTTATACTTTACACATAAAAAAAAAATTCTGACGTGTACATGAAAATCATCGATACCCATGTATTTTTTTTCTCCCCTTTCCGAAAAAGTTAAATTTGGTTCACAGGACAGAACTAAAGCTCGTTTTTGTAACGCAGTGTAATTAATTAAATGATTATTAAAAAATAAAAAACAATAATAATTTCCATATAAATTCAAAAAGTGAAAAATTATTATTCTTTGCCTTGAGCTCGTTTCATGGATACTTTAAAATAAATAAAAATAAAATAAAACAAAATAAAATAAACTAAAAAAATAAAATAATATAAAACAAAACCAAATACTATAAAACAAAACAAAATGAAAAAATATAAAATAAAATGAAATAAAATAAAATAAAATAATACAAAGTAAAATAAAATAAAATTCTCTATCTCTATGGCGCGATATACAACAGGTATGTATATCATCATAAACCTCCTAAGAGATTTTTGCGCCAAGCTTCTCTTCCAATTTGTGGTGTGCCGATTTGAATTTTCCCTACAAATTGGTGGGACCTACAGTTTTTTGCCGACTCCGAACGGCATCTACAAAGGAGACGAATTTTTGCTGAAAAGCCTGTTATGGCAGAAATACACTCGGAGAGTTTGCCAAACCACTGCCGAGGGGCGACCCCGTTTTGAAAAACTTTTTTCAAATCACTTTTGATGTTACCTGTACCAGGGCTCGAACCATGGACCTTCGGTGTGGTAGGCCGGCAACACTACCTTCACACCACGGCGGCCGCCATAAAATAAAACAAAACAAAATAAAATAAAATCAAGTGAAATAAAATTAAATAAAATAAAAAAAAATAAAACACAATAAAATAAAATAAAAAAAATTTATTAAAATAAAACAAAATGCAATAAAGTAAAGTAAAAAAAAATAATAATCTAAAATAAAATAAAATAAGATAAATCAAATAAAATAAAATAAAGCAAAATAAAATGAAATAAAATAAAATAAAATAAAACAAAATAAGATAAGATAAAATAAAATAAAACAAAATAAAATAAACTAAAACAAATAAAATAAATAAAAACAAAATAAAATAAAATAATATAAAACCAAAGAAAATTAAATAAAATAAGATAAGATAATATAAAATTAAACAAAGTAAAATAAAATAAAATAAAATGAAATAAAATAGAGTAAAATAAAATAAAATTAAATTAAACAAAATAAAATAAACGGAAAAAAATAAAATAAAATAAAATAAAATAAAATAATATAAAATAAAATAAAATAATATTAAATAAAATAAAATAAAACAAAATAAAATAAAATCAAGTGGAATAAAATAAAATAAAATAAATAAAAATAAAACACAATAAAATAAAATAAAAAAAATTTATTAAAAGAAAATAAAATAAAATAAAATAAAATAAAACAAAATAAAATAAAATATTGATATTAGAGGAAAAATTACAACGTTATGCACAGCGATGGTATGGGATGACATGTTTCGAAGTGCCCAACTTCTCATCAGACCCCTTCTCGGACACTGAGATATGAACCCAAGTGTCTGCACCAAAGCCTCTGTTAGAGTACTCTAACAACTAAGCTATGATTCCTCTAATCTTATATATAAATAGACAAGATGAATGAAATGTAGAAACGTTTTCTGCTAAACTCTAATTCTAAGGTATACAAATTATATATGTATAGATAGGAAATTTTGAGGTGTACTTTTATCCGTAAATAAAAAAAATTTAAAAATCATTTTAATATAAAAAATTTGACATAAAAGTCACACCACTACACATTCACTTATTCACACTATAGACACACTGTGTGTGTGTGTACTTGCTTTTTGTGTACTATGCTGAATCGTGAGCATGGCCGAGGAGTTGCTTTGTAGGAAAAAATTAAGAGCCGGAGTAGTGTGAGTAGACTTGCCATGCATGTTTTTGTGTTATTCGTGTGGTCGGCTCTCACTGTGAGTGCGAAGAGTTGGTAGTGGACCAATGAAAAATAAGTATTCGCACTATAGATACTCTGTTGTGTCTTGCATTTTTGCTTTAGTTGTTGTTATTGTATTGATTACTGGCTACGATGCTTAGTGTCAGCTGCTCTCCTGAGAGCACGAAAAGTTGCTTTGTTGGATACATTAAACAAGCAATGTAAAATATGAGCAAATATGTAAAATTCATTGCAGTATTAAACACCGAAGAAAATTAAAGGAAAATAGAGGAAAGGAAAAGAATTGAAAGGAAGGAAAATTAAAGGAAAAAAAGGAAAGTAAAGGAAAAGGAAAGGAAAGGGAAGGGAATGGAAAGGATAGGAGAGGAAGGACAATTAGAGGAAAGAAAGGAATGGTAAGGAAATGAAAGGAAGGGAAGGGAAAGGGAATTAAAGGAAAGGTAGAAAACGAAGGGGAAAGAAAGAAAATAAAAGGAAGGGAAGGGAAAGGAAAAGAAGTTTGAGGAAAGGAAAAACTAAAATAAGAGAATAAAAGAAGAAATCAAGGAAAATAAAAATATGTTAGAGGAAAGGAACGACATTGAAAGGAAGAAAAAAAAGCGGGTAAAAGATACAGCAAAAAAATAAAATAAAATAAAGTTTACTGGTTGAATTACAACCACTGGGCGAACTCTAGTATCAATTAACAAACAAACATAAAAAATTTGAGCTTTGCTCCAACAACAATTACCATAACTATAATTGTTACAGGTACAGTGCGGGTGCATAATAAATAACACGGAAGTGTTGACATGCAAAAAAGCCCTTCTGTATCTAAAACTGTTCTATGAACGCGCCTAAAAATATTCCACTTTCCTTGAGTTGACATATAAAATATATGTACCAAAGAATGTATAAAAGGAATAAGCAAATGGCACATTAGAGGAAAAATGCATCGTGACGCTACAGGCCATCATAGCTTAGTTGTTAGACTACCATCGCTGTGCATATCGTTGTAATTTTTCCTCTATTATCAATTAACAAGAAAAAAGATGTTTGGTATTATGAGGGAACATGCCACATGCAGGGCACGTTTTTGGTATGGTGAGGTTCAGTCTGGATAGGTAAGAGTTTAACCTATTACAATATCCAGAGCGAAGTTGTGCTAGGATGACTGTTGTCTGCCTCGGAAGAATACGCTCCTCATCATCTATTTCAGGTGGTTCGATGTCAATTACGGGTTTCACAGACCAAAATCTGGGAAATCTTTCTACCTAGTCGGTATGGAGGTCGTTTAGACCCCATTACGCAGGTCAACCGGCAAGGTAATGTGCTGCCGGATCTCATAATAGTGCTTACTGAGATGAATTCTTATGTCTCTAGGGGGCGTAGCCTCATTCAATAGATGACGATTTGTATGATGAGGTTTATGGCAGTTCAGTAGAAACTGTCTGCTCAACAGTTCCGCATGCTAGCGTACATTGAGCATTTTGGCCTCCTGATGAAGGTGAGACTCCGATGACATAAGCAGACATCCCGTGGCAGTTCTGATGGCGGTGTTTTGGCAGACTTGCAACTTCCTTCCGTTGGTGTCAGCAAGGTTGGGCACCATATGGGCGCAGCGTAATCAATAACCGGTCGGCCAATAGCCTTATATGTGGCTAGCAACGCTTCGTTCTCTGTAGGCACCTATAATTATTTTACTCTGCTTTGCGAGAGAAATTTTATGTCTTACAACTTAACCGAGCATTTGCATGCACTGCTAATTGAATTTTAGGGTACCGTATGGCTCGCACGATTGCGAAAGACTAACTGGTACGGCTTCGAGTGTCGCTGAAAGAGGAAATTCGCTACTTACAGGGTCACCTTGAATACGAGCGTAAAGTTGGGTGTAAGTAATCGCTTTCGTGAGTTGATGACAGAAGAAGAACGTCCAATGACAAATTTTTTTCAAAAACGCCGTATTTTAAAAATTTATTTAACCCTTTAAAAGGCCAATTTTTGTTGCAAATAAAAATGTCATAGTTTGTAAATCTAGTGCGATAAACTCAAATTTTAAGTCTTGTATTCATAGTTTTGCTTCCGATGCTGAAACCCCCCACACGGCCTCTAGCCGGACTTGCCTGTTGCCTATAGGCGGGGTATGCTTTTTGGCCAATAATTCGATGAATTTAATTATAAATCCACATTTTCTTCATAATTTCTAATCCTGAACAAATATTTCACTTAGTAAGAGTTTTGTTTTTTTACTATAGAAATCCTTTTTATTACTTTTTTGTAGTTACCAAAAACATTTCTCTCAAAACTGATTTATTTTACAAATTGCACTAAATTTTTCAACGAGAATGATTATAACCGAACCCTGCCACCACTCAGAACTATAAAATCAAGGTTATAACATACTCGTAGATAAAATATTTGGCGAAGATTATGTGTCAATAATTATAGAAGATAAGTAGCGGCCCTGCCGGTTAGAGAGTAAAGAACGCCTATTTCAAATATTTATTGAAGAAAAATATGACAAGATTACAAATTTATTTCTAAATAATATCTACATAATAACTTTACCCCGCTGTACGATTCAAGACATTCGTTATAAATCTTCGTACTCTCGCATTATTAACATTCGTATAAATACCGGGAAAGTTGGCGCGCGCACAACCCAATCCAAACGACACCACCGTACATAGTTGACCATTGACAACGCCCGGCGCTCCAGAATCTCCACTACACGAATCACGTTCCCCAAGTCCAGCACAAACCATTGTATTAGTTAAAATTATCGAAGCGGTACGATATTGATTCGCACAATACTGGAACCCTACCAAAGGCATAGTAGCAGTTCTAAGTAAGTCCACTGCGGTTGTGCTCTGTTCACTCGTTGTACCCCAACCGCTTACACGCATTTGTGTGCCTGCCGTCAACGCAGTGCTGCAGAGGGGTAGTGTGCCCACCGTTGGACCAGCGACGAAAGGTCTACGCACTCTAATAATACCAATATCCATTGTTCTTGTATTCGAGTTATAAGCTCTTGGATAAAATAAACGTCTTACTCGACGACGTTGTCCTAACTGTCGTATATCGGTGACACCCGCAACCACATTCATGCCATTCGCTTGACGATTCACAAGACAATGCGCAGCTGTGATCACATAATTCATGTTGACAAGCGAACCAGCACAATAATATTCGCCTAAGTAGAACAGTGCTACCATATATGGGCTGCTGGTGATATTTGAAGGGCGACCATTTACGATGCGATTCTGTGCATTGGCGCAGGCGAAAAGGCAGCAACCAAGCAACGCAAGCAAGAGCGCAAAAGTACTGCGTGACTTCATTTTAATTTGTGACATTTTCCGCCTAGTGTTAAGAACGTAGTAAGCGAAAGAAATTCGAGTCAACTTTATTTATAAAGAGTCGAGACATACGAAGAAATTTCGGCGGAAGTGTGTGCCAATTTACAAGTAAAAAAAGAAAAAGTGGAAACAGTTGAACCAACATTAGTTACTTTTGTGACAATAACAACGGCTAGAAGAAATTAAGTAAAAACGATTTTGCCAAAATATTTTCAAATATTGCCTTACACAACAAAGTTCACTTCTAATTTTGTACTTTTATTTGCGCAGTTGAATTGTAGTACGGAGCTGAGAAATGTTTTACGGTGACCATATTTTCGATGGCAAGCTAAAGAAGAGAAATAGAACTATTCAAATTCCAAATTCTCTAGTCTTTGCTAAATTTTTTAAACACCTAAGAATCAATAAAGCAAAGAGAAAAATATTAATTCTTAAACCGAATTGAATGATGTCATCAGATTTTAGTAGCTCGTTGAGGTTCGGCCTTAGCCCATAAAAAAAAATTGTAGTACTTTGGTTTCATTGTTCGGGGTTAAGTTCGAACTGCCACCCATTACTCACATTATAATGGCGGATTTGGATGCCGTTATCAAAATTGTGTAAAAAATTTTTTTTGGAAAAACTTCACAAAAAATGAAATTTTTGCAAAAACAATAAACCCTTTCTGAAATTTTCAGCATATATTTAGATATATGTGAAGTATATTAAAAAAAAATTGTGTACAAAATTTACTGGCGAACTTTGATGTTTTTGATTTTGAAAAATCTAAAATTAGAAATAAAATTTTTTTTTTTTTTCAAAATATTTTTTTTATATACCTCTAAGTACTAGTTTTGAAAGTGCCAAATTTAATTTTTTTGAGCTAAGTAAATATTGAAAAATTAACTTTACAAAACAGGAAAAGGAGGAAAAAAGTGAAATTTTGAAATTCCATAACTTTAAAAAAAAAACTTTTTTTTTATATTTTCTCTGTGGCAGAACGGCGTTTTATAATCCAAATTTTAATCACATTGGTAGGGGTCGATTCCAATTAAGTATCGATTTGACATGGAAAGACCACCTATGAAAGCACTTATTTTTCAAAAACGCGCTATTTTAAAATTCGGTTAAAGAACAACTTATCTACATTTTTTTTTTAACATAAAAGGCCTACTTCAAATAATACTGGAATAGCGCACTTTTCAAAACTGTTTGAATATAGGGTGATTTTACACTCATCCGTGGACTTAAACTTAATTATACCGTACGCTATTTCAATTTATTTGATGTTTACACGCCCACATATATATGATTGAGCTTGCAGAATCGTGGGACCGTTAGCTAGGATGGTGTGATGTATTGCTCGCTGACGTGTCATAATGTCAATGGAATTAATGTCAGTGACATTAATTCGCATTTCAAAAGAGAATTAATGTCAATGACATTGATTCGCGTTTGCAAAGAGAATTTATGTCAATGACGTTAACTCTCATAAGAATTTGACATTAATACGCTTTCACAAAGCGAATTACTGTCAGAAACGCTAAATATTATAAATGCTTAACTAATTTCTATAATAACAACGCCACTGCTATTTCAGGTGCAGTTACATAGATAGTGGACTAAGCAGGTTTTATTCCCAATTTTTCTTTTACATCTTATATATGTATGTATGTATGTATATGAAATACAAAAATTTATAGAATGAATTTTGATAATTTTCAGGGATCGCGTTATAGTTTATTCCAGATTTTCATTTTAAACTTTATATATGTTCATTCAATTACATTTTTTATTAATTTTATATACATACTCGTACATTGAAAATTTGGAGTAAAACCTGCTTAGTTGCGTTGTTATTATAGAAATTAGTAAAGCATTTATGATATTTAGCATTTCTGATGACGTTAATTCTCAAAATAATTTGACATTAATTACGGCGGCCGCCGTGGTGTGAAGGTAGTGTTGCCGGCCTACCACACCGAAGGTCCATGGTTCGAGCCCTGGTACAGGTAACATCAAAAGTGATTTGAAAAAAGTTTTTCAAAACGGGGTCGCCCCTCGGCAGTGGTTTAGCAAACTCTCTGAGTGTATTTCTGCCATGACAGGCTTCTCAGCAAAAATTCGTCTCCTTTGTAGATGCCGTTCGGAGTCGGCAAAAAACTGTAGGTCTCACCAATTTGTAGGGAAAATTCAAATCGGCACACCACAAATTGGAAGAAAAGCTTGGCGCAAAAATCTCTTAGGAGGTTTATGATGATATACCTGTTGTATATCGCGCCATAGAGATAGAGATAGAAATATCTTTGCAAACGCGAATTAATGTCAGTGACATTAATTCCATTGACATTATGACACGTCACCGTATTGCTCAGTTGAGATGGCTGTGGTCTCACCTGTAACACGCTGCTTCACTCTCCAATGCTACAAGTATCACTTGATGGATTTTGAAGACGATTTCTGACTTGCCCTGTAAACTCAAATCAAATAATCTTAGAAAAGTACTCAAACCGATGGATGTCTTAAAATTTAAAGCAAAATTTTGACACGTCACCAAATCACAGTATAATCCATTAAATTTAGGAGTTCGATAAAGACCTCTCTAAAAATGCAGCTTTAAACTCTGATTTCCAAAACCATTAAATCATTTATCATCATCAATCATCTGTGATATTCGAATTTCTTGATTGCCAACACAAAATTCGCAACCGACTTCGAACTCAATTCACAATCAGCAAAATGCCGGCACTCAAATGCACTAAAACGCCACATTACTTACTGGGCTTGTTTTTCATCCGGCGTGCAACCACTCTGAACTTGATCGCATATTTTATGAGCCATTCACGTTTTGAGTGTACCTTTTAATTCAGCCACTTAATGGGACGTTCATTTGGTATAAACACCGCCCTCACATTCAATTAACATATCACATTGACAAACGGAATGGCGATAAATTAAGCAATCACTATCTATGCGCTAGGTAGTACACTAACAACCAACAGGTGAACTTACATATTTTTTTTCCTCCCACACTAGTCATTACAGACTGCCTCCTTTGATTTTGGTTTTGTTGGTGCTTTTTCGAAGCGCATGGAAGCGTGTAAATTAGCGAATTGCTAATCAGCATACTACCGCGAGCGCACAAAGCGAGATCAACTATTAATGATTCTCCTTCTTTTCATGTCCTTCATCTCACTAACACACTGTTGTGGCTTGTGTTATGTGCTTTTTGTGTTTTGCTAATTAAATAAAGCTTTTGTGTTTTGCGTTCATTGAAAAAATGTGATGATTTTTGTTGCCTATTGTTCTGGCAGTTTTTCTATTGCTTTGTTGCTCAAGCTCTACTATTTTGTTTTTAGATTACTCGCAGAGATATATCTTGTGTAACACAAAAGCTGTAAAAAAATAATTGAAAAGCTTCAGAGGCAGGCGCATATTATATACCCGGTTGTGGCAGGGTGGCTGATGAATTTTGCTACATTAAGAAACTCAAATAATTTTTTTTTCAGTGTATGGAATTTATTTTTCTTTTATTCATGTTAAAGCTCATTAAATTTTATTAAATATAGCTTAATTAGTTTTAAAAATAATGGAATTTAAATGCCCCCCCTGCTCGTCGATGCATGTGCGGCATCTTACCAAAAAGTTGTTCATTACTGCTTGGAGAGTTGAGACAGGAATAGCCGCAATTGTTTCTCGAATGGATTGCCTTAGTTCATTCAAATTTGTTGGTTTTGCTTTCAAGACTTCCTGTTTGCAATAACCTCACAAGAAAAAGTCAGGTGCAGTAAGGTCAGGCGACCTGGGTGGGCAACGGAATGTGGAGTTTCTGGATATCAGCTTATTGGGAAATTTTCGTCGCAATTCTGTCATAACAGGTTGGGCTATATGAGGAGCTGCACCATCTTGCTGAAACCACACAGAGTTGAAAGAAATTCTCATTCGGCGTAATTCTGGATAGAAAAACTCTCTCAACATGCTCAAGTAACGGTCTCCAGTAACCGTAACGGTGTGACCGTTTTCTTCGAAGAAGTAGGGCCCGACAATGCAGCGTGATGATACTGCACACCACACTGTGACACGAAGTGGATGCAATTCCGTCTCATGGAGTATCTGTGGGTTGGAAGCACTCCATATTCGACAATTTTGTTTGTTTATGTTGCCGTTCAAATCGAAATGGGCCTCGTCAGACATGAAAAGACAGTTCAACATGTTTCCATCCTCTTCCACCATTTGAAGCATCTTCTGGCAAAATTCCAAGCGAATCGGCAAGTCTGCAGCGTTCAGTTTGTTGGCCATTTGAATTTTATATGGGAATAAGTCCAAATCTTTGTGCATAATTGACTGTAATGACTGTCTGCTTACACCCATTTGAGCAGATAAGCTTCTTGTCGAAACACGTGGATTGTTTTGTATGGCAGCAGCTACAGCAGCGATTGTTTCCTCCGTTCGAACTGAAGGGTTTCGATGGTAAGGTCTTCTGTTGACTGTCCCATGCTCGGCAAAATTGTTTACAAGTCTTATTATGGTCCATCTGCTCGGAGGATTGCCGCCAAACGTGCGCCTATACTCTCTTTGAGCCGAAACTACGGACTCCAGTGCGTGATAGCGGCGGACAATCCAAATTCTTGTTTCAGTGTCCCAGTTATCCATTTTTGTTAAATGTAAAAGTCAATCTGCAAAATAAAAAAAAAATTAACCAGATTCATTAAATAGAAAAAAAGTTATTTAATTTTTTTTTAGTAGCGGCTTTCATCAGCCACCCTGTATATACAACTCATATATAGAAAATACTTCTGCATGCTTCCGAGTCCTTTGGAAAATAAACATTTTTTTTAATTCGACACAGTTTAGAGTTATCGATTATTTTGATTGACGTTGAAAGAAAGTAAAAAATTTTGATCTGCAGGTGAACCAAAAAATTAAAGAAAAGCAGCTGAATCTGGTAACCCTGTAAAACTATGCACGACACAGACTGCCACTTATTTGAAAATATTTATATATTATACATATGTCAATCTATTACAAACCCCAGACATTTCGCATCACTTTCCAATGAAAACAGTCTTAAATAAGGTTTCCAGCTAACCTCAATTGCATGCTTGAATATGAATGTATCAAACTGTGAGTCCGCTTTCGTCTATGAAATGGCTTTGTTTAAGCTTTTGTGTATGCATGTGCAGTGGATTACATTCTTACTTTTTTCCTTAGTCATTGTCACTAAGCGTGATTTAAAAATGTTGCCACTTATTCGTAATTATATAAAAGTCTCTTCAACTACGTCAATGTTGTATATAGATATTATGAAGCCCTCTAAATTGATCCGAATTGTGCACCGAAATTTTGTTAAGCTCCTGTGTTCATACATATATACTAAAACCGGTCTAACGACTCGGTTTATATATGTTATAACAGTTTCTTAGGTTTTTTACTTAGGTGCTTTTCAAAGGAATATTTAAGTAAGGCCGCTAAATAAAATTTTCAATAAAAATATTTTTTAGTTGCGGTTGTCAGCGATTCTTAATACAATTCATTCCACTTTTATTAAAAAAAAAAACACTTCAAATGTTGATACATGTACTACGGGTTGCCATCCATCCCTAATACGAAATTGATAGTTGTTTAATCAAAACATTTCTTAGTAGCATCGCCAATTTTCGTTAACATAAGCGCACCGTTTCTGGTGAAAATATTTTCTAGTAAGGTTAACAAGCATCCTTTAGAAACAATACGCGGTTTTCAATAAAAACAGTTTTTATATAGTGTTGCCACTTATTATTATTTCAGACTGTCGCAAATTTTTAGTTTAAAGTCTAGAATTTTTCAATACAAAAAATCTTTAGCTAGTTTTGATACCATTTCTAAGGACACATTACAGAATCTTTCACAAACAGATTCTTATATAGCTTTGCCATCCATATTAAAAACAAAATTTATTAGTTTTAGTTTCTATATATCTTTAACATAGCTTATATTTTTTTATTAAATTGTTTATTTGAATGGTGCTGCTGCCAATTCCTAATATAAATCCATGGTTCTTAAAAAAATAATTTTTTTAGCGTTGCCACCCAGCCTTGTTAAAAATCTATGGTTTTTCACAAAAAAATTTTTCTAACGTTGATGCATGTCCTTAGTAAAAAATCCGCGTTTGGCAATACAAGTTTTGTTAGGGATTTCACCAATTATAAATATAAAAACTAAGGTGTTTTAACAAAAAAAAAAAGAAAAAATTTTTAGTAAGAGTTGCCACGTGACATGAAATCAAAGGCTTTTCCAAAAAAAAATATGTATCAGTGAATATATGTTTCAGTTAAGCTTACCCAACAGCCTTAATATAAATCCACGGATTTACGACAGAAAAAGGTGTTTAGTTAGGGCTGCCACCCTTTCGTAATGTAGCTTCAAGTTTTTGAAACAAAAATATTTAAGGGTAGCCGCTGTCTCTATATTTAATTAGAATTTGCCGTACGTCTTTTAAAAAAAGTGTTTTTCCAATAAAAAAACATATTTAGTCATGGTTGCCACCCATACTTAATACAAAATTCTTGGTTTTCAATAAAAATGCTAGTCAGTTGGTGCTGCTATGCATCCTTATACATCCAAATACATCATTCTTCAATGAACATTTGTTAGCGTTGCCACGCGTCTTTTATACAAAATAAAAATGGTTTCAAAACAATCATCAAACAAAGCGTCACTCTTCCGTAATACAAAATCAACGGTTGTCAATTAAAATTTTGCTATTGTTTTCACCCATTATCAATATAAATTATACCGTGTTTCAATAAAAAAACATTTTTAGTAAGAGTTGCCATCCATGAAATCAAAGCTTTCTCCAAAAAAAAAAAAGTATCTCGTAGTTAGGGCTGCCTAACATCCTTAAAATAAAATCCACCCTTTTTAATAAAAAATTTAATATATGTATAAGCTTATTTGTGAATTTTATTTTACCATTTTCCCCTGTTAACGATGCATTTGCGAGTTGAATAAATTGCCTTACTGTATTTCAATTACTAAACCAGCATTGAGTGTAAGTCGTCATTAGAGCCCTAAAGTTGCGTATACGCACCGGTGGCTCATTAAATATTGTTTACCTAGAGGCATGCTAACATAGTAAAAGTTTCTATAGGCTGCTCTGCCTGCGTATTTCAAAGGCCAATGTCGGTGGTATATGTGTATATACTCGTAGGTACATGCATCTATATACCTCAGCAAACTTGGCAATATTTTGTTTATGAACCCAAAGGCTTCTCTGTGCTGCTCTCTGAATTGTAACTAAAGCAAAACCCCATCATCATCTATTTAAGCTACTAATATTCCCCACATGTTTGTTAAGCAACAATTTCCACTGTTTCATCTGTTATTTTGATACTTCAGATATCGTTAGCTACATATTTGATTAAAGCCCTCAGTCTTATTCCCATTATCGTGACTTCATTATGTTTTCTTTCGCTTAAATTGGCATATTGTGTTTTGTTGTAATTACATTTAACTGTTTTTCAATTGACTACTCGTAAGCAGCTTTATCGCACCTGTATTTGCTTATGTGGAAAGTTTTGCTGTGAAATAATGAAACCAAAGGATGTAGCCGTAAAAGTTTTGAGCATGATTGCTAAGGGACTTGGAGAAGCACTTAAAGTATGTGGGCATATGTCTTAACATATAAGGGAGTGCATGGATGAAGGCTAAAAAGTTCGATTTTCGACTAAATTTAGTTTGAAACATTATATTTGCAAACAAAACACATTTAAATTGATTTAACCACACTTTAATACTGGCGTCTGATAGCGAGTTGACGAAATTTCGTGTTTCCATTGAGTCACAGAGACGATAATTTTTATACCTTTCATGAACATGAACTGGTATTATAACTTTGGTCCGATGTTTGTAGGTATGAGAAGAAGAAGAGAGAGACCTACCAATAAGTATACCGAAATGATCAGGGCGAAGATCTGAGTCGATTTAGCCATGTCCTACTGTCCGTCTGTCTGTTTGAACGCAAAACTAGTCCCTCAGTTTTGGAGATATCTTAATAAAATTTAGTATGGAGCCGCCATTTTGCATGAGATTAATCATTTGTCGAAATCAGCAAGATCGGACCAATCCAACGCATAGCTCCCATACAATCGATTGTTTCGATAAATGGGTTTTGGTCTATAAATTTTGCAATTAGAAAGCTAGGAACGTAAAATTTTGTATGTTAGGTACTTATTATATATGTAATGTGTGTAGTGAAAATCACCCAGATCAGACCTACATAACATATAGCTCCCATACAATCGATTTTTCCGATAAATGGGTTTTGGCATATAAATTTTGCAATTAGAAAGCTAGGAACGTAAAATTTTGTAGGTTAGGTACTTTTTATATATGTAATGTGTGTAGTGAAAATCACCCAGATCAGACCTACATAACATATAGCTCCCATACAATCGATTTTTCCGATAAATGGGTTTTGGCATATAAATTTTGCAATTAGAAAGCTAGGAACGTAAAATTTTGTAGGTTAGGTACTTTTTATATATGTAATGTGTGTAGTGAAAATCATCCAGATCGGAGCAACATAACATATGGCTGCCATAAAATCGATTGTTCCGATAAATGTGGTTTGGGCTATGTATCTCTAACTTATCAGTTTTGCAGACTTTGTACTAATTGTGAGTACGGATCTGTCACCTAAAACCTCTATATAAAGTCTAGTATAAAGTTTAAAAAGTGTGGCCATCAAGTTCTATCCCTTAATTTAAGTTATCGTCTAATTAGAGATGGGAAAAAATCAAATTATTACTCCAACAAATCTTATACTGTGGGCTTTTGCTTAAGCGCCTGTGTTGTTGAAGTTTTTGAAGACTTTAAGAGCCTTCACTTGTTCGAAATCTTTTTCTAAAGAAAGTTTTTATTTTTACTCAGTATAATAAAATTAATAGAAGCATGACTACCACACAATAAGTTTTGAAGTAAAAACTTCTTCGGGGTTCTGCATTTTTTGTGATGAGGAAAAAGTTTAACCCGCTTCAGTGTAGCCTGAAACGCCACCTCTGCATAAACCGTCCTTTATATATAAATATGAAATCACATAAGAAAGGGTCCGTTTATAAAAATACACAATTTTTGTTTAAAGGGTTGCCAATTGTTCATAAGTTGATATTTTTTTTATGTATCTTATAACTTTTTATGAGCAATTATTGTATTTTCATTTATATGTATATCTACTATTATCTTGTAAACAGCGCAATCTTACATTCTGCTTAGGTGTTGCCACTGGGGATATTTTTACACGGTTGAAATTAAATTAAGTGGGAATTCCCAATACGGGTATCAAAAGAATGTTATTTTATGTCCTAATTAAATAAACATTAGAGTTCCCAAATAATTCTATTTATTTATTATTTTGTATATTATTTAACGCAAAAATGGACTAGACACATTTCTATTAAGTGTAGCTTAACTGCTACTATGTAAATGTAATATTTTTAAGTACCAACATTTACAATATTTTTACAGAGTTGCCACCCATATGAATATTAAAAAAATTAGTTGCAAATATGGTATTCTGGGTAACAACCAAAGGGTTATGTAGATTGTGTTCTATAAAAAAGATATTACCACCCAGCGTTGCCATCTAATCCTATTAAATTAACTCTGATGCATATCATTTATTCCGACTGCACCCTTTTTTATGCAATTTTTTAAAAAGTACTTTTATTTGTTATCGGCCTTTGCTTTGTGAAATATTAAGAAATTGTATCGAGCTCTAGCCCATATATATATAAATTAAACCCACAAAAATTATTGTTTTTCATATATAATATATATTTGTCGAATTAGTACTGTCGATATTTCGACTTTATTTTGAAATCTTAAGTGCAGCTGGTCGTTTAAAAAAGTTTATCAGCTACCGCATAAGCCCTCTCACTTAAGCATTGCCACTTAGATTATTTTTTAAAGGGTTGCCCCAAATATAAACTTTAAAAAAAAATCCAAAATGGCTATCAAACGATAGGTTTTTAACGGGTTATTGCAAGAAAGATATTTCTATGTAATCTATCCAGGAGAGTTGCCACCCTATCCAATTATTTTTTTTTTTGCATATGCACTATTATCTTGAAAATGACTTGTCACTTGGATAAGTGACATGCTACTTGTCAAGCTCTTTCAGATAAGTGCTGGGACTTCGAATTTCTTCACGGGGTTGCCACCTATATGAAAATTTAAAAAAGTCATATCAAACATATAAATATGTTTATAAAACGAAAGGTAATTTACCTCGTATTTCAACTAAAATATTTGTGAAAGGTTTACCAGCTGGGCTTGCCAGCTTTGCCTACTAAATTTATTCTTTGGGTCATTCACTTTTATGTCACAAACGACCTAACCCATTTGGATGAACCCTTCCTTGTTGGTAGGTAATATGCTATATGTAAAACTTTTATTACTAAGTGTTGTCACTTTCGCCCTAATTCTAGTGTGGTAACAACATTCGTTTTACCGGCAAATTAATAATTTGGAAACAGTTACACCCTTTTGCTATTCTGCTGGCTTAAGTTGCAGTTCAATTTCGTAACCACCAACATAGGTGGTAACGTCGCGTAATCGCAAAAAATTGCACGTGTTTTGTAAATATTTATGCGAACAGAAAATATCCCAAGATTTTCTATACATACTAGTTCACAAGAATTAATAAACAATATAAGCACTCTTTTACACGAAGTTTTGTTCACGTTTGCATTTTATTCTCTATTGCGCATTGTTTATTTTTGACAGCGTTGTCATGTACGCTAGAATCGCGGTTACTTGAACTGCATTGCCAACGGTTAGGATTTTCGGTTAGATAATCTTCCAGATACAAAATTACCGGTTACGCACAGAATTGACCCGTTAGTATGATCTTCACTTGTAAGTATCTAAAACAGCACGGCAACCTCGAGAAAATCCCAAAAAATCTCCATCGCCTAGGTACTAGCATATAGTTTACCACTATGTATCGTATATGGAAGACTTTGTCTGGAATCATTTACGGGGCAATAAATTTATTCAACTTTCCAGAGTCGTCACTCATGTAGTGCCACTATCCTTTGGTGGTAAGTTGTGGCCATCTAGCTAAATATTTGGTTCTAATTTTGTATGAAAATAGGTACTTTAATAGTTGATTTTCAATAATATTAGATGAGTTTTTCGAGCTCCTACTTTTTAAAGTTTCTAAAGCACGTCTTTGAGCGAATTATTTGAGCTGGTCTTAAATTAGGTGTTCAAATTCTAAACAACAATTTTATGGAGCTTCCTTAAAGTATTGAACAACTCACCCCTACCCGCCTTCTTATACACAACCCAGCACTTCGAACACCTGCATCAATAACATTACCTAACTTTTTGTTAAAATTGAATTTCCATACAATAATAAATACTTTTCTAGCACCTTGCTTGTGTACCTATGAAAATTAACTGCTTCTGGCACTTCTGACAATTTACCAGTGCTGCCAACTTAATTGAATTCACAAGTTGGATTTGTAACACCACGCCTGAGCAGTTGTCAAGAGCGTCAAACGGCATACAACTGAAGCAGCGAAGGCAACAAATGGCATTGGGGGCAAGTCTCAGTCGCCTTTAACCTTTAAGTACGTGTTAAGTAATGTCTTTTCTTGACATCGTCGGTGACTTCTTGTAAATTTCCTTCCTATTTGCTTCGCTACCTGCTGTGTACCCAATGCAAGACAATAATAGCATTAATTCGTTATTTGTGAGAGTTGGTCGCGCTGGTGTTGTATGAAGATGTGAGTGTGTTGGTGAGGTGTTATATAGCGTGGCATTTAATAACCACAAGTTGTGAGCGCAAATTGGAATTAAAATGTCACCTGGGGTATTCCTAAACTCAAACATGGATATATACAGGGTGCGAACTAAATTAATTTATTTATAGTTTACGAATTAATTTAATACATTTTTATACTAAGCGCTACTAGTATGTGGGTAACTTGGTCCAAATAACGGGGCCCCTAACGACACAAATAAATCGAGTTGAATATACAATGCAAGGCATAGCTATTCGAGATACAAATTATCTGGATTCAAGGCCACTAGACATTCCTAACAATTGCCATGCGTATCTCTTGGCCAGAGCGGGCTGACTGCAGAAATATTCGAAAAATTTTGGTTAAAAAAGCAATCCTTTTAAAAAAGTTATATGTCTACCTATTAATAAAATTAATTTTAGTTTATAAGAAAAAAACAAAAAACAAAAAAAATTTTTTTTTTGAAATCGAATCGCTTCTTATATATTTTAAGGTTAGAAAGTTTCACAAACAATTTCTTTATTTTTTCAAATCCCAACTGTTGAAGAACAACATACTTTCGAAACCTCGCCTCTCGCTAAAATACCGCTACTATATAGATCCTAAAATCCCAGGACTGTAAAATCTCATCCTGAAAATCCCGCGACTATCTAAATCCAAAAACTAACATCCCTACCAGCTACTTAGTGGCTGTAGAAGCGGAAGAAAAGAGTATAAATACAATTTTGTAAACAGGCAAAAGGGTGACGTTGTGTTAGTTAAAAATAGAAATTGCGGTCAATTTTTGTTATTTATATAATTGGTATTAGATTTTTTTGTTGGCCTGCAGTTTATAATGCTGTTTACCACTTGTTGTTATATCACGCTTCTCCGGCTTCACTGCCAACCGACAAAGCAAATTAAGTGAATGCTGCTATGTTATGTAGGTACATACAGCATGTGCCGACATAAAGCAAACTAACTTAATTGGTTAAATGAAGTAAACTTTAGTTTATCGGAAGCGCAAGCAAGCAATATAAACCTGCTAGCATTTATAGCCATAGATATATAACTCCACAAAGCCTTCGCCTTAGGGTTTCATTGACCTGCATTCTTTGAATTGTCTGCTACTTATCTCTTCGAATATTGCAACACACAAACAACAACTTTATTAATCCTTGATATTACGTATAAATAAAGAGATCAAAACTTTGCTCATATTAAACTTTATTCACAGAGTTAATTGTGTGGACATCCTATAATTGATAAGATACAAAATAATAATAAAACAATTTGAGTTAGCATATGCTCGAACAAATCAAGAGCTTAGACACGCCTTTAGTTAATACACAACATTGTTTCTGGGCAATGCATGAAAGTACATAGAAATATGTAAATAATACAGGGTGTTTTTTTTAGGGGTATAGAACTTCGAATTGAAATAAAACACAAGAAAATCGTTTCAAGGTCCATCAATTTGGCTTTATTGGAAGGATAATTTTATGCCATTAATGTTTAAATATGATTTCGGGCATGTGGCCGCCGCGGCTAGCTCGAATAAAGCCAATTCTACAGGTCCAATTTTCAACCACTTTTTCGAGCATATGGGGCCGTATGTCGGCAATAACGCCACGAATGTTGGCTTCCAATTCCCCTAACGTTTCTGGTTTGTTGGTGTAGACGAGCGACTTCACATATCCCCAAAGAAAATAATCCAATGGTGTCAAATCACACGACCTTGGTGGCCAATTGACAGGTCCATTCCGCGAAATTATGCGCTCATCGAATGTTTCCTTCAATAAATCGATTGTGACGTGCGCTGTGTGGCATGTAGCGCCGTCTTGTTGGAACCACAACTCATCCACATTCATGCCATCCAATTCGGGAACAAAATAGTCGGTTATCATGGCTCTATACCGGTCTCCATTAACGGTAGCTACCTCTCCAGCATTATTGCGGAAGAAGTATGGCCCAATGACTCCACCAGCCCATAGAGCACACCAAACAGTCAGTTTTTGTGGATGTAATGGCGTTTCAAGGGTCTCATGTGGATTCTCTTCACTCCAAAAGCGGCAATTTTGCTTGTTGACGTAGCCATTCAACCAAAAATGAGCCTCATCACTGAACAAAATTTTGCGATGAAAATCAGCATCGAAATCAATCTCATTTTCGGCCCATACACCAAAATCACGACGCATTGCATGGTCTCGCGGCTTTAATTCTTGCACAAGCTGGATCTTGTAAGGTCGCAAGCCAAGATCTTTGCGCAAAATCTTCCATAAAGTTGATGGACAAAGCTCCAATTGCTGTGCACGGTGGCGAATCGATTCATTCGGGTCCTCTTCAACACTTTGCTCTACAGCGGCAATTGTTTCTTCGGTGCGCACTGTTCGACGTCTCTGCGGATGCGTATTATCACATAGAGTAAACGTAGTGCGAAAACGATCCATGGTTAACCGAATTAATTGCTCTGATGGACGATTATGTCGACCATAAAATGGACGGAGCTCACGGTAAACTTCGCGAACTGAACCATTATTTTCGAAATAAATTTGCACGATTTGCAAGCGTTGTTCTTTTGTCAACCTGTTCATGATGAAATGGCAAACCAAACTGAACATAACTGACATTAGAGTTGCCAGATTTGACCACAAAATGCCAGTTTTATCTCTTTTCGAAAAACAAACCTGTAAAAAAAACACCCTTTACTTAGAATTTACATGTTTTAGACATTTGTATAATAGCATTTGGAATTCAAAAGTTATTTCACAGAAATCTCATTCAAGAAAATTTTTAAATCTGCATACTAGACTTTAAAGAAGTAAAAAGTTCCAAAAAATTTCCAAACTTTAAAACTTTTGGATACATTTAATAACCGATCTGGCTCCTACCTGGCGCTGGGCTGCAAGATTTTCTCTTTCAGTGCTCTTACGACGTTCACTTTCTGGACTTCTGAAAACTTTAAAGAAGCAAAAAGTTCCAAAAAATTTCCCAAACTTTAAAACTTTTGGGTACATTTAATAACCGATCTGGCTCCTACCTGGCGCTGGGCTACAAGATTTTCTCTTTCAGTGCTCTTACAGCGTTCACTTTCTGGACTTCTGAAAACTTTAAAGAAACAAAAAGTTCCAAAAAATTTCCCAAACTTTAAAACTTTTGGGTACTTTTAATAACCGATCTGGCTCCTACCTGGCGCTAGGCTACAAGATTTTCTGTTTCAGTGCTCTTACGACGATCAGTTTCTGGACTTATGAAATGCCTATGGCTCAGGCTATATATTTTAAATCACGGAACTCTCTTGGCCCGCAGGTTCAACTGCCACGTTTTTTTATAAATTACCTTAAATTTTTAGAATTTATTTTTTTCTGAAGTCATCCTCCGCTTTCTTCTATATAAAAAGAAATGCTGGTCATTCGTTATGTCATAGTCATCAAAGTAGACTTCAAGTTGGAAGTTTTAAATTTTTAATTGGAATCTGGTAGATATTGTCACAATAGAGGTGAAAGGGTTAAACGAGCCATCCTTGTTTACCCACTGTTATCTCGGAAACCCCTGCCGAGCTAAAACTTGGTAACGTATCAACCGATTTATATGAGATTTGTCGCCACTGAGGACATTTTAACAAGGTTGCCAACTATTTTAACTTTCCTTCAACTGAAACAGGGCATAGAACTAAACTTATTTTGCGTTGAATTTCAACACTGTTACTGTTACTAACAAGTGAGGACAGTTTTACAGTCACTGGAAAGTGGCGAGTAACGAGCTGATCTTAAATATTTAAAAAAGAAAGTGAACAAGAAATGCATAAGAAGATACAAAACATAACAAAATGTACTCCAACTGGATATTAAAAAAAAAAAACTGTTTGCCATATCATTCTTCCAACTCAGCAGAAGGCCTTCTTCTTCCTATGCTGCCTAACTCGACTGTCAATAGAAAACTCTGCTGCGCCAGAGCGCCTTTGCTCATTCGCAGAATATGTCTCAGTTAACTTATAGCCTCGTAGAACTCATCGTTGAATCTTCTTGTATGCAAACCTCTGACCTCACGGAAGAGACGATCAATTTTCTGCAACCCACTGATACGACACAGTTTTCCAATCTGTAACTACAAGGGTTGTTTGACAAGTCCGTTTCTTTTTGAATTTGCCGACCAGTATCAGGAAACTGCTATTATGTTATGAATGAAAGCAGAGCTATTGTCAAGATTTCGAGGCATGCCGTAAGTAACATCTACCTGGGCTTCTAAGCAAAGGTTTTTGCTGTCACAAAAATAGTCGAACCAGTTGAAAACTCGTTGGGATAACATAAGAGCTGCATTCAGTCCAACTTGTTTGTGCTAAGTTAGAAGGATTGAGGTGGCAGTGCTTGGAAGATCTCACATAGACTGAAATTAGAACAAGCCTACTGTCTTCTTCGATATCTGAAAAGTATACAACCTCTAACAGGCGGTGTCTTAACTTAGCTAGCTCAAGAGTAGAACGTCTAGTGAGCTCAATAGACTCATCCACGATCGTATTGATATTCATGCGTCGCCAAAAAGGCTATGTAAGTACTAACTACAGTCCTCCCTTCAACTTACGTGAAGCTCAAACTTTTCTGCTACAGTTATTTGAGAATTCAACTTCACTTCAAAGAAATTTCTAAATGTGAAATTACCATACTAATATAACACAAAACCCATTAACTTTGAATATTTATGCAAACATTGCATACTTTTAGGAACATTAAAATCTGAACTGGAGATAATATGCGCGTGCAAGACTAGTTTTATCTTCTAAGACCGCAATAAAAACGATAAGTTTATATGAGAACTAGATTGCTTGCGCTTTGCAAATTAAACAAGCACTAGAAATGCAATATTCATGGGCATTAGTGGGAAAGCTTAGCTTTTGGAGTAGGTGGTCAAATGTCAAAAGGCTGCTTGCTGCAAGGAAAATCATTTTAGTTCAACTATTAATTTGTTTTCTGTTTTTCGCTTTAGAAGTGATATTTGTTTAGCAATGTTATTAAAATGTATTTAAAGGAGAATTTTATTTGCGCCTAATAGTATGTGAGTATATTTCGTTAAAGGCTTGCAATCATAGTGCTCTTATTGCCGAAGCATTTAAGGCAGTACAAACCATAGCAAAAACTATGGCATACCTTAAGGCTAAGAAGATTTTTATCTTAAGAGGTTTTTACCGTAGAAACTTAGCGACTACTGAGATTTAAATTCGAGCATAACTTTGACCAATTTGGTGCCCTTGCCTACAAGAGTCTGCAGGATCTGTAGTCTTACGAGATAATACTGATCAAGTTTTTGTAGCAAATTCTTTGGTTTACAAGAATACCAAGAAATTTCTGAGATTATTTTAAGCTCAGCCGTCTTCTATGTAACATCAGCAGTTGCTTCACTTTCTCATTTTCGATCTTTGCTTGCGCTTAATTTCATTATCTTTAAAAACCATTCACAACTTCCAGTAACTTAAAGCTATTCGCATAAAACTTGAAAGCTTTTTAATGTAAATTTTTGTTTTAAAGATTTTTGAAGAGCAAAATTGTTTTGTTTTTATTCATTGTTGCAATTCTCTTATTACTTTTCCTTCCGGTTCCCAGTGAAGCGCTCCACACAAGTTATTTGTTTTCTCAATTTCTTGTTGCATATTTTTTCTCTGAACACCAAAACAGCCTTGCATATTTTACACAGTTATGCCCAAAGTGGAAAAGTTCAACAACGTAAAAGTTGTTAAATTCAAATATTTGTTAAAGTATCCGAAATGTAAGCGATTTGTCAGCAATAAATATATTTACTTAAGTGCTATCAAAACTTATAGTGTAGAGCAAGACAACAGGCACTTGAAAACAAGCAGAAGAAGATAGAAAGAAAAAATTTGGAAGTAACCACAAAATATTACCAGAAATTGCTTGTAAGTGCATAAATATCTGTAGAGAGCACATGTACCGTACTTTCAAGGGAGAGAGGTGTGTATGTAGGTTGAAGGGTCAGGATAACCACAGTAAATGGTCTGCAATTGCACATTTAACTGTTATTAAATAAAAAGCTTGTCACTTGGTAAAGAAGTTTATAAAAGTATTTGATAAAGCTTAAAGTTTCTTCTGTTGAATATAACTTTTTTGTATTTTTTTTTTACCTTACACATGTTGAGAAAAATTTATTATTTTTTGTTGTTTGGCAAACGAATATTATATAATTTTTTTATAATTTTTTTTAAATTATATTAAACACATTTAAAAAAAATTATTAATTTATAGCTTTCATATTTTGTCAGTTGTTGAGAAAAATTTATTATTTTTTGTTGTTTGACAAACGAATATTATATAATTTTTTTATAATTTTTTTATAATTTTTTTAAATTATATTAAACACGTTTAAACAAAATTATTAATTTATAGCTTTCATATTTTGTCAGTACTAAGTGAAAATGAGTACTCCTTGGTAAAAACTGCCTACTTTTACGCTGATAAAAATATTTTTCAATAAACCTAAGAATATTGCTTAGTTTTTTCTTTTTTGTCAATCATACTAAAGACATTTTTAACACAAATGATTTATAGCTTTTGTATTTTCATTTTAAGAGCTTGCAATACAAAGCGAAGACAAATATTCCTAAAGAAACACTGCATACTTTTAGGCTGCTATGTTTTTACCTTAATTATTATTACTTATTAAAAACCAAAAAATATTTGTGACAAAAGCAAATTGATTAACAGCTTTCGCAAAATATTTAATATTAATAACTTTTGCTTTACATAGCGCTAATCAAAGTTCTTTAGGAAATATTGCATACCTTTAGGCTGCT
This sequence comes from Merzomyia westermanni, assembly GCA_949987695.1. Taxonomy (NCBI): domain Eukaryota; kingdom Metazoa; phylum Arthropoda; class Insecta; order Diptera; family Tephritidae; genus Merzomyia; species Merzomyia westermanni. The sequence continues at coordinate 106,407,470 of OX465293.1, forward strand.
TGAAATATTTCCTTTAATTATTGTTACTTATTAAAAACCAAAAAATGTTTCTTAATTTATCTTCTGTCAATTATAGTTACAAATTTTTGGCAAAAGCTTTCGCAAAATATTTTAATATTTATAAACTTGATAAGTGATAATAAATACCCTTTAAGAAACATAACATACTTTTAGGCTGCTAAAAAATATATTCCCACTTAATAAAGTGAGATTAATAATATTTCTGTTTATTATAACAAAATTACGGAAATATTCTTTTTTTAAGTCTTTGCGTACGAAAATGTGCGCAAAAAGTTTATGTAAAACTAAGCACAAAGTGTGGGCGAAAAAAAAAATAGTTTCGTAACAGTTATTGAAATGCTATCAATCAATGGCGCCAACAGCACATGACAGTTACATTACGGAAAGTTGCGAAGTGATGGGTGGAAGACTTTGACTCACTCTAGCGTAAACTTTCATTTCTGTTTGACTAGTAATATAATGAGTTGTGAAAGGTAAAAACTTTAGTTTAGTTGAATGAGAAACTTATAAATAGATTTCAGAATATATGCAAAAAAAATGCGCCTAAAAGTATGTACCATTAAAAACTATGTTAAATGAATTGTTAAGATGGGGTGCGAGGTTCGTTTTCAAAATACTCTCGAAATAGTTTTGCAAATTCTCAATTATTTCTATGAGATATTACATACACAACATCCTCGAATACCCATAAGTTGCCTGTGAACAAGTCTCTGAAATATAAATAATGCAAAATTTTTTTTAAAAATCATTAAGCCACCTTACATACGACCCCCACCTCTATTTTATAATCATTAAGGACTCTAGTAGTTAGTTTGGAACATAGTATTGGTTCCGAAGAATCCGATCCTATTCTAGGGATTTTCAGGCTAGACCAAGTTTTCGTAAAATTTAGAAATAAAATTGTCAAAACATGGCTTTATGACCCCATTTAAGAAATCGGAAACTCGATGGTGCTAACCCCTACAATATTTTTATGTAATCAATAAAGAAATCCCTAAAAGCTTGTTAAAATTTGCTTAAGTCCACCAACATGAAAGTAATTGTGAATCGACATTGAAAGGAATAAAAGAAAATCCAGAAATTACCACGAGACATTAATCTTGGTTCATTGAGAGAATCCTGACTTCCTTGTTGACTTAAAGCATTCATGAGTTAGAGTTCGATATAAGCAGATCCGCATTCTCGACATGAATATAACCTAAGACTAGTTTAACGAGAATAACAAAAATGTTTAAGTATTTTCTTAGAACTCACAAAGAAAGGTTAACAATTATACAAACACTGGATTGCGGTAGAGCATTTGCATGGCACTGGATAAACATTGCATATGACGACAGTTTGAAATCAGTTATATAGCCACTGAAAGCTATTATGATTGACAAGTAAAATCAGTTTTGTAGTCACTGGAGGGTAGCAAGTAAACAGCTGATTCTGAATATATCAAGAAGAATAATGAAAAAGAGTATAAACAAAAAATTTAGTAGTGAGTATATAGTTCATACACTCTAATATAAACTCAATTTGATATCCACTTTTGAATCAAAACTGTTTGTATTGATAAACTCAGCCTGCGTGGAATGAACTGCTGTTTATTAATTTAAAATCACTTTTATGTTAATTTCGCTTAGATTTCCACAATAATGTGCAACCTTAAGCCCACAACTATTTTATTTTCAATTTATACTCAACTATTTGTATTGCAAACAAGGCTTATAGTGCAATTTGTGTATTAAAGCCGCTATTATTAATGACACCAAGTAACTGCAGTAGTGTCACTACTTTCCGCTCAGCCCAAACATGGTCAATGAGGGAAAAAGAAAAAAATGCAAAATCTTTCTTTTGGATATTTTTACTAAAGTAGCAATGGCAAACGTCTGCAAAGTATCCCAGCAGGAAAAATAGAGCTTGTTTTCGCGTGAGTAAATTTTAGTGCTCAGCGATGTTCAAGAAAATTAGTATTCTTGGTCTTGAGCTCATGTATAGTCACTAAGATTTAAAAAACAGGTTTTTAGAAAGCGCTTAAATCATATAACGAACTTGTCGATTGTTATTTTTGCTGCCTTTTTATAAAGCTCGTTTCTTATATGTTTGCTCATTTCTATACGCTATTTGGGAACCTTGCAAAGGTGTTTTAGGTAACTTCCCGTTGAGCTAAATACTTGAAACTTTGACAGACTTCAAAACCCCATCACGTGAAAAAAATTCGTTAGGTGGCACACGGCTCGGGCTTTTTAAATAATAAGTCCTAAATTAGAGACCTCCAGTGATGGCATTTTAACTAACTTCCCGACTCCCTAGGGAATCGAAACCTGAACTATGCAGGAATGACCATGCAAATTATAGAAACCAAAATTCTGCCAGGTGGCGCGCTGATCAAAATAACTAAAACTGCAAACTATGGTCTTATTTTAGAACCCGATGATAATGCAATATTTCAGCGAGAAACCCCCGCTAGGTGGCGCGCGTATATAGGTATTAAGAAAATTCTACCACACTTAAGGCGTCGGGTTCAAGTATCAGTGAAGGGAACATTAAAATCTTTAACATTTTATTTTTTTTTTCTCTCCTCGGCAATGAAAAGGCTTCTTAGCAAAAATTCGTTAGCAGATGCCGTTTGGAGTCGGAATGAAATCAAGAAATTGGGAAAGAACCTCGTCCTTAATCTCCTCCTAAGTAAAGCATGCAAAATTTTTACAATGGATACGTGGTTTTTATTAAAGTGGAGGTGAAATTAAATATACAACAGGGCTGTTATTTCAGTGTAACCCTGTCCAATCTGGGGCAGGGCGAAGCACTGTTAACAACAACAACAACAACAACAACATAAAACAGTATTGTGAATATGAGAAAATAGGAAAAGTTATGGAACTTGTATAATTACCTGGAATGGCTGCTGGTGACTCTTGTACGCTCGATCAAGTGTCCGAGCCCTTTCTTTAAATTTTGTTCTGTACCGCCGCCGAATGCTTACTTTCGTTAGGTTCGGAGGGGTAAGAGCTGTTATCGGTAAAATAGATAAAACTAACCGCACGGGCAGATACGTGAAGCTGCACAAATACGAGGGGCGACCGTGATATTTAGGCCGGTGGCCTAAACATAATAAGATCAACGGAAATAAGTGAAATAAAGTCAGTTGACCTCATTTCCGGTGAACTTGTTACTTGTCACCTTATTATTATATAAATGTTTTCTCAACCGATTTTTTAATCATCATCAGAACTTTGGTATATTTAACTCTATAACTATTTCATTTTCTTAATGGCGATATCCCCATTTTGTAAAGAAAGCTATGAGGTACTCTTTTTCAGAACAGTTGTACAACCAGTGTATGTGATTAACTGTCACATGATTTATACGTGCAAGGATTATAACATGTTTTTTAAAAGCTGACGCTGAGTATCTTGAGGAAAACCCATGACAAGAGAGTTAGCAGAGAACATCAGATTTCGATTTTAGAGCAAAGAGGCAAAAGGGGTTGCCATGACGACAAACAGTATAAGACAGCTCAGTCACGGTTGGGAAGGACTTTGACCAGTTTAAGAGCCAAGGAAATAGTGTCCATGGCAATCAGGCTATCACGACAAGATGCTAGCACCGGAACGGTCCGGATTCATAGCTGGAAAGGACGGCCAATATCAGTGCAAACCGGTTTTAATGAATCAAAAGGACGTAAGGCATGAACTGTGAAGGGATTCATCTATTTTACAAGAAGATTTTACAGCAGAAATACAATGGTGGCACTTTGAACTTAGTTCTTTACTGGGGAGTAAATTCGTCTTTTGCAATTCGACTTTCACCTGCCAGTAAAGGAAAGGGAAATACTCGGCTTGCTTTGAAGATTCCAATTAGTTCCGGTGAGCCCAGAAAGAGTAGGCTACCGCTCTTTGGTGCTACTCGGTTGTAATCCACTGCAGGGTTAAAGAAGAACCTTGCTAAATTCAATGCAATCCAGTATTTGTATGCACTTACTATCTCGTATCCTTTACGAGCACTGCAACTGGTATTTCAGGATAATTTATACATGTTTCTAGGAAATAAATAAATATAAACTTTAATGCATAATTAAACCGAATCGTCTTGTGTGCGGTATTCTAAGCCAAATATTTATTGCACATTTATCTACCTTAAATCCGTAGGAGTTTTATACGCCAGCAAAGTGGATCACGCTTAACCGTTGGAAAAGAATGACATTCGCAAATTCCAGCTCAACAACGAATCTTAAATATGAGGACGACAGGTTGCTTGCACAGGCGTGATTATCTTGTGCAGTGAAGGAGACTATTATAGCTTCAGATGCACGACAAATAAAGGCTCAGTGAGCTTCTTGTAACCTTGACCAGGCGAGTGTAGTCAAATAAATGAAAGTGCTGCTCGAACTTCTTGTATGCGTCACACGTTCATAAATGACAAATACGGCACTCAATATTTTGAGGATCACGTGAACCGGCACAAGGCGCAAGACACAATTTGCTGGTGCTATTTTCACACTGTCGTGTGACGCACACTAGCTGCGCCAATACGTAGACTCATATTTAGTTTTGTGCTTCACTTGCGCTCGGTGACAGTGGCAAGCAGCAGACAACAGTCGCCAACTAGGATGGCTGCCTTATTTTTTTAAATTTTTTTTTTTTTTTTATACTTTTGTTAGTATTTTCATGGAAACCAGCTCGTGTGCGTAGATGCTTGATATTTATTATCTTTTGGTATTTTTAGCTTTGATTACAATGTCAGACTTCCAAAACTAATACTCCTACTTCATAGTTTCGCTGTCTGCTATGGCGAAAAGTGGCGCGTTTTTAATCTGTGGGTCGAATATTTGTGAGCGTTTTGTACAGTAAAGTTTCTCGTTTGACATGGATAAAAGACTATGCCAGGCAAAATGATTAATTTTAAAAGTTAGCTACTGCGTATGAATAAAGAAACTGAAGATTAAATATAAACAACAATAGCCATATCAAGACAGATTGGAGGGGTAATTGATGGATCTAACTGAGTTTGCATTTTCAATTAGAAACGAAATCGATAGTCGGCGTAGTGCCTCAAGGTGCTAGTATCGTGGAGTACAGTATTAATATCCGGCAACAAAATTTATTTACTCGCTCTTCACGTTTCATTTTCCATAAACACAAGAAATTGTGTTATTATAAAATATCTATATATATAGATAAACAGTTTGAAAAGCAGAGCTGAAGATGACTCCAAATTGAAGTCAAAATATCGATGGAAAATAAATAATAAAAAAACAAGACCTTTTGAATTACTGACCGACTTATTACCTCCAAAAAACCAAAACCAGTTTTCAACGACGGCCAAAAACAAAATAAATCACTTTTTATGTTATATGAAGAATTTTCTGCTAGTTGTTGGTATAACAGTTATAAGAAACAGTTTGAATAGCAGAGGTGTAGCGAGTTGTCACAACTACCAGTTTGGTGGCATTGTAGTCGTTGTAGTCAAACAGCCTTACTTGGATTTGTGGAGAAAAAATAAATAAGAGAGCATGCAAAAGAGTTAGCAAGTACTCTAACACAGTGAATTTACAAAATATTTGGGGAATAATATGCAATAACAAATACCCAATTATTTTAATATTGCAATTATTAATTAAATTTCACAAATTTATTTTAATTTCCACAGCTTGCGGGGAAACTTTTGTTATTTTAGACGTTGTATTAACAGAAAAAAATATAAGAATTATAATAACACTATAAAACTCTTTAGTTAGGACTTCAAATTAAAGGACCATATACGAGGTGTGTTCAAAAAGTATCGCGAATTTTGAATTTTCGCTGGTTACGTATATTCGAATTTCGAATTTTTTGTGGCGTTATGTTGGTACTCATGTCTCTCACTTATGCCGACAAGCTCGGCCATTTTGAATGTTCATTTAATTGTTGACAGCTACTTTGCTTGCACGTGTTTTGGATCGTCTTCGATTTTTACGCGAAATTCGTACCAAAATTGCTCAATTGTGACTAAAAACAGCATCGCATGAACATTGCTAATGAGATGTTAAACTCTCTCCGCGACGACCCAAATTTGCTCCAGAGGGTCATAACTGGTGACGAATCGTGGGTTTATGGTTATGACGTAGAAACCAAAGCTCAATCATCTCAATGGAAGCTGCCGCACGAACCAAGACCGAAAAAAGCGCGCCAAGTTCGGTCGAATGTGAAAGTTTTGCTGACAGTTTTCTTCGATTGCAGGGGCGTGGTGCATCATGAGTTCTTGCCACAGGGAAGAACGGTCAATAAGGAATATTACCTGCAAGTTATGCGCAATTTGCGCTAAACAATCCGCCGGAAAAGCCCGGATTTGCGGAAGAACAAAAATTGGCTTTTGCACCACGATAACGCCCCTGCTCACGCATCGTTGCTTGTGCGCGACTTTTTGGCCAAAAACAACACACTAATGATGCCGCAGCCACCGTATTCCCCAGATCTGGCCCCCTGTGACTTTTTCTTGTTCCCTAAACTGAAGAGGCCCATGAAAGGACGACGTTACGCTTCTCTTGACGAGGTAAAGACGGCATCGAAGGAGGAGCTGAACAAGATACAAAAAAATGATTTTTTGAAGTGCTTCGAAGATTGGAAAAACCGTTGGCACAATGTATAATATCTCATGGGGATTACTTTGAAGGGGACAAAATAGATATTCATGAATAAATAAATAATTTTTAAAAAAACACAAAGTTCGCGATACTTTTTGAACACACCTCGTATAATGGAAAAGTCCTTCATACTAAATAATCAAATTTATTATATATTAGATTTATGTTTTTTATACGCCTAAGGAAATGTCTACTTCGTGTAGAAATAAAGCTGATCAAACACTGTTTGAAAAACAGTGGCATGGCTGGTGAAACTGAATTTTCACAAATAACAGTTTGGTAGACACTGTGGTCGATGTGGTGAATAAACAAGAAAGCAGATAAGAGAAATGGTAAATTTAACAAAATGAAATAAGCTTAAATCTGAAAAAATAATATACAAACGCACTAATAAGGGCAAATTCTTTTTAAACTGCTATTATTAAAAAATTTCGAGACACTGACATTTATTCGAATACTTCACAGTGTGTAGAATAATTTCTTTCATATTTTACAATATATAAAAATATAGCAGTATATCATGAAAAGTAAGCAGATCCTAAGTAGATCTGTAGCGCATCTTAATATTTATACAACCAAGCAAAGGAAGTAAATCGTTTTAAACTCAAAATAAAGTTCCTTCAAATTATTTGTTTTATGCTTTATTGGCGTTCAAAAACCTCTGTTAAACTGCAAACTACACTAATTTGTTTAAACGCGTATTCTCGGCAAACTATGAAGAGAAGAAACCCACACTACAAAATTGAGAAAATTCAAACATTTGAAAACAAATAAAAAATGCAAACAAGCAAACAGCAATAGTTTTATATAAATGCCATGAAAAACTCAACGCTTACATTTTACGACAAATAGTAATAAAGTAAAAAACGAAAGTAGTCATGTAAACAAATATATAAAGTCATCTAGTTACACAAGAAATTGTATTAAATTAAATGCTAAGAATTTAAACATACATATTTAAGGCAATTTGTGTTATAGAAAGAAGTGTGTTGGTGTAGCGTATAAAAGTATTATAAGCAGGCCAGCGGAGATACCTAACAACATTTGCACGTGGAATAAATACTCACAGAAGGAAGAATGATTCTTCAGATGAAAGTAGAGTTTTTTTTTTTTTTTTTTTTTTTTTTTTTTTTTTTTTTTTTTATTTATGTCCTCTATTTTGGCCTAGTTGAGTTTCAATAATCGCAATTTAATATTCATTAACTTCAGTCATATTCAACAGCTAATATGTGCTAGAAAATTTTGTCACATCAGTTTTTGCTAATTTTATTCGAAATCTGTTTGCAATTGAATTTTAAATTAATAACTAAATATCAACATAATGCTTAACAACAACCCAAAATCTGTGTGCATATATGTAAATATATAAGCTACTTATAGTCTTAGTGACCCCAGAATATATTAATTTCAGAAACTTGTCAACTAGTTCCATCTCAAATCACCTCACTTCAGCTGTGTTTTCACTTCGCTGTAAAGCTAGCAACCGACAGCACGGTTTCCTTTGACTTTGTGCATGTCTTTGTGCCTCTAAATTTGCGCAGCGTATATGCACAGCTGTGTATAATATAATAGTAGTGAAATTAAATATGTTTCGATAAAATAAAAATAAGTTGTCCTTTTAATAATTTTTATTTAAAATATAGCGAATTTTATAACAAACCCCACATAAAAATAAATTTCAAAGTTTAAACCAAGTTCAGAAAAGTTAAATAAACTTAAAAAAATTAACATCTAAATCTTAAAATTTTTTCGCAGAATTTCTAGAAAACTTTTGAGTACGTAATTTTGTGCACCAATCAATTTAAGTACTATAATGTGCAAGTTTGGAATTGTTCAAAAATTTTACTGAACTTTCAGCATTTTTTCGTCGAGGGTGCTAAGTAATTTCTTCCCTATAACGCATGAAGAAAAATTTATTTTGTATGGAAAAAAATACCCAACATTCTTGACAAAAAAAATTCTAAAAATTCAGAGAAATTTTTGAGGCAATTCTAATTTGCACATTATTATGTTGAAATTGAATGAGCTATAAAACGGCGTTCTGAAAACTCTGCCCGAAAATATATATATTTTGATGTAAATTGTTAAAAGTTTAATAAACTTTCCAGAACTTTATTTAAACTTTTAAATTTCTCTTTATGTGGTTTCTGCTTAGAAATTTCCTATATTTTAAATGAAAATAATTAACACCACAGCTTCTATTTATTTCGTCGATCGGCACCAAATTAATTTCACTACTATTATATTCAACACAACTGTATGTATAATTATCGTGCTCACACATACCGACTCACCTACATACAAATGCAAATGCTCTTCACCTAAATACCTGCGCGTAAGAATATTTGCATAACTGAGGGCTCGTCTGCATCTGTTTAGCATATTTTAGGAAATCCTGAATTGTTACGACGCCACCTCTACGAATGCGTTCCAATCTGAGATTTGTTTTTATCAAAAAATAGCTGAATTAGCAATTTAAAGGCGTGAATAAAATTTTAACTTAAAATTGCATATGTTAGCTGTTTGGAATCCTTATTAGTCGCAGTTTAGGGTTTTGTCATCAATTTGTTATCTGTTTTGAATATTTTTCTAAGGCGACCTTTTATAAAATATTTTTACATAAATCTTTTATGTATGATATATTTAAGTAGTTTGTTTAAAATAAATATTAGGGTGCACCACAGCAACACGTATCGTTTCTTGTTACCGGCACTATGGAGTGTGACTTTATTTTAATTAAGACTCTGGTCAAAATAAGATGAATTCCATCCTTAGGTAGATGTGTTGAGTGATCGTTAGCAGGTGTTTAAGCGACATAAGCTATAACGATTTACTTCGTCTATTTTATTTGCGCTGCACTCTCTTGTAATTCGCAAGCAGCTTATAAAATATCCCAAATATATAGTTTATGTTTTGTAATCCCAAGCCGGGGGTTTTCCACAACGGAAATGAGGAAACCAATCCCGTGCAATGCCTCAGAGCCAACAGTGCTCGCCCCCAATTAATACATACAAGGTGTAACAGGTGCACCGCACCCCGTTCTATATAGACAAAATAATTTAAATAAATAAAATAATAATTAAATAAATTTTAGAAAAGGGCTCCCTATTTAATATGTGCTCCGCACACCCCCTTTTCCTCTCTAAACTAATTATATAATATAAATAATAAAATAAAATAAAAAATAACTCAAAAAAACTACTCGCCCTCCATAAAGCTTAGACAGCAGGAGTAACCACTAAATCATATTTCAACCTTAGCCAACAGTCACAAGATAAAATCGCTTTCTTTTCATGATGAATTTACAGTTTGAGAAGAATTGGGTAGAGAATAACTGAGGCCCTGTATACAAAACAGCTGTCTTGTTCGTGGAGCACCCTGTAGCCGAAATCTTGCATGCTACACTGCAAAAAAAGAACTATGAAGCATTAATGGGAGATTATGAGAGACGCTTACATGGAGAGCGTAAAAATGCAGACCTTCTTAAGTGGAATATTCAATTATTGGTAGGGTTTTACTTGTTTTCATGTAGAAAGTAGATTTTATTATACACTGGTAGTGCTATAAAGCTCGTAGCTTGGATGTTAAAATCTCCGAGGGAGATAATAGAATGTAATAGGTCAGATCTGCGGAAAATAAGAACGCATGGTACGTAGTGCTTTGGTTTATGATTTATAGTATTTTTAAAACTTAAAAAAAAATTTATAAAGATTTACTGTGTGTCACAACTTGAATCTACGCAACGAATTTGTCCAGATATTATCTATTAAATAATTACTTCCTTTTTGTTTAAAAAAATATTCGCTGTATAAAAAATGGGTGTGGCTGTCATACGATTTCGCAATTTTCAACCAGATATCTCAAAATGTGCTCGGCGAACGAACATGATGTGTACGAGTATTAGCCTATAACCATTACGATTCGTTTATGCCGTTAACCCATCGTCAGCCGAATAATCAATTATCTTTAAGCTATACTCGGCTGAATATAAAAATATATTGCATTGTGTGACACCAAATGCCTCGCAAACTTCAAGATAAAGCAGTTGATAGCATCTGGCTTAATTTTCTCTCTCGACCAGTAAGTTATGATTCCTTGTTGCTGTAAGGTTTTTGTGTGTGAATATGCAAAGTTTTTGTGTACAGAAAATGAGTCAGATAAAGCAAAATACAACAAAAGTTTTTGAATTAAGTTAGACACTTTCTTTACGGACGATCTACTATGGCACATTTTTGTTGTATTTTCAAGCCGAGATTCATTGAATGTATGTACCATCACCCAATACGTTTAGTTTTTTTTTTGATACCGACAGCACTAGATTCAACCTAACAATAAGGGTCACAACAAACCCCTGCGGGTTAGGGGTTTAGAATATGCCCGAGGTAGGCATACCGGTCGGAAGAGGCGACTAATATGCACAAAGGTAATGACGTGCAACTCGATGGTTGATCTACGGATATGATGCCTCTCACCTCTCATTACCCATCTCTCCTTCTTTACGGAAGGAGGGGTGACAAGACCTAGAAGGTTCCACTGGTCATACCAAATCGCTACCACGACAGTCGCGCAGTACCGCAAGGGAGTACCGGAGCGTACCGGATTCATATCCGGCCAAGGACTGTCAGTTCGACAGCAACCCCCAAAACCTTCGGGGAGTGTTTTTGTCGTTACAACAACAACAACAAACAGGCTGGGTGGAAAGTCAATTTATCTTTACATATAATAAAATTGTAAAAGGTCTTTACATTGAAGATATTTAAGAAAAATCGCTGGCAGGGAGCATTATTAAGCCAACAGAAGCCAAATCAATTGTTTTTAGAATTTTTGTGTGTCTGTCTGTATGTTTGGGCGCGCATCACTTAAAAACTGCTTCATGAAATTGAATGTAACTTTTACCGTTTCATTACTAGACGCTTAACTTAAAATTTAAGATATTATTTGTTCAGATATCTTGACCAGTTTAGGAGATATCGACCTATATGTTGACCAAGGTGACCAAAAATGTGTCTAGTACAATATGGGTATCAAACGAAAGGTAATAATGAGTGCTGCAATAAGCGATGTAATTAAATTACATATATTATCTGGTATGGGTTATAATGAGTAAAATCTGACTTAGTCTATTATTAGTTCTAAGGCGCAGCGTAGCGAGCGGGCTTTACTAGTTTCTAAATATTTAAAGAAAAGAAAAAAAGTGTGAAAACAATTAATAAGGTGTTTTAAAAAGAAAAAATTGAAAAAATTTAGCTGTTGTTGTGGTTTTTTGCGAAAACAAGATGGTCTTCCTACTTAGTCTTGCGTGGTCCCTTCTTGTTCGTAAGTTGCAAATCTTTGTTGCTTTCTATAGCTCGGTGGCTCTTCCATCACCCGCTTTGCCATATTGAGCGCTCTTACGAGAAGGCTGAATGCGCTAAAAGGAAAAATTTCGGGAAAATAAACTCGAAAATTTGTGTTTGAAAAAATTAATATATTTTGTGAAGAACACAGTGTATTTTCGTTACTTATTTGCATGGTCCTCCGGATTTTTTTCAAAGGCAGGCAATTCAACGGCTAATCCAGCGAGCCAATTAACTTAAAATTGCCACATGCATGCTCTTGACAAGAGGACGACGTTATCACACTTGCGCTAGTACACAGCCCGGTGATCAACCTTTTTCATGAAAGGTACTTAAATCTCTTAACGCCTCAAGGGTTTTGAAATACTGTAATAAGTTCTTAACACAAGCCACTCTACATAGAAATATTTCAGAACAATTAAAAAGCTGAATGGCAGTAAGAAGGTCAACGAATACAAAATAAAACGCCAAAACCCCAGTTGACTCCCTAAAAACCTAATACATAATTATTTTTAAAGCAAGATGTACAATTTGCTGTTCATAGCAAATAGCCAACAGCTCCCGTAATTTGACTACAAAGTTGAAAGATTATAAAGTTTAGCACCCACGCGTTCTTTTTGGGTATGTTTCGACTTATTTACGCCCATAACTCCGCCCAGACACACACGCGCACTTATCTAAGTACTTTGGGAAATTCGCTAACCCACCTCTTGTTTGCAACACCTTTGCTTTGCTACTTTGTCATTGTCCATTAACTTCTCGTCCTACATTTAAGTAGTCCAACGTACCACGCTTATGTTCATTTAAATTCAGTAATCTTACGCCAGACCTCTTTTGTCATCATAATCATCGTCATCATCTCTAATGCTTATCATCATTGACGCATTATGCCATACATACAAACTAACAGCGGACACATTAACTGACTCTGCAGCTGTTTGCTCATTGTCATTTCGTGCTGCCTTGGCAAACAATGCGATAAATTTGAGCTGTCCCTTTTTTCGAGGAGCCGCCTAAAACGAAAAAAGTTGTCAGGCCACACCGAAGAGTTGATTTAATGGGAAAAGCCATTATTAACCGTACAAACGCTGTGCGTAGTCATGTGCGTGCGTCTGTGTGTGGTGCTTCGTCATCGTTGTCGTTGACTTTATCACTGTTGGGCGTGAAAACGTTGTTGTTGTTGTTAACAGTGCTTCGCCCTGCCCAATGGGCTCGATCACTCTAAATTGTCATCAGACTCTTCTAACGGAAGTCCGAGGATACGCGCAGTTTCCACGTCGTAAAAACGTGAAAACGTCGTGACACTCAATGCGCCGCCTGCACAAATTAGATTAAGTCATGCCGAAACCCCCTTTGACACTCATTAAAACGCTTTGACGCATTGAAGACTTGCCGAGTGTTCAGTTATGGCTATTGCGTTGTTAAGTTGCTGGGTTGCTGAGTGCACATAAACTTCCGCCATAGCAACAGCTTTTGCGGTGTTTCAAAGCATTCCAAGTTGCTCGCGGTGGTTCGGTTTGATATTTGTTTGTGAAATATTGGCTTTGGAAGGCTTCATCAAAAGAGCGACACAACTTTTTGAGCTAATCTTCTTTCTCTTCATTTATTTTAAATTTTTCTGCTTTTATGTTTGAGTTGCAAATGCCAATCCGATTAAACAAATTTGCCATGAAGTGAGAACATAAGCCTTTTAAGAAAATAAGCTGTCAGAGCTCTACACGACAAGCGACTAAGCTGTTGTGGTATGAGCTGAGGACAGTTGTAAAAAACAAATAACGGCAATTTATGTTTGCTCTAAGCAAATTAAAAGCGCATGAAATGAATTTAGTGCAGACAAGCTGTTAGTTGGACGCAGGCTTTTTGTTGAAAATTATTGGATTATGTAAACACAATTAGATTTCACTACACCAACAACAAACCAAAAAAAATTATTATCAAAGGTATAAGCACCAGTGCTGAAAAAAATAGCGATTTGCACACACAACAATGTTTCGTTAATTTTTTTTTTTTTAAGGATGTCGACCTTTTTTTAAACAAATTTGTGAAGTTTATGCTGACTTCGTAACGAGTTTAACGGGCCAACGGCTGTACCAAGGCGAATTCATATACCTGGTGATGGCATAGAAACAGCTGATTGATTGTTCTTCCTGCACATTTGTACCTCAGAATGTCAATAAAAGAAAATGAGAAACAATTTGTTAACATTCACCATGGTTGTCCCTTTATATTCTCTTTTACTTTGACATTTTGAGTTACAAAAATCTGAGGCGAATCAGGGCGAATATGGCTGAATTCTCTATAGATTCGCCTTGGGCTGTACATTACAAGATATGTATACATATTGCAAAAACTGCAGAGAAGGGTCTCCACTAGAGCAACAGGAACTAAAACATGCCGATTTTTCGAATTCTTGTCTGTCTGTCTATATCTTTGTTCACGATTCACTCGAAAACCGTAAAATACGGTTAAAAGAAATCTCTATCGCTGTATTACTATATGTCTAGCTTAAAGTATAACATCCATTTATATATAAATGTATAAAGTGGCGGCCTACCAGACCGAAGGTCCATGGTTCGAGCCCTGGTACAGGTAACATCAAAAGTGATTTGAAAAAAAGTTTTTCAAAACGGGGTCGCCCCTCGGCAGTGGTTTGGCAAACTCTCCGAGTGTATTTCTGCCATGACAGGCTTCTCAGCAAAAAATTCGTCTCCTTTGTAGATGCCGTTCGGAGTCGGCAAAAAACTGTAGGTCCCACCAATTTGTAGGGAAAATTCAAAGCGGCACACCACAAATTGGAAGAGAAGCTTGGCGCAAAAATCTCTTAGGAGGTTTATGATGATATACCTGTTGTATATCGCGCCATAGAGATAGATAAAGTGGCGGCAATAAAAGTTGGTTTTGAACATAAAATGCAATTTGAACACCGATGTCCGTACATAATATATAAAAAATGCAAAAGAATAGCAATAATTTGATCAACAGAAGCTGAAGCAGTTATTTTTTTGAGTGTTTGTCTGTCTGACTTTATGTTTGTTTGCGCATCACTTGAACACCAATTAATGGAAATGTATAATATATGCGCCAATGTATTGCTAACTGTCTAATTTAAAGTTTAAGATCTATTTTGATGCAAGGAAATATTTAAAAATTTATACAATGGTGGCAATAAAAGTTGGCCAAAAAGTTTTTCCACATATAGTGCATGCACTATGCAACTGGAACATGCCAAACTCTGTACATAATAAATATTACGCTAAACTACATATGAAAAGCAAAAAATTAGATCAACAGAAGCAAGAAGAGCTATTTTTAGAATTTTTGTGTGTCTTTCTTTTTTATGTGTGTGTTCGTGCATCCCTCGAAAACCGATTAATATAATTGAATGAAATTTGCACAGATATATTGCTAGACGTCCAACTAAAATTTAAACACCCAACTTGGTAAAAGTCCACTAAAATTTTTTTGAAACATTTAGCACAATTGAAACAATTCGATGTCTGTAACTAATACATATTACGGCAATCACCAAACTAAGCCTAACAAACTCAAATCAAATAGACCTTTTCCGCCACATGAAATCAAATAATTTGCAAAAATTCGTACATACTAGATATGCAACCCATATGCCTCAGTTGGTGATTTCAAACTTCAGTGGGGATACAAAATAGCAATTTGCGCTTATCGCCCAACAAAAACACAAATTGAGACTTAAATAAAACTTTTCCTTCTGCAGAATATTGAAGTTGGAAGAGCAAAGAATCGGTTGCAAGATGTGTAAAATTGAAAAAAGTATTAGCAATTTAGCTACCTGAAAAAGGAATACGCTTTTTTTGCTGTAAACTTTCTAAAGTTAGACCTATAAATTGGCACCACAATTGAAGAAAAGTAGATAAAAATGATCAAAGGCAAACTGTTGTTCTGATTGTTGTTGTAGTGCCTCTGATATTGTAGTAAATCTTGCTATTTGCTGAAAGAAGTCTAACTAGCACACTTAGTAGCTACTCATGCGCACTTAATAGATACATATTAATTACGAGACAGCGACCATAATGTCCAGTAACCACAATGTTACGACGACGTTTCTGCGTGCTATGCGGCCTCGTTTACTGAAGTTATAGTTACGTAGCAGAATTGTATCGGCGACTTTTATGGAACCATATAAATAAGGTATTCCTCTTCCAAATGTATTATTGTTTTTAGCTGTCCCTTAGTAGAATAAAAAACTATTGTATGCTTTTTTTTATTAAATACAGTGCACCCAATATCCTTATTATATAATATTATACTTATTTTCTTGAAGAAGATCCATTTTTTATAGCAGTATAGCGTTAGCTCTGATAAATAACTTTAAAGTATTATTTCCTCAAAAATAAACACTTCAAAGTTATTAAAATTTGACGATAAAAATGGTAATTACCAATATGGAACTTTGAAGTAATATTTACTACAAATTCGCGATTAACACTACAGATTTCATATTTCACATTAATTATAGTTTCTTAACAATTCAATTCAATTCAATTCACTTTATTAAGTCTATGATTGCATAAATCTTACAGACTAGCAGTTACAAATTGAAATCTTAAACTTAAGTTAGTTCAGAATACGTAAATATATATAATTAACAATAATACAACGTAAGTTTATTATTAAAACATGATCTTGGGAGTGCGAAATCCAGATCAAGACTACAAAAAATTTTATTAAATTCAACGAGAGCCCTCGTGATAGGGTCATAATTGTAATAATTAGCTCGGATTACTTTGACATGAAACGGATATTGCGCACGGAGTGATCTACACGGAAAATTGAAGCTTATTTGTGCTAGAAGTTCCGGGCAGTTTACCAAGCCACATATTAAATCGTATATAAACATCAAATTTTGAATAGATCGTCTAGATGCCAACGTCTTCATGCTTATAAGGGCACAACGTGCACTGTAAGGCGGTATTGGATCAGAGAAGTGAAGGGGTTGCAGAGCAAATCGACTGAAACTCTTCTGTACTCTTTCAATTCTCTGAGAATAAACAGCATAAATCGGGTTCCAGATTATAGAGGCATATTCTAATTTTGAACGTACTAAACAGGTATATAAAGTTTTTCTGGTGTACGGATCCTTAAAGTCTTTGGCATAGCGGCGCAAGAAAGCGAGATTGGAATAGGCCTTGGGTAAAATGAAGCTTATGTGATTTGCAAAAGTAAAACCTGAATCAAACATTAATCCAAGATCAACAAATTCACTAATAGTAGAGAGGTTATCATTAAAAAGAGTATATGTAGACTTATGCGTATTTAGATTTTTCGATAGTGTCATATGAAAACATTTCTTAATGTTCAGGTGTAAGTTGTTTAAAACGCTCCAGTTAGCTAAACTATTAAGATCATCCTGCAGCAGGCCTGCATCTGATATGCTTGCAACGGTTCGGAAAACTTTTAGATAATCGGCATAGAGCAGATACTGCGTATTCCTAAAACAGGATCCTATATCGTTGATAAAAAGAAGAAATAGAATTGGTCCAAGGATGCTTCCCTGTGGCACCCCAGATGTGGCTTCGAATGCATAAGATTTTACGCATTCAACTTCCACAAAGGAGATTCTATTGGAAAGATATGAACCAATCCGGATCGACCGCTGAGAAAACCATGTTGGCACTCATCGATGGACTCCTTTACTGCAAACAACAACTTCTCTTTAACTACCTTTTCGAAAAGCTTCGAACAAGTAGAAAGCTTAGAGATTGGTCTATAATTAGCTACATTGTTTTTGTTGCCTGATTTAAAGACTGGGGTGATGGAAGCTATTTTCCAGCGATCAATAAATTCTCCACACGACAGTGAAAGATTAAAAATGTGACTTATAGGCACGCTAAATGACGAACAGCATTTCTTTAGTATAAATGAGCAGAGGCCATCAAGATCACATTTTAAGGACATTTGAAGAGCACCGATGCCATTTATTACGAAATTGACAGTGAACCTAGATCGACCGTTTGCGCGCTATCGGCATAAAAGTTTATAGCCGAATCATTAGTAACAAAATTAGATTTAAAAAAATCTGCAAAGAGGTTTACGGAGTCTGAAAGACAATCTGAAACTACTCCGCCATACGACATGCATGTTGGGATGTTTGAGCAACCTTTCTTAGAGCGAATATAATTCCAGAAAGCTTTAGGGTTTTCCTTCAGTTCTTCCTCATATCTAGAAATAAATTGCTTGTATAAAAATTTATCCAATACATTAAATTGTTTACTAAAATATGAATATTTTTCCTTATGGAAGATATTTAAAGAGGCTTTATACAATTTATAATGTTTGTTTCTAAGGTTCTTAAGTCTCTTTAAACGTTTATTATACCATGGGAGTTTATGCTTACGTGTGGGAAGTAAAGGAATGTTATTAGAAAAGATTTCACATATACACTGCAAGAGCACATCGTAGCATTCTGATACACTTTTCAAATCGAAAATTGATACCCAATCTACTTCAAGGATTTTAGCATTTAGGGAGTCAAAATCCGCCTCTCGAAAATTAAAGGTGGTATTTGAGGTTCCATCTGAACTAGATACAAAACTAATGAATTCGAATGAGAGAGAAAGCGGGACATGGTGCATATCTGATTTGCAGATCGGGAAGGTAGATTCAGATACTTTATAGATTAAATTTTCATCAACAAAAACAAGATCTAAGATGTTATGAAGCTGATTGAAAAACGAATTAATTTGTGTGAGATTAATACCAAAGAGGCTATCAATGAAATTTATTTCGCAAGAACTATTCACATTGGTAGGCGTTAAGATACCATTATTAAAAAAGTTAGACCAGGTAATTTTATTTAGATTGAAATCCCCTAAGACACAAAAATGGCAGTCTTCGTTATTTTCATACAGATTCATAACATTGTCTATATGAGCGGCGTATAAGGAATCAGGGCTAGTAGGGGGTATGTAAGAAACACAAACAAACAACTTGCCAGTATTTCCATAAATACATACGCATAGCTGATCAAGCAGAGAATCACCATTTTCCAACTGGATAAAAGATGTGCGATAATTTCGATTGACCGCAATTAGAACCCCTCCACCTCTATAGCAATTGGTTTTAATTGCATCTCTATCTTTGCGATACAAATGAAAAATATTAGGATCGAAAAATTCCCCATCAGCAAAGTTGCAATTTAGCCAAGTTTCTACAATTACATAAACATCAAATTCGCACCGAGAGGTAGATAAAAATACATCACTAGCTTTTGTGCGCAATCCCGAGATGTTTTGATAGTAAACTTTCAAAATTTTTTTAGTATTATTTTCAGCACTAGTATTAGAGCAATTTAGAAGATAATTATTTACTAAACTACACTTATTAAAGTTTGCGAAATGCTCGAATAATAATACCCAACGGCCACAAATTTGCGTCAAAGAGACGATCGTAGTAAGCGGGAGAAACGCCAAGTTTAAAAGACACCCTCTCTAGGTGATCAAGAGGTGTACCATTTTTTATTAGTAGAATACAAGTAATATAGTGGCTATCAATCCCGAAATGCTTTGCTACATAATCGGTGACGTCAGCTGCAGTTACTGAGGGTTTGAACGAAGAGATATGAATCCACCTCTTTTTTGCAATAACTTCGAGATCTGTTGACTTACTTCGCCCAACAACCACACTCCTATTATTTTTTGGTGCCACAGACATATTATTATTATCAACAGCATCCTCAGTGTGGTCAGAATTATTAGCAATAGCATTATTGTCGAAGATGTATGATTGAGCAGCAACTGCAGAGAACGAAGGCGTGGGTGTAGTGCAATTTTCGTGCTCAGCAGGGTTTCCGTGTGAGATGGCAGAAGAACTAGCAGTAGCAGCTGATGAAACATCAAGTGCATTTGCACTAGCATTTGAAGCCTGAGATTTTTGAGAATGCAGATAATAAGCAGCATTAACCGGTTTTGAGTTTGATGACCGCTTATTTTCGTGAGAGCACGTATTAGGTGATGCTTTATTAGTAGGGCACAATTGTGGACTGGTGTTGTCATGCGGCTGTTCATGTAATTGGCATTGCAAAGTGTGAGACTGTTTGTTGTGTTTCAATTTATTAGCATCACTGTATTGTTGTTTGTTGGTATTATTTCTCAACAGATCAGCTAGTTGGCATTTTAAAATATTAATCTCTTTGGACAACAGAGAAAACATTGCGAAAAAGTTTGACGAGAAACTGAGGCAATTGTTACACACAAAAACAATGTTCATATGATTAGTTAGGATGTTTGTTAAATCATTTAAATTAATTTTTGCACACGATTTATGAAAATAGTTTTCACAAATTTTACACTTAATGTCAGACTCAATATTGATGGAGCCATTACAGTCGGAACACAATGTAGCTTTTTGCATAATTATAGCAATTAACGAAACTAGCAGCACTTTTAGATAACAATTTGCACGGAGCAAAAGAAAACACGTCAGCACACCACGAAGATAATTCTGGCTTTATGGTGAATATGAAACGTTGAACCTTTCCTGTCCTCAAAAGATTTTTACTCAAAGCGGCCAGTTGACCCCATGTAGAGTCTAGAAAAAACGGCATCACACTTTATACTATCGGAGCTCTTCATCTAGTTAACCTGATATGTTGAGGTTAGTTTGAGAACTTTCTAGTGGTATCTACTTCTTTTCCTGTAACCATAGTTCCATATTCTGGTAATGGCGACTACCCTACTACTCAAAATATAACTAACACGTAAATTTACTTTGAAGTAACAAAAATAAAAGCTTTTTCCTGGGTGTGATTAGCAAACTCTCTTAAGAGACACTATAGCTTTGATTTGGCATTTCGTGAAGCTGATATTCAGCTAATAATGGCTTTATTAGTCCCGTTATTGCTACTTGATTGCCACATAATTTTCAAGTGCCCACTGATGTTGGTCGTTACAGCGCACCTATATTATAGTTGTCTAAGAAAAATGCATACGTGAGGCGCTTATGGGATCAACAGAAGCCAAATCAGTGTTTTAAAAATGTTCGTCTGTCTGTATATATGTTTGATCGCGCATCACCCACAAACTGCTGCATTAAATTGGGTGCAACTTTTAACAAAGTATTGCTAGATATCCTAGTTAAAGTTAGGTATTGCTAAACAGTGGTGGCAAAAAAAGTTATCTCAAAATACGTCGAGCCGACTACCTTATATCATTCCTTCTTTCTATAAAAAACTATATGTGCAAAGTACGGTTTCACTCAAATTTAGACTACCTAACTCGCACAATTCTCACTGCACACAACATTTACAATCTGTCATAGATGAACTAATTCGTCCGTCTGCTTGCATTGCAATGAAATGTTGTAAGTTGCTTACGTGTGATTAAGAAGTTTACTGTATTGTTGTTATGCTAGTAAAGGGTGACAGATATTAATTTACTTCATAGTTTTTGTGTAAATGAACACCAAAGCACGAAAAACCAAATACACCACACCTTTCTACAAAGCAGAAAAACAGAACAAACAACAACAAATAGCTAACGGCCGACTATATAGAGCCTCATTAATAAACTTTGTTTACAAGCAAACTGTAATTAACACTCAACGCACACACACACATATATACATTAACATAAATATCATACGACATTTTGTTTATTTTTGGAACAACAAAGTTCTATGCATTGCTATGGATATCCGCACATTTATCGGAGATATCAGGCTGCTCTGCTATGTAAGTGCCTGTTTTGCGATTTGCATATTTTCATAACGAACTGCGAATGCAATCTCAGCTAATGAGCAAATTTCTCATTTGCCAAGCAGAGTTGAGGTATGAGGTGTGTACGTTACTTACTAAAGTACGTTGAAGCATATACTATGTTAACAGAGCATATACAGTGAGAAATTTGGAACTAAATTTGAATTTATTTTTATTTTTTTAAATTTAGCTTGAATTCAAAAAAAATAAAATTGTTGTGGGTTTCTTGAGAGCATTGAAATGGATTTCAATTTTTAATCAGAGCTGTATACTTTAGCAAATTTATAACAAAAAGAATAGCTGCATTCCGCGAGTGCTCATAGAAGTGAAAACTTTAGCAATCAGGTGTATACTTTTTCAATAGGCAGCAAATAATTTTTAGTTATTTAATAGTTTTATTAATTAGTATAAACTATATAAACTTGCGTCCGAATGCATAAAAAACAATATTTGAAACACGCTTTTTAAAATGGTACTTCCATACAAATCTTTTGAGTTTTGTAAATAATTTTTATGAATATAGTGGAAAGTATAGTGTAAACAAGTTTTTTTGAGCAGGTGGCAATTCTCTTCTTGTCTGATATTTTATTACTCACCTACAAGCGAAACACTTTTACATAAAAAGTCAAATTTCCAAATTAAAAAAATTTACATTAAAAAACTGAACTTTTTTAGAGGTGGCAACAATTTGAATAGCTTTAATAAATTTTTATATTTATTTTCCTATGCCCGACAAAGAAACAGCCAAAAACAAAAACCTCATTAAAAATATTCTAGCCTCTCTTGAGTAATAGGTTGTGTAATTGAAAGATTTATTTTGAATTACCAAACAGGTGGCAACCCTTTGAACTGATATTACATATTTTTAAACCTACTATACTAGCCGCGCAAAATAAAACTCCAAAATCAAAAACGTCATTAAAAATGATCGAGCGATCCTTGACTTATAAAGCGTAAAGCTACCACAGTGAAAATGAAATTTTGCACAGGTAGCAACCCTTTAATTGGATGCAGTATTGCTTTTTTGAACCAACAATTTTTGTTGATTTTACGGCCTGTACATTTTCAAGTATTCATGAATAATAATTTTTCCCTTTTTTTATTTTTAGGAAAATCATTATTGTTTTTTTTTTATACCTTTCATGAACATGAAATGGTGTTATCACTTTGGTCCGATGTTTGTAAGTATGAGAAGAAGAAGAGATAAACCCACCAATAAATATAACGAAATGATCAGGTCGATGAGCTGAATCGATTTAGCCATGCCCGTCTGCCTGTTTGTAAGCAAACTAGTCCCTCAGTTTTTGAGATAGCTTGATGAAATTTGGTATGGAGCCGCCATTTTGCATGAGATTAATCATTTGACGGAATCAGCACGATCGGACCAATACAACGCATAGCTCCCATACAATCGATAGTTGTTCCGATAGTTCCGATTAACGGAGTTTGACCTATAAATATTGAAATTTAAGAGATAAGAACTGTTAATTTGGCTGGTTTAGTTCATATTACATACGCAATGTGACTAGTGAAAATCAGCCAGATCGGACCAACATAACATATAGCTCCCATACAATCGATTGTTCCGATAAATGGGGTTTGCGCTATGTATCTTTAAATTAACAGTTTTGCAGAGTTTTTACTAATAGTAAGGATCGAACACTTAAAACCGTGATACGTATTCATGAAAGGTATAAAGTCTTCGGCACAGTCGAAGACAGCCCTTTCCTTACTTATTTAATTAATCATTTTAAATTAATTATCTCAATTTTTTTTAATTGAATAGAGAGGAAGATTTTTTTTTTGTCTCAAAAATGTTTCCTACTCTATTCAATTTAAAAAAAAAAAACTTTTAATAATTAATTAAAAATGATTACTAAAAAAAATAAAAACAATAGTAATTATCTTAAAAATTAAAAAAGTGAATTTTTATTATTCCTGGCTCGTTTCATGAGTACTTGGATACAATATATTTTTATACTTATTAACCTATACCTGACAAAGAAAGTGTTTAAAACAAAACCGCCATTAAAAATGTTCAAGCCTTTCCGATTTAAGAATGATGGAACTACACATTTAAGTTATTATGATTGGGCTAAACACTTTTTCCTATTGTTTGCTGGGTTGGAGCTTCTTCGGCCGATAAGGTTTAAGGTTTTTTTTTTTGTTTTTTTTTTTTCTGTCAACCTTATCAGCCGAAGAAGCTTTTTCCTATTTCTGACAAAGCAAAATATAAAAACGAAAACGTCAATGGAAATGATAGATCATTTCTTGATTTATAAATCGTGTAGCTACCGCAATGAAAATTAAGATTATTTATTCTTGGGCTGCCAAGTGTGGATTGAAATTAAAAAAAAAATGTTCTAAGATTTAAATTTATTCAATATTTTGAGGTGGTTTAATCGTTTTAGATAAATAAATGAATACTACTATAAAAACAAAATCAATAAACTTTTTTTTATTTCGAAAGGGTAAAGAAAAAACCAAACATAATGCGATTTTGTTTATAAATTATTATTAAAATTATAAAACTGGAACATTTTTTGTCCAACTCCTATTTCTTTATT
Organism: Merzomyia westermanni; assembly: GCA_949987695.1. Lineage (NCBI taxonomy): Eukaryota > Metazoa > Arthropoda > Insecta > Diptera > Tephritidae > Merzomyia > Merzomyia westermanni. The sequence goes on from OX465293.1 coordinate 106,431,734, forward strand.
TGCTTTCGAGTGGACACTCTACAGACTCCATTAAAGAAGTTACGAATGTATTTCCTTTAGTGTTCGTTATTTGTAAAGTGGAGTTCTACCCCATTTTAAGCAAAAAAAAAAATATTTAAAAATTCATTAAAACAAAAAATCTCAAATCTCTACCCAAATTTTTCAAAGTGTATGTATCAGTATCCACATAGCACATACATTCAAAGCTTTTTATGCAGCATGTTTTGCAAAATCATCTACTAAATACACATCATAGTCGATGTTGAGCCACATGCATATCACTCCAGTGCTCCGCCAAGCCTCGCATCCTTCCGCTTTAAATTCCAATTTTCTCGCTTTCAAGGTGCCTCATAGAGTGGCTACGTTTTAATTGAAGCATGCTTATTTACCTTTAACACACACACACATTCACTCAAATACATTTAAACGCACAGCAAGTAGGCTGCTTTGCAAAGTATCCACTAAGCGATGGACTAACAAGGCTGTGTGCACATTTGTGGGGTTGTGTTAGTTAGCAGAGACAAGCAGAGAGGGCCAATTACCGTGAAAACACACTAAAACCACATTTTTGCGTGTTTTGCATCGTATGGCAAATAGAGAATAAGTGATAAACGGAGTAGGAATTTGAAAATTGCTCTTTTTTCGAGCTATCCAAAGCTGGAGCAGGAATGCAGCGAAAGAGGACAAAACTTGTATGCCCTTTTCAGTTCGTTTGCATATCTCAAAAAGCGCAAGTATTGTACCATAAAAAGCTGGAAGCTGGCAGGGTCCTTCCTAGTTTTCTAGGACCTTTTTCAGAAATACTATTCCGTGTCTAAGCTTTTTCTTGCAAATTATGCTACTTTTTGATTAACGTAGACTGTCTTCCAACCATCAAATCATGGACTACGGTATAGGGATTGATTATTTTTCAGTGAGCTTAGCACGAAGAAGCTAATCATAGAAAACAGGAAAACTAGGAGGTGGCACAAAATCATTAGGGAATCTAGCTATTATGACCTGATACAGCATCACAGCCACCCTTTGCTTAGCCGGTAGTTGTAGTTTTCAAGTATTTTGCTTAAAAAAAATCGTACAAACACTTGTTACTTGTTGAGATTGCTGTTTACGGCGTGGTAGGCCAACGACACAACTACCACAATACGGCGGTCGCCAATTTCGCTCTATCAAATGAGATAAATGATTTCTAGCTGCTTGAAAATATTCTCAGCAAACATTTGGAAAGAGTATGAAAGGAATCCAAAATTAAAGCTTTAATGCGCATTATGAGCTCTCTTGTTTATGGGACACTTAATATGAGTCTGGGCGCTAGTGATACTCTTATTACTTTACATTAAAAAAATTTGTAAAAAGATTGATAAAGAAACGTGGAGAGCCTATCATTTTTCGTGAAATCCAGCCACGGTATGGCTTTCACGAAAAAGGTCAACCAGCTAAATTTTAAATGTAAGAATCCAGAATTGAAAATGGCCGTATTTTCTTTTATGTTAATCGTTTATTCTTGTCACTTGTTCTTTCCCGGTGTGGTCATCTCCCTCTTCTTCTGCCTCCACGGACGGGTGCCGCTAAGTATACCTTCTTTCATTTGCACAACATGGACTTTTCAACGAAGTCGCTGGATTTTAATTCGCTGGACTAAGTCGACGTTTGCGTAAAGTTCATACAGCTCGTCATTAAGTCTTCTTCGGTACTCCCCGTGGACACCGCGCAGGGGTTCATAAATCACTTGAAGAACCTTCCACTCAAATACTAATCACATGTTGACAGTGTCTGCAAAATAAACCAGGACGGTTACGATTAGTGACATACAGAGTGTTATTTTTGTTCGTCGAGAGAGGTCTTTACTTTTTCGTTGAGTTTTCAGGCTGATATTATAGCTGATTTTAATGTAGGTTGTCTCTCTGATGGGTAAAAGCGATCTGCAAAAGCAGCTTATAAGAGGGCAAAAGCTTTGAAGACAATTTGTCTAATTCCGCGTCTATTAAGGGCATCCGTCCAAATATTAAATTTTCCCAAAATATATCTAACCAGTAACATCATTCATCACCATATACCCAAACTATTATTTATCACTTGAACTATTATTGCAAGCTGAGCTCCTCCCAACTCCTCGACTACTTACAAAAGCATGATTAATAATATTCCTGCTGAAACATTTTTCTTAACTTCACTGAGTTTCAGCTTTGAAAGTAATAAAAACTATTTTCCCAACTTTACGAAAATGTAGGCTCACTTACGAAGTATTGCCAAACAATTTTTATTTTCATCATCAATTTGGGTCTTCATGACCTCCACACATTTTTTCTGCGATTTGAACGTCGAAATTATAATTAATGACTTGCTAAGCGGACATGGATGAGCACATCTCAATCACAATCACTACAGCGAAATTGCCTAAAAATAGAACGAGACAAAAAGGCATGTATGCTCGTAAGTTTTTTGGCAACAAATTTTATTATGGCAATTCATTCAAACAACGCAAATGGCGCTTAAAGCACGCAGTTCGTATAAACTACGTCATTGTTCTATTTTTACTTGAAGCATATATATATATGTGGAACCAAAGTTGTTCTTATAACTAAGTCAATTAGTTTTACGACCGCAATCAAATTCAAATCCAAATCCATTCACATTCTCGCTTACACACTTCGCTGTCAGTTGCATCAAATAAACAAAATTTGGCAATTTGTAATTTCCGCTTATTTGTGAGAGAGGAGCAATTTCACTGCATGTGTAGACGTTTCCGCTAATGCACATAGTTCTATATGAGTAGATATGTGTATATATATATATATCGTAACTAAACGCTACACATTCCTAACTCGTGCTCTTGCAATTAGAAATGCCAACTGCTAGAGCAATTTACCCCAATAAATGTAATACCCGAAATAGTTACCAAATTTTCAATGAAATTTCTACGAAATTAAAAATTCCGCTAGATGGCGCATAGCATGAAAAAATTTAGAGAATTTTTCAAAAAATTTTAAACTCCCTTTGAGCTTTCTTTATTGATAGTTGTTGCACAGTTTAGAATTTTATGAGAACAAGAGAACGCCCAGTGGTTGAAATTCAACCACTAAACTTTGTTTTATTTTCATTATTTGCTGTACTTTTCATCTGCCTTTTTCCCTTCCTTTCTCTGTCGTTCCTTTCCTCTAACATATTTTCGTTTTCCTTGATTTCTTCTTTTACTCTCTGCAGTCCCTATTTTGAATTTATTTTATTCTTCCCTTTCCGTACCCTTCCTTTCCTTTTCCTTCCCTTCCCTTCCATTCCCCTCCTTTCCTTTCCTTTACTTTTCTTTCCTTTACTTCCCTTTTCATTCCCTTTCTTTCCTTTCCTTTCCTTACCTTTACTGTCTTTCTCTTCACTTTATTTTGATAAACTTTGTTATATTTTTTTTTAATCTTATTTTACTTTATTTTATTCCCTTTCAATTTACACAAACCCATCCACAAATACAAATCAAGCTTCGGTGTTTAATACTCTTTATGAGTAATCATTTATTTTGGTTTTATAAACCCTGTTTGTAGGTAGCAGCAATGAAGTTTACATATTTGCTCATATTTGAAATTGCTTGTTTATGTCTCCAACAAAGCAACCTTTCGTGCTCTCAGGAGAGCCGATGACACTGGGCAGCGTGGCCAGTGATCAATGCAATAAAAACCACTAAAGCAAAAATGAACGACACGTTTACTCACACAACAGCTGCGCTGTAGTGCGAATGCTTGTAATTCATTGGTCCACTACCAACTCTTCGCATTCACAGTGAGAGCCGATCACACAAGTAATACAAAATCGTGCATGACATATTTACTCACACAACAGCGGCTCTATAGTGTGAATAAGTGCATGTGTAGTGGTGTGACTTTTATGTTAAATTTCTTATATTAAAACGATTTTTGAATTTGTTTTATTTACAGATAAAAGTACACCCCGAAATTTCCTATCTATACATACATAATTTGTATACCTTAGAATTATAGTTTAGCAGAAAACGGTTCCACATTCTTTCATCTTGTCTATTTATATACAAGATGCAGGAATTGCGTGGCAAAATTCCGCTAGGCGGCGCACAAGTCAATTTGTTTGGAAAATAATAAATAGAAAATATCCTAGAGTATCGCAGTAGTCGATTGTTAACCCACTTCGGGCAGAGCTAAGTGCTTCAAATTTAGATTAGCTTGCAAAGCAAATTAAATCTGTGTTTAAAAGCATTACAGCCAAAGTGGAGCTAGTACAATAATGAGGTATAAGCAACTATAATTCTTGAAATTAACGCAATAAGGGCAAACTGTGGCAATAAGGACAAACTACCAAAGTCATTTTCGTGAGGTTTTCAGTAGAGCGCTTTGAAAATTAAAATTGTAGTGTAAAGGTATAGAATTGCGATATAGTTTTTTGTCCATAAAATCCACCATTTTCGAGCAAAGCTCGTGAAATATGGTTTGATTATAGATCCTCACACGAAGAACACAATAGTGGTACTATCTCGTTTTCGACCAAACTTGAGTTTGGTAGTTTGTGCTTATTGGCACAGTTTTGTAAATAATTTTATAAAAAACTTACAGTAAGTAACCCAATAAATAATAAAGTAAGCTAGTTTATTAAACCATATTTTCCAAACGTTGAAATCAATGTTTTCCAAACGAGTTTGTAACTAAAAAATTTCACAATCGTTTAAATATGTTTGCACATGTTTGTAGCTTTGGTGGAATTAACTTGAGGTGAACTTTCTGCTTGGTGAACAGTTTGGCAGTTTTCAAAAATAATGAAAAATAGTTTACCTACTTGATTAATATGAACTTTATTATATAGGCGACGTAATGTAGCGGTAGTGTTGTCAGTGTACCACAGCGAAAGGCCCAAGGTTCGAATCCTGGGACAGATAATATCAAAAGTGGGTTTAAAAAGGTTTTTCAAAACGGAGTCGGAGGGTAGGCTTCTTAGCAGAAATTCATCTGCTTTGCTTTGCAGATGCCGCTCGGAGCTTTATCAATCAGTTTTCAACAAACCCTTACTGTGCGTTGTATGTATAAAACATTAATTAAATATGGTTTTCCAAACCTCATTTCCAATTGTTTAAAAAGGGATCACTTTCGTTGAATCGACAATTTTTTCCAAACGTTTAACAATCATTATGGTAAACGTTTTCCAAACGAAAAGCTTGCTATAGTGAGTTTATCGTAAGCTTATAGTAACCGTAGTTTGCTTATTGGGAAGTTATTTCAACAAGCTGTATGCATATAAAAGTTTTCACTGTTAAATTTATTTTAAAATTGTAAAGTACACTCTTTATAATATATTTAGATAATTCACCAACTCACCACGGTGGTTTGAGTCCACGCTGAACTTTTGTTTTGTATTCTATATTGAATGATTTAACCGATCCGATTGGAAATCAAAATCCGCAGGGAAGCGCAAAAGACTGAAAGAAGGGGAGGAACTAGTTCATTTTATAAAAAATTAAAAGTTTTTTCGAATATTTAATTGCTAGAATTCACATACCTCTAGTTGTGAGGTACTGAAGTTATTAAAAGTTAAAAGTTTAAAATTTCAAAAAATCCGTTAGTAGCATAACCTAGTCAAGCAAGTCAATAAAGCTACACAATTTTTACAACTTCCGCTGCATCAGTCAATCAATTATTGCACTTTATACATTTCAAAAAATTTTCGATATGGAAAAGAGAAGCATGGACATCATTTGATTCGATCAGCGCTAAGCAAACGTAAATGGCTCAAACAATTTCTGTATGCAAACTAGGAACTTTGCTATATGGAATTCTATATTTATCAATTTAAAATTACGATATTTTCTTATTCCAAAAATAAGCAATTTTCCGCTATCTGGCAACACTGAATTAAAGAATCTTGATAAAGCTACTGAAGAAGTTAATTTGACAACAATTCAGCTGATTTTGTTTGCTTAACGTTTAGTTGAATCGGTTAATTGTAATGACAATTTGTTAAAATTTCATTGAGAAGAAAGATACATTCAGAGCGTTAGATGGATGAAGTTGTTGAAGATCAAGTTGAGCAAACTTATCAATGTCACTCATACGCCATGTAGTACACTTAATGGTGTCGTTTGAGATTGTTTATGAAAGCAACTAATAGGTTTTGCTGTGAAATGCAGTTAGGATAAAGAACAGTGGAGCTGAAATAGATCGCGATTTGAAAGACAATCTTATGAATTTCAAGCTATTTAAAAAGGAGGAGCAAGCTTCAAGATAGGTGGTCGTCTTATCTACATCTTTAAATCAAAAAGCTAATCACAATCGTCGCTAAGGTGTTCGTATTGCTCAACGTCATTTGACATAGCTATGCACGCTTTGTAGCTTAATAAAACTCCTACAAAGCAGCATAGATGTACTTTCTCTCAGCTCCTTCCAAACTATTATAATTTCATTAAAGTTCGCAATGTAGCTTCAACGAGATTTAATCCAAGCTGTTCATAATATGTGTGGCAGATCGCAAACCCCGACTGCATTGGAAAATATACGCTTGCAGCCGTACTTGATGCTGAACAGATGCTGCGAAACCTGAGTGAGCCCTTTAGCAATAGAGATCTGAGAGGCTTTATAGAATTTATTTTTCTATCTGCCTTGACATTAACTTTTACTCGAACTTTTACTTTTAACAGTTTTGGAGTTATGAATAAAGATCGAGCATGCAAGCGATTTTTGATTTAGTTTCACTTACCCAGCGACACAATCACACGACATGTTATTCAAAATCATCCCCTCGTTGTATCTGCTTGAGCTTACACGCTGCTCAAAGTTACTTTGCCTTCATAAAATCCAATCAAATTTTGTTAAACATGAAAAAAGCAGGTGCAAAATGGTAATTAAATAAATTAATTACTTTTCACACATTACCACCCATCAGCGGGTTCTCCCTAAATGGCGTTATTGTTAGTTGTTGTAATTTTCCCTCTGTTACGTTATGCAAGCTCATTATAGTGAACATTGTTTCTTAATTATTTTGTAGTCAACAGATGGCGCGCTGAGCCACAGCTTGTTATCTATACAAGTAATAACAAAAACAAAAACCGCCAACTGATACGACGCTAGCTGGAAGCTTCGTTTGTAAGCCATTGTTGACGCATTTATTTGCCAATTTGTTGCTCATGCTGTTGTTGTTGTAACCAACATAAACTTGCTTTTTTGGCATGCCGCTGGATGCCAATTTTATTGCATGTTTACCACGCACACTCTGACACTCATCCTTATTGCTTGTTGTGGCAATTTGTTTTCCCACTTAACTGCTGTTTTTTTCGCTCCATGTGTGTGTGTGTGTGTGTGTATATATATATCTGTACAGCAGTTGTTGCTTACGCTACTATTATTATATGCGTTGACTGTTTGTTCCTTTCCTGCGGCCAAGTAAAGTTTTGCCTAATGAGAATTTCAAACAATCATATGAAACTTTAGTCGTAAACACACACATACAGATACACAGTACATAAGTTGTTTATAACCACAGCGCGCAACAATCGCTTTCGACACAACACCAATCTTCACTTAGTAAACAAATAACTATTGTGCCTTTTAATAAACGCGATTTATTTGTTGAAAGCAATTTAAGGTTCTTGTTAGCTGTGGAATTTTGCGCTTTTTTTTGTTTAATAGCAGTGATACCGCGCATATTTTAATTTGATTGAAAAAGTTGATATGCTAATATGTACTTATTTTCAGCACTGAACTAGCATACAGGAAAAACGCAAATCAATTTTTGGCAAATATTAACCTCTTCCAAAGCCTATTTTTACAACTTTCCAGAAGAACATAAACAAAAAATTAACTAAACGAAAGTAACCTAAAATAGAATAAAATAAGATAAAATAAAATAACGTAAAATAAATTAAAATAAAATAAAATAAAATAAAATAAAATAAAATAAAATAATATAAAATTAAACAAAATAAAGTTAAATAAAACAAAATAAAATAAAATCAAATAAAATAAAATAAAATAAAATAAAATACAATAAATTAAAATCAATTTAAAAAAAAATAAAGTAAAATAAATTAAAATAAAATGAAATAAAGTAAAATAAAATAAAATAAAACAAAATAAAATAAAATAAAATGCAATAAAATAAAATAATATAAAATTAAACAAAATAAAGTAAAATAAAACAAAATAAAATAAAATCAAATATAATAAAATAAAATAAAATAAAATAAAATAAAATAAAATAAAATAAAATAAAATACAATAAAATAAAATCAATTTAAAAAAAAAATAAAGTAAAATAAATTAAAATAAAATGAAATAAAGTAAAATAAAATAAAATAAAACAAAATAAAATAAAATAAAATGCAATAAAATAAAATAAAATACAATATAATAAAATAAAATAAAATAAAATAAAATAAAATAAAATAAAATAAAATAAAATAAAATAAAATAAAATATAATAAAATAAAATAAAATGCTATAAAATAAAATAAAATACAATGTAATAAAATAAAATAAAATGCAATAAAATAAAATAAAATACAATATAATAAAATAAAACAAAATAAAATAATTCAAGTATTCACGAAACGACCTTAAGGCCAAGAATAATAACTTTTCACTTTTTTGAATTTTTGTGAAAATTATTATTGTTTTTATTTTTTATATGGGTATAAAAAGGCAATAATAAAACCGAGAGCACGCGGTAAGACAGTTCTGCTAATAAAACAGATCTGTCAAAAATCCGTCATGATCACACTACTAACTGTCAAATGGCGGAAGTGGTTCATGCATATGGTAAAGAAGAATAGAACTAGGGGTTTAGATGGCATCAAAACCAGCGTATTGTTAGCTTAATGGTTAGCAATGCGTGCCAAAATTTCTCTGATGAAGAAGCTTAGCAACTTCTGAAATGGATCTATAAGAAAAACTATGGCAGTTGTCTCTAAACATTTTTCCTGCTGTATACAATTAAAAAAAAACTTTTAATAATTAATAAAAATGATTATTAAAAAATAAAAACATTCATTTTCATAAAAATACAAAAAAGTGAAAAATTATTATTCTTGGCCTTGAGCTCGTTTCATGAATACTTGAAAATGTACAGGCTGTGAAACAACAAAAATTGTCGGTATAAAAAAGCATAAAATAAAATAAAATTAAATTAAAGTAAATTAAATTAAATTAAATTAAATTAAATTAAGTTAAATTAAATTAAATTAAATTAAATTAAATTAAATAAAATTAAAGTAAATTAAGTTAAATTAAATTAAATTAAATTAAGTTAAATTAAATTGAATTAAATTAAATTAAATTAAATTAAATTAAATTAAATTAAACTAATTAAACTTATTACAAGTACACTAATTTAAATTAAATGAAAAGTTGAAAGTCCGCGAATACTAACAATTTATCTCACTATTGTAAATATATGTAAATATGAAAAATATCATGCCCCTCTTGTAGAGAAATTTTCTCCTGCTTCCAATTGTGTCTGCTAAAACTAAAGTATTTTAGCTGAGAAGATTTTGATGATCAAACCAAGCTCAAAAGGTCTTGCCAACGATTTCCGAGACGCGTCGCTATTTTAAGTAACCTCGACCTTGCTCTAGTTCTTAACCTACCCAAGCAGGGGAAAGTTTCGATACCGGTAGATTACTTAACCACGAGATTTAGGGTTTTTTACGTTTCCTTAAGCCGGTTTTTAGTTCTTTCCAGACACCCAAGTTCCTTAAATTATCTCACAATTTTGTTAATTCCATAGGATAGACCCTACAAAAATATTGTTTTTTTTTACTTGCCAGTTTAACGCTTTCTTCTTCTAGTTTTATTAACATATTTCATATGCTATTTTTATTACGAAACGTCTCACATTTCCTTAGCTGTAAACAAGAAACTACTTACTACCTGGAAGGCATGGTATTCACAATCTTTTAAATAGCTACCAATAAAAGTTATAGCCACAAAAGTGATAGTAGGCAAAGATGTTGTAAAAAGCAGAATCTCGCAAGCTACGTATCAAAATATTGTGGCACACTACACGAACTATTCATGCCACATGCAGTCAACATGCACAGAAACATTTACGGTCTCTACTGCTAGGAGGAAAATAAATCCGTTCAACTACATTAACTGGCACTTTTACTAAGCATTTCCTTTGTAAGAAATATTTATGAAAGAAGAGCCAAAATTTGTCAGACAGAAAGTGTAGAAATTAGGGTGACACGAAATCGCTTGCATACTTTTAGGCGCATGTGATAGTTTTTGGTGTGTTTTTACGGTAGAGAGTAATATTTTTCGTTTACCAACGATTTTATTAATAAGTAGTAAACTTACATTTTTGTAAATCGATTATAAGAATAACACATATTAATTCGATGTTTGTAAATTGTGCCATATGTGCGACGGATGCAAAAAGGGATAAAACTATTAAGACGCATTATGTTCAATAATTTTTGCTTGGCTTAATTAATGGCGGCCGCCGTGGTGTGAAGGTAGTGTTGCCGTCCTACCACACCGAAGGTCCATGGTTCGAGCCCTGGTACAGGTAACATCAAAAGTGATTTGAAAAAAGTTTTTCAAAACGGGGTCGCCCCTCGGCAGTGGTTTGGCAAGCTCTCCGAGTGTATTTCTGCCATGACAGGCTTCGTCTCCTTTGTAGATGCCGTTCGGAGTCGGCAAAAAACTGTAGGTCCCACCAATTTGTAGGGAAAAATTCAAATCGGCACACCACAAATTGGAAGAGAAGCTTGGCGCAAAAATCTCTTAGGAGGTTTATGATGATATACCTGTTGTATATCGCGCCATAGATAGTAGATAGATAATTGTTCATAATATATTTGTTTAGAATAAATCAGGTAGATTTATAAAAACCGATGTGCGAAAGAAAACTTAATTTCACAAACCTATTTATTTCGTAACATATTATATCGATTATTGATTTTTTTAACAATTGGCAACACTTTGGAACTTCATATATATACTGCTTTACTGCTTATTTTCTCTGCTTTACGACGGAAATAAATCCAAGCATAAACTCATTCTTAAATATTTTTCAAGTCGTACATGAATAATAAATTATATAACTGAGGTTTTGGAAATCACTTTTCGCAGAGGTGGCAACCCTTTTATAAAGATTATGACTTAATACTCATCTGCGTAAAAATCACTTTTATACGTCACTTCAAATTTGGAAAGCAAAAGATGTTAAAAATGAATTTTTGATTAGGTAGCAAAATGTTTTGTTTTTCATCAAATCGACATCAAATTACTAATTTAAGGTTAAGCCTGATCTGTCAAAATAAATTTTTGAACAGTTGGCAACCATGCTCATGAATTTCATATATTTTAATATGTATTATCTTGTTCTTAAATATTGCCCAAGCTTGTTCTGGAACTGGTGCAATTGATAGATTTAAATGGGTAGCTGCAGAGGAGGGTAGTCCTTAGTAGAAATGATATCTTATTATTCATCTACGGGGCGATCCATTGTTATCGTCAACTTACATTTATTTCACAATTGTCAACGCTTTTTATCAAACTGATATAACATTACTCACCTACGGTCATTCAGAGGGAGTGTTTCAACAGCTGGCAACCCTTTTCATAACATATATTTGAATATCTGTTATCTTACTCCTGATGGAAACAGATCCAAAACTAGAGAAGCCGCCTGTATTTTTTTAACATGTTCTTGAGCTATAATTGGTGTAATCAACACGTCGAAAATAAACTTTTAGCACAGGTGGCAACGCTTTTTTTATAAAACTTAAAATTTGTCACTCATAAACGGGCCAAACGCTTTCATGCGCATATTCAAATTTAAAATTAAAACTAAATAAACTATTTGCAGAGGCATCCTTTATAATATAAGTGACGTAAGTTGAAAGATTTTTCCCTTTTAAAAAAAGCACAACGCTGTAAAAGAAGTTTTCACTTCAAAAAATTTGTTTCGCTTCCACCTTAGTGATTACGCTTTCAACTTGTTTTCTGTAGACAAATATTTTAGTACGGAAACAGTTTTCGGAACGACCACATCAGAAATGTTTACCTAAAAAGTGTACAAATTGGGGGACAAACTGCAGAACTACAATTTGTGCACTAAAAAGTGCCAAACGCGCACTAAGTCGTTACATAAATAAAAACTAAGTACAAACAAACATTTCCACATAAACAAGCAAACACTCAAGGTAAGCCAGCATTAGTGGTACGCGCCTGCTACACCTGTAGCGCACAACATTTCCAAAACAGACAGATAAATGTTGAGCTTTTGCAGGGGTCTCAAACACACACACACACACTTACACACTGAAATAAGTAGCAAATCATCATACAAATAGTAAGTGAGTTAAGTGAATTTAGTTGAAATATGAACTCAACATGCCACTTTGCATAATTTATACGCGCAGTCTGCTTGCAAAAGCTTTTACGCCAACAAACGCTGCCAAAAAAGTAGTGAATTTAAACAAAATTTCCCAAATGTGTGCTCAGGGGGTGTACGTGAAGGCGAAAAGCGAAACGCGTCACCCGAATGAAAGGTAATGCGCCGACAAAGCTAACGGTTTTAGGTCGCACATTTAAATAGCAAAAAAAAAATAAAAAATTCTCATACTTTTTCGACATCTTTGGCTCACTTCGCCACATTTAGTTAGCAGACTGTAAAGGCGTACGTGACGTATACGTAACATGCGCGCGATATCAAATTATTCATACTTCATGGCAAACACAACTTGGCGCATTTCAGCATTTTCCACTTTTGGCTAGTTTTGTTTGCCTTACACCGTGCACAAGTTCCGGCAAACCGAACTATGAGTGAGCTAAAAATTTATTTGCTGAGGTAAGCGGCAGGAAATTCTATTTCGTTTTGCCCTTTTTTGGGTTTAAGAGAAATTAGGGATTTGTGGCATGAAAACTTTTAAATATCCTTTGGGAAATAAGCGAACTGCGTGGAGGCAATGTAAGGCAGTTGTAAGAAAGCTGCAGATAATATAAAAGCAAGTTTCGATAAGGTGAGCACGTGCAGAGGCCACGTAGTAAGTACATGCGTTTGCAGTTGTGGAGTATTTTTAGTTTTTCAGCTAATTAGGCTGGGTGATATTTTTAGATTTATTGTTGAGGGATGGCAAAGTTTAGAACTCAGGTTCAAGGACTGGGCGCTTGTTTTGTAGGATCTTGAAACACCTTTACGTTATGATTTGAAAATTATTCGCTATTAAGTACCTTAAAATTTCTTCAAAGCTGGCAAGCTAGGCTACTGAGTGTCCTCATGAATGCAAAGGCTGACATCAACGCTCTACAGTAAATCCGATGGCAAGACACGAAATCAATCCCACCTTAAGGAGTCTAATATAGTGGTCATACAAAAAAGCAAATGAAACATATTGACCGATAACTCCC